>VZSZ01009502.1:408166-599958 GCA_013398815.1 Ibidorhyncha struthersii | reverse complement strand
CCCAGGCAGAGCTCCATGCACTCCAGCTGGTCCTTGACATACCTGGTCCTTGTCTACCCTGCCTGTCCTTCCTAAAGAGCCTGTATCCTTCCATTCCATCACTCCAGACATAGGAGCCATCCCACTGTGTCTCCATGATGCTAATTAGATAATAACCTTGCAGGTGTGTGCACGTCTCTAACTCCTCTTGTTACACACGCTATATGCATTTGCATAAAGGCATTTATGTTGGGCTCCCGATGAAGTTAGCTTACTGGCTGGAGTGGCTAGTTTTTCTTTATGCTGCACTCCAGATGCTCTCCTGCTGACGTGCAACCCTTCTCCAGGTTTTGGGCCTCTCTTACTGGTATTGGCATCATACTGGCTGGAGGGGGATGGATTACTGTTCCTCTCCCCTGGCAACTCTAGTTTAAAGTCTTCTTCACAAGCTTGGCAGGTCTCTGACTAAAGATAGTCTTCCCCTTTTCTGACAGGTGGACCCCATCCATTCCCAGTAGACCAGGTTTCTCAAAATGAGTCCCATGATCTAAGAAGCCAAACTCCTTGTTGTGGCACGAATTCTGTAGTCAGTTATTGATTTGCCAGATGTGCCTGGCCCTATCAACCCCCTTCCCTTTGACTTGGAGGACTGATGAAAAAAATGAAGACTTTGAAAGAGGATTAAGATGCTCATGCAGGACTGGGGATGTGATCATCCCCCTTTACTCAGCACTGGTAAGACCCCAGCTCTAGTACTGTGTTCAGTTCTGGGCCCCTCACTACAAGAAAGACGTTGAGGTGCTGGAGCATGTCCAGAGAAGGGCAACGAAGCTGGTGAGAGATCTGGAGGACAAGTCTTATGAGGAACGACTGAGGGAACTGGAGCTGTTTAGCCTGGAGAAGAGGAGGCTGAGGGGAGACCTTATCCCTCTCTACAACTACCTGAAAGGAGGTTGTAGAGAGATGGGGACTGACCTCTTCTCCCTAGTGGCAAGTGATAGGACAAGAGGAAATGCGTTCAAGTTATGCCAGGCAGTGTTTAGATTGGATATTAGGAAAAAAATTTTCACTGAAAGGGTTATCAAACATTGGCGGTGTTTAAAAAAAGGGTAGATGTGGTACTTGGGGACATGATTTAGAAGTGGGTTTTGTCAGGTTAGGTTAATAGTTGGAATTGGTGATCTTAAAGGTCCCTTCCAACCTCAACAATTCTATGATTCTATAATTCTATGGACCTTCCACAGGTCATTTGTGCCAACATGAACTTCAGCTAACAGGACAAGTCTGCTTGCCAGCAGTGCTCAACACACGTGGGATGTAACATCAAGGGTTGTGATCTTCAGAAGACAGGCTGCCAAAACAGCCCTCTTCCATGCGCTTCCTAAACATTATGCTTTTTCAGCAGCTGTGAAGAGAGTATAAGTTAAAGCAGGTTTCAATATTTGAAGTTTAACAGCATGGGCAGATTATTTTCTCTGTCTGATCATTTTCCACCTAGCTTTCTGATATTCCTCAGTTTTGGTCTTTGGGCCTACTTCATCTAAGTTGTTTACTTTGCAGGTCCATCAGACAGACATTATGCATATATAGTTCAAACAGGCTGACGAAGATAGCTTTCTAAGCCTTTGTTCTTGTAGTTCCACATAGCATAAGAGACATCCAGAGGTATCACACAAAAAATGATACTATATTTTGAAAGGAAGGCTGTTTGTTTCATTTTACCTCCATCTGCTTTAAATATCTCTAATAAACATCTTGCCATAATACATGAGTGTTAACAAGTCCAAATTAGTTTTCACTTACAAAGAGAGCTGAACTGTTTCACTATAAAGACCAGTGTGAAGAACACCTGTGTTTTTAAACATTTTTTGTAAGAGCTTTTTATTTATTTATTGTTTTTAAATTGCTTACAACTCTAAACTTTTATTAACAAAGTGATAGCTCAAGATCCTTGGAATTTGCTAAAGATAGAAGTGCTGTAGCTTTAAGATAAACATCAACTGTTTCATAATTTAGAAAGAAAAATCAAAGTTTTCCCCCAACACACTCTGTAAACAGCTCTCAGTTTCTAAACCCATCAGAACATTAACCCCTTTTTATGGGACAGAGCGTTGCTGAGCTCTGTGGAGCTATGCCTTGGAGCAAAGGTGGTGCCCTGCGTTGTTACCTATACCACCAAAGGAAGCTCACCTACAAATGATCAGGCAAGGAATGACAGCTACTTTTTGAAAATAATTTCAGAACGAAAATTGCAAAATTCTTTATAGAGAAGATTATTTTTAAACTCAGCATTAGTTGCCTCCACCTGTGGATTCAAACTGTCTGTACCTGCATGAGGCATAATGTCAAAAAGGGGTTTCTAAATGCTTCCTACTTTGAAAAAATGTGTATATATCTTCCGGTGCTGTAGGCACAGTTAATTTAATTTTGTTCAGGTACAATAACTACAAAAAAGTGCTCCTCCTGCAACAAAGTATTTGCATATATTAACTAATAAGGATGCTTAAAACACAACAATTGTTTCCTTTTTCCAATAAAATATACATTAAACTTTCACTCAGAAATGAAGTTTAATTAATCTAGTTAGAGCTATAATCTCTGTGCCCATCCAACTTTCTTTTAGTATTTATGTACCTTCTTCTCCAGATAAACAATCTAGTTATGAGTTGGAAATGAATATTATACATTTGGCTTTATACATTTCTTAGAATCTAATTCCCCAACTTGTCTTGACTTACTGAAATTGCTGTGCTATTAAACAATGAAAACTAAAGTAGTTTTGCCTTCATAAAAAGAAATGAGAAACAGGGCAAAACATCTGAATAATTGATCAGATTTGGATTAGTAAGCAAACATTTCCTTTTCCATCTTGCTAATAGCAGACTAATGAAAATGATTCACTAATTTTTATATAAACGATTACAAATCACCATGATACTACTTCTCCTGATTTGGTAAAGCCAGTTATTATGATTGTACCAACTGATTTTGTCAGAAAACCTTTTGAAAAGCTGAAGCTATACCATTAACAGAACTATTTATACAGAAAGGTAAAATGATGATCGACTATAGTATTTCAGTCAAGTCAGACTTGATTGTAGCACTAAACTCCTAGGCATTTCTCATTAGAACAGTGCATTGTATCTCTTTCATATACATCAGTTCTGATTTTTTTTAAATACATTTTGTCTCTCATGCAAAATCTTTAACATTCCCTTTTTAAACACCATCCACCATAGAATCTTCCTTCCATTTTTCACTTGAGGTTTCAGTTTTCCCACTCTGTGTCTCTGAAATCTATATTAGACTTTTATGGCACAGTTTCAAAGAATCACAGGATGGTAGGGGTTGGAAGGGACCGTTGGAGATCATCTAGTCCACCCCTCCACCAAAGCAGGTTCACCTAGAGCAGGCTGGACAGGAATGCATCCAGGCAGTTGCGTTCTTTCATGCTATATGAAAGCAATGTACTAAAGCATAAACTGTTTTACAGTATACAAAAAAGTCATTCCATCTTTGCTGTAGAGATACATCGTTCTGGTTTTATTCAAGACACTTCAAAACACAAAAATGTAAGGGCACCATTTATGAACTGTCAGTTACTGTTGAGCTCTTGAGGCACGTGGTAGGCTTGACTTAAGAACTACGCTTTTTCTCATGAAGTTAAAAAGTATAAGTTTCATTGAGCATCACTGAGACAGGCTCAAGCTTTTGCAACTTTAATGTCCATTTTCCTTAATTCAGACTGTGCACATTTAGTACTATGAGGCACCAGCCAAGTCATACATAGTTACTGTTCCGTTATAACATATAGCTCAATGTGATACATCTAAGAATAAAAATAAAATCCACTGATTTCTATGCTCTTATATAGTTATTACCTCTAAATAAATCTAGTAGACAAATTTATGAAAACAAGCTCTTCTCAATTCCCTACTCATCATTTGAACTCTGAAAAAAAATAGCAAAAACGTGATTAGTTCTTGTAATAGATAAAGTACATTGAAAGACTTTAAATGAAGACAAGTAATCATTACAGTTGCATCATTCTGGGCTGAGTGATCCTTCCCTAGACAAATTTTTTTGAAGTCCTCACAGCAGTTACCTTCACGTGAAATGAAACAGACATGCTAAATTTGTTCTGAAAAAGATGAGGTAAAAAGAAAACTTTGTCTATAGCCAAGTATTATACCCACATAGTCTAGATATCCTTCATGTCACTTCATTTTGTATAAAAATTGTTTTTTGAGCAGGTAGTGGAAGCTGTATTGGGAAGGGAACTTCTGTGCCAGTAGGAACAGTGAGAAGGTAGGGTTAAAACCAGACTCCAAGTGAAGTTCTACAACTTTTAGATCAGAGAAAAGGGGCAAAAGAGCCTCTCAGAAACAAATTTTAGCTTTTTATTTATCTCATTCACTTTCCACAGTGAAACCCACTTTGTTGTATAGTTGTACTCTGTTTCAGAGAAAACAAATTTGTCACTCAGACAGCTGAGTTGTCCAGATATTATAAGTAGGCATGATGTACTTAATGATGATTTGCGTCTTTTTCTTTCCATTCTCTGTTTATTCTTTTAAAGCTTTCAATAAAATCCTCCCCTGTCGCCCTGCCATGTCCCTAGTCACTAAGAATACAGATATATAAAAGATAAAAAGGACAAAAAGAGAAAGATGTATTAAACCACTCCCCCAGCACTCTGGGCAATATGATGTTATATGGAAACTGACACACTGCAACAGCTATACTTCTGATGTAGATCAAAGCTGAGTACTAAAAAAAAAGGACACCTGCACTAAGAAGTAAGAGGGTTCTATACAACCTGTAAAAATTATTTCTACCTCCCATGAGGACTGAATTTCAGTGTATTTGAAATCCTGAGCTGAGAACATGTCAAAATTGGCTGTATTACTGAAACCAAAAGGTCTTATCTTTGAGTTCTTGTAATTCCCTTTTGTGCTACTGCAGTGGAAAAAAAGACTTTATCTTGCCTTAGGGCAATAGCTGTCATAAGGGAATACTCAGAGGACGTATGGCTGCCTTACCCAGTACCACAAAGGACAGACAGGCCAATAGGATTTAGCTGTAAGTACCTGACATAAAATCCTCCTTTTCCCATCACTAAAACCACCTTATTTTCTTCCCTCTGCCACTTTGAGCAATCTGGGTGGGAAAGGAGAACTTAGAGTGTTCTGCTTCTAGTGACTTTGATGTTACATCTTTCTGAATTATTACTGCTGGTCAAGATGTTAATGTCACAGGATAGCTCTGCTTTGCATCAGTGCGTGACATTTTCCAGAACAGGATTAGTTCTTAGGATTTCCTTTCTAAATCTTGATGCTGTTCAGGACCTGTTTTCTTCTTTGTCACTTCCCAGTTACAATAGCATCCTTTCCTCCACCTAATCTATTTAGAAGTTTCTTTTCGTCTCAGTCATTTCTTTTCTGTAGCTGCTGTCTGATCTTCCTGCTCACTTACTTCAGACAGTAAGAAAGGGATAACTTTCTATGTAATTTGCTGACCCCTAAAATGTGAAAAATCAGCATTACTTAAATAAAGCTACAGGCACTTTGACACATTATAGCTCCAATGCAGTACGGCATCAACACACTATTGAAAGCCTGTTTCGATAGTGTTTTGAGCACTTCATGGTAACAATTCACCGAGTACTTAAAATCAGAAATGAGTGAACTTGTTCAGGTAGAGCAAGAAAGCTCTAGTAACCTCAGGAAACTTCATCAAACTAGAAGTAAATAAAATTTGTGATGGCATGGAATTTTCATAAAGGTTTCTTTTGGCAAACAGAAAAGTGAAACAATAAAGCAAGCTGTTGAGTAAAAAGATCATTTGTACACAGGCAGAGAAGTAAAAACAGTCATGTAAGCTAGGGTACAATTGGCTGAGTTTGATGCTCCTTTTGCAAATTAATAATGAGGATTACAGGAATACCTGGCAAAATTTCCTTCTGTATTAGAAAAAGAGTTTTGCTTTTTTGAGGGGGCTGGACCTATCTTGTGTTTCCCTGAAAGACATAAACAATTTCTTGTAACAGAAAGAGTGTATGAAGGGCATGCAGGCCAGGAAACGGAATATTGCTGTAATAAGTAAATGACTTCATTTAGAAAGACTAGCAGGCTACCTCAACTAATCTACTGGATATAACTTTCCAGTGATAAAAGTTTGGGAGGATTTCCTTGTTAACTACTTTAAAAAAAATATTAATGTATCTCAATATACACATACATGCTTATGTGCATATATAATTATATGTATAGATATTTATGGCTGATCTTGGCTATAATTTCTGTCAGATGTTTGAGTTGTCATCTTATAAGACATCTTGTTTGAAATGCATTTGTGGGGTATTTGGAAGTGTGTTTACAAAACAACAGGTGCATTTGCATACTAAAAGGAAACATTTAACTTTCTAAAAGGTGTGCACACATTTTTTTCAGATGCTAGAAAAGAACCAATGTACAATGACAAGTGTGCCAATAATAACGGTGATGAATAGTGTTGCGTCCTGGCAGTTCAAAACTAGAAGTTACAATATAGTATGGAAGAAAATTTTTAGGAAGGTTTTCAGTTTGAGGGTGGTAAGGCACTGGAACAGGTTGTCCAGAGAAGCTGTGGAAGCTCCATCCCTGGAGGTGTTTAAGGCCAGGCTGGATGGGGCTTTGAGCAACCTGGTCTAGTGGGAGGTGTCCCTGCCTATGGCAGGGGGTTGGAACTAAATGGTCTTCAAGGTACCTTCCAATCCAAACCATTCTATGATTCTATGGAGTCTCGTTGACACCTGCAAGGCCTGGCTTCTCTAGAAAATGATTCATAAAATGGCTGCAATGAAAAAAACTGTTTTTCTTAACAGTCACTGTTTTTAGGAGTTCTTGTTCTCAGTTCTGTTCCATGTCTGCTGTGCTTCTACAGGACAGCTTCAGCCAGCGTTCACAGGTTTTCAAGAGGTGCTTATTTTAAGCTCATCCACTAAGATTGCTGTGATTATGACTAGACCTTGGCTTACATGTTCTCAAATTAAACTCAAGACTATCAATTTAGTAATACTAGTATGATGTTTGCATATATTAATGTAACTGGAAAAGTGATAGACAGAAAGGGACTTCTACTACATGGGACAATGCATCTATAATCTATTGCCTAAAATAGGAAAACAAAAACATTAAGGTCAGATATCTCCATTTCTGTCACAAAACACTGCATCAGAAGACTATCATAAAGGATAAAAACATATATTCATCTTTTCTGTATTAACGTTTTGAGAGAGACCACTTTCAAACACTGTACAGGTTAATTGTCAATTGATACAAATCACCTAATGTTTTAGATCAACGGAGGACCCTGAAATCTCTTTGCAAATCCTCTTATACTAATTCCAAAGAGCAAAGTAGGCTTCTTATTATGTTGTCCCCCTATTATTGTCATGTATCTTGTGTTTTATGCATGTGGCCTTTGAATGAGGAATCTTAATGCCAAGGTTTCAACAGAATTTCGTTATTCCAAACCTCCCAGCCATCCTCACCACGTAGTACATAATGAAAACACCACATGTGAAGTCTATGTTTGCAAAGGTTTGTTTACTTTAAGGTGATTATACCCTGGTACAGTGACAAAAAAGAACTCTATTAACATAATTTTTGACCAGGTGTTATCTTTAACACATTGGACCTAGGAGAAAAAAAATGTCACTTAGATATTTTTCAGGAATTTAAAAAAAAATAAAAGGTAAACACCCCTAAAAAGGCCAAAGAAGTGCAACATTTAAACAAAAAAATGCAATAAGAGATGATCCACAGAACAGAATTTCAGGACCTGAGAACAATCCAGTGGTTGTATTTTATGACACTGGTATGAAAAGAACAGTGTGTATGCAGTCAGATCAAGGACAAATAATCATAAAATGGAAGAATTTAAAAGTGGAATAGCCCTGTTAGATCAGTCAGCCTGTCCTCTGTCCACACAGGCTCTCTTTGAAAAATACACTCCAATTCACTTTGTAGCATGTAGAATATAGCTCTACTGACAAGAACTTCATTGCTTCAGCTTTTACAGTACAAAATGGAATTACTTCTGTTATTAGAAGTTGCTTAGCTTTTTGTAAAATCTGACCTGTTCTAGTCCTGTTCTAGTTTTTTTCTGTAACTTTTGTGATCTTGGCTTCTATTAAGTCAATACCTCTTCATGACACGACAATAGCCATGTTAACTATTTTTTAACTGACTTCAAATTTATTAGTTTTCAGTTATATGATAAATGAAAAAAGTAACATCCCAGACTTTCACTGACTTTGTTTGGCAGTGCTGTTTCAGAAATAATGTTTTGTTAATTTCAATGACACCTGTTTCTACCTTAATTTCTGCCTAAGATTTTTACTTATCAGTATAAAGTGGAAAAAGACATGATGTAAGTACTGTGAGTAATATTTGTGAGGATGCAAATGCTATCTCCTGTATTTCTGTGACACACTGTAATCTGTGACATATGCTGTCACAGTTCATTTCCATCTTTCAAATTTACGGGACAGGGTACTCTGCGAATCAAATGTTATTTCCTGAGCTCATCAGGTAAAAATAAAGCAAGAGCTCAATCTTCTTTTAACAGACTAGTCTAGTTGCTTAAGTTTCTAACTCTCTACTGAGTTGATTCATGAATTCACTATCTCACAAATTCACCAACTCTTGTGCTTGTGAGCAAGACAGTTACCTAGCCAAGGGTGACAGTGGTCACCCCACCCTTCTTCCTCCATCACGGTACAGGGTCCCCTGTATAACACCAGGGAGCACAAGAGCCTCAGCATTTCTGCTGCTGTTGTATCTGCTCCAAAGACTGTCTGGGTAAGCAGGCATATTTATACTTTCCAGCTTGGAAGTTTGGTCTGTTCCATCAGTCAGTGTACTCTGGTGACTGTGCCAGGCAGTGATCATTGAAAGCTGCATGACATGATGGCTGTAGGTGATAATGGCTGTAGGAGATAATGACTGCAGGAGATGGCCCTTATCCTACCCAGTGCGCATGTTGCTCTCACTTCAACCCAACCGTGCTGTTCTCAGCATACGCCAGGCCTCAGCAAGAGCTATGTGTTAGGCCAAAACCTCACCAGGAGTTAACTGAACAGTCACATTCTACCCCTTGGTACAGACCAAACATCCATCAAATCCATTGCCTCAGTGAGTGGAGGTACTGTTACACTTCTTGTTTCACTGCTGGTGAGAGCAGTGGAAATTTTTAAACACTTTCCCTTAAGTCTAGCTTTACAGTTTGTGATGAGGTAACAACTGACAATTGGTGCTTTCAACACGGTGAGATAAGCAATAATGGAAGATATAAAACCAAACTAATAGAAAAACTAATAAAATACAGAACATGCAATGATTGTAGGATGTAACATAAGATGCAATATACCAGTTGCAGATGGTGCAGATCCCATAAAAACATCATATCAATGAATTCCAGCAGTTTCTTCAATTTCTTTTGCAAATCTGACAGTCCAGCCAGTATCATGTTTGATAGCAATAGTCACCTGGTTTTGATAAATAATAGCTCTTTCGTATTTGGTGATTAAAATTTCCACTTCTTTGATCTGAGAATATACTCCGTCCCATGCTGGTCCTAAGGGCATAGTATGGGCTGGAGGCCAGTACTACACCAGGTTCAAGTGTGAAGTTAGCTTTATGGTTAGCTTTATGGGTTTTGCCAGACTCTTTGCTTTATAAGTCTCACATACCTAAAATATATATACCGAGAAAATACAGCTGCCAATTCAAGACAAAGATGACACTCATTCTCTCTTCCTTCAAAAACTGACATGAATCTAGGTTAAAAAACATTGACTGAATGGAAAATTTAAGCTATTTGTAGCTGTGAAAGAGAAAACTTCTACAAGTTTACCAGATAAAGATCAGAATTAGTAATGCAATCATAAAGGTACCAGAACTGGTCATTTTAGGATGTATGTCCTTGGCAAATAACAATGACAGCAGGAGACCAAAATCCTTCCTCTTAGATGCCTTGCTCAGGTGTCAGACATTACAGTTGACAGCTCAGACAAGTGCAGCCAAAAACTTAATGGGATACAGATCCTGCAGACAATAGTTTAATTTGTTCTAGACCATCAAATACCCAAATCTTGCAAATAACCAAACTGAAATGTACTCTGAAATACAGAACCCATCTTTCTTTCAGTCTGCAACTCAAATATTTCCAAAAGTGAAGGCTACAAAAAAAAAAAAACTCTTAAAAAACTGTAGAAATATAGAAAACATATGTGCACTACTGCAGATCTTAAACAATGACTAGCTGCCATGACTGATGTGTTTTCTGAAAAGAAGAAGCAAGTGTAGCAACTACAAATTAGCACTCCTACCAGAATATTAGCAGGAGTGGATCCCTATCTTAGAGTTAGAGAACAAACGCCATTTTAAGAACAAAGGTGACACCACTTAATCTGTCTACTACAGAAAGCAAATATTGAGACTTACATTTAAGGCTAAACATGATAGAAATCAGATGAAGCATCAAGCACATTCTAGGGGAAATCTAAATTTAGATGTAGAATGTACTAAAAAGCATACTATGAAGACCAATTCTAAGATAGCCTAGCTAATCAAGGTCATCCATCACAAACTGATTTTTTTCCAGAAATCTAACTTTTTTCATTCAAAGTTATACAAACCCTCCCCTGTTATAGGCACAAATGTACTACTTATGAATCATACAGTGTATATCTACATGGTATTTTGCAGTTGTCTTTAAGGTCCATCTGAACATGTTTTGAGTCTTTCCTACTGGAAGATAAGGCATGGGATTTCACTGTGTCACTGCATTACCATAGAAGCACAACTTCTAGTCAAGTCAAAACCTTGTAAAGTTAACATACTTCTGCTTGCAAAAGATATGCAGAGACATGCACATAAAACACAATATGTTTCCTAAAGTTTCTGAATATTTTTAAATTAGTATTTATAAATACTATCTTTATAAGCAAATATAAAATTATATCTTTTTTATTTAGAAAAGGATATGATGTTCTGTTGTGCTTTTGACTTACTGGAATCTAAACACAAGAAAAAAATGTTCCCTGTGTTCGAAGAAGGAACAAAAAATCAGAAAAAATACTACAAACAACTGTACTGGATCAACAAGATCATATGCTTCCAGTAAAGGTCACTGCAGATGACTAGGGAAAGCATTTCCTGAATGTTCTCCTAACCTTTAACAAGTTGCATATTAGGGCACTCCCAGAACTAGATGCAACTTCAGCAATCTTTGATGGACTTCTCATCCATGAAAATATCCAGTCTCCTCTTCAGCCCGTATAAGCTGCTGTAATCAACTATATGCCATGGAAAAGAATTCCACAACTTAACTGCATGGAAGAACAACACCCTTTTGTTTCTAGCACGCATCCTACTAGTTTCATTAGAATTTTCCATATTATTATGTTGCAGAGGCAGTAGATTAACTCCTATTCACTCTCTCCTGATGTTCTTGACGCTTGTGATTCTTTAGATCTTTATGAAATGCCCCCTCAAGTGACGTTATTCATGAAAGAAACGTCCCCTAGGTAAAGGAATCACTGCTCATATAGGAGCTGCTCCATACTCCCACACTCCTTTGGTCACCTTTCTTTCCTTACTTTGAGGCTTTTTGTGTTCTGTTATCTTCTACTTTGCAGATAGAGACACCTGAACTGCACACAATATTTAAGACATGGTTGGACTATGTATTTATACAGTGGCATAACAATGTGCTCTGTTTTGTTTTCTACTCCTTTCATCATTTGTCCTTAACACTTAATTTGCTCTTTGACCACTACTGAGCGCTGAGCTGGTTGTTTTTGTGCAACAATCTGTCATAACACCAAGATTTCACTCCTGAGGACAAGGGTCAGTTCAGAGCCCACCAGCTTTATGTGACGTTTTCCCCTTGTGTATCATTTTGCATTTAATCTACTCTGGGTTTTATATGCCACACAATAATTCAGTTACTCCTATAATCTTTCACAGTGGGATTTCCCTCTTACTGTATTAAATTACCAACAAACTTTATCACCGAATTATTCAGACCAATTTTCATGTTGCTTACAAAATTGTTGAACATCTATGTCCAAGCAAAGATCCCATTACCTTCCACTTTGAAAAATGTTTTTTCTCTCCTCACCTCTTATTCTAAGCTTTTAACCAATTATTGATCCACTCAAATAATTATTTTTTTCAATGCAATGCAATGCAATGCAATGCAATGCAATGCAATGCAATGCAATGCAATGCAATGCAATGCAATAGAATAGAATAGAATAGAATAGAATAGAATAGAATAGAATAGAATAGAATAGAATAGAATAGAATATTTTTGCATAATCTCCATAAGAAATTTTGGTAAACAGACTGTGCAGATACTCTGCCTGCAAAATCACATTTATCTGCATACTTATTGATGTGTTCAAAGAACCCCAAAAATATCTAAAGCATGATTTTTTGTTACAAACATTCTATTAAGCCTTCTGCAATCTATCCTGCTAATACGTGTCCACTAATGACATTCATTATTGCAGTGTTTGATTAATTTGCCATGTACATTTGTGAGGATTACTGAGTAGTAGTGCTCTGTAATTCTCCTTAATCCTTTCTTTAGACCAGGTATGATATTTGTCATATTTCAATCCTTAGAACCAAGGCTGTTTTAAATATGAAATTTCATAGCATTATTAGCATTTAATCTCCATTTCCTTTAGAGGTAGTTAAATACAACCTGTATTGGCAATTTGTTACTATTCACTTCAGTCTATCTGTTTCATAATTTCTTTTATAAACACTTCAGGCTGGTACAATTTCTGAAGGCTCTCTTAATGAAGAATTTCACCAACCATAAAAAAAAAAAAAAAAAGGAAAAGAAAAAGAAAAATTTGCCTTCCGTTTCCTTAATTCCTCTAAGGACTTATTTTGTCATTTACTACCTTAACCATCTACTGAGACTAGAACCTCCCTGGCTAATTTCTTGGTCCTGAAATTTTAATAGCAGTTTTTATGCTTTTTGTAAAATTGTGTGTCAGGCTTGTCTTGGATATTTCTTGCTGTATTTATCATTTAACATCACAGAGTTCATGATCCTATTTTCTTCACTTGGAAATGCCTTTGTCTTTTTGAAGAGAGGCTTCTTACTTTTAATCAACTCCCTAACCTTATTCTTTCAAAATGATGGTTTCTTTTGACCTTTGTTAAATATTTTTGAGAGGTAGCAGTCATATTTTCTGGCCTTCTAGTACGGAGTTTTTAAATAGTTTCTATGCCAACAGGAAGATTTATCTGTCCTAGCTGTTTCTTTTTAACAAACGTCTTCATCCTTCATGTAGTTAGTCCTTTCAAAGACAGATACAAATGCAATGGATTTTAGGGGGTTTGTTGCTCAAAAGAAGATTTACTCAAAGTAAGGAAGTGACTCTTTGTGCCATTGAGAAACAAGGCAAGGGTAGCTTCTCCTGTCATGAACTCCCTAACCAACTGCTAGGTGGTGCTGTCATAGACCGCATCTTAGAATGTCATCTTGACACCACACCCTGGTGTGATATTTGCCAGCCCTGTAGTATAGTAGTTAAAGTTTCCTATTACTGTCACATTTCCTGCTTTTAGTTATCCTGCTTTTATTTTTCCTGCTTTTTTTTATCTCCCTTGTTGTGTTACAGTTAGTGTCACCTTCTTGGCCAGAAAGTTCTTGATATAAAACCAATATGGTAGCATTTTTCCTTTTTATGCCTTTTATTATATGTGGATTTCATGTTATTCATGGACAGCATTTCTTCACTAAACTGATTTATTTCTAAGCTCCATCACTGGCATAACTTAATCTATTTTTCCTGGATACTTTGTGTCCTGCTTCTTTAGTACTTAACTGATGTTAAGCTTGGTCTTTCTACCAAGTACCCAATACGTCTGTATCCATTCATCCATAATGTTCATGTTATTTTAAACTATGAACTCTTTGCAGTGCAGTATGATGTAATTTCACCAAGATAAAACAAATAGTATGAAATTAAAGCATAGATCAGGATTTTTGTTTTTAATACAGTCTGAGTTTCAGTTTAGGATATTGATTCCACTAATTATAAAATAAAAGTTTGGTTTTGTTTTTTAAATGTCTTGCCATTTTCATTCAAGTCACATTACGACAGTTTTCCACCTGTTTACTGTTTTCTAAAAATATGTTGCTGTTCCTTTATGCCCAAGACATCTGTAAATTTCAGCATATTAGAGCCGATGACCAGAATTTTCTCTTGTACATCTAAACAGTGTCCTTGGTAGACATATTTTGAAAGCCCTTTTAATGAAGTTTGATGTCACTGAGAATGTGATAAGCCAGAAATACGACCTTATGAAGGATACCTCATTATCCAACATCCAAAATCACAAACCTTCATCTTTACCCCAAATGTAGTATTGCATATATTATTTGAACAACGCATGCATATGAACTAATATAGTTAAATTTCAAAATGCTCTTCTGCAATATTTTATGCATACATTTCCACAGTATGCAACGATGCTGGTACACACTAATTATCTAATTAACCAGGACAGAGAATCCAATTATAAATCTTACCTTCACTGTGAGTGTATAATTATTTTTTTAGGACATGGTTAGCTTTACATCTTTGACCCCAGGTTGAAGGTCCTAAACTAATTATTTTTTCTTTCTAATTAGTCAATATGGGTTGAATTTGACCTTCATTCATGGCTGAAATTCTTGTATAAGCTAGTGTTGTTTATTGAATGAGGGAAAAAAAGGTTTAGTATATAGGGTATGTGATCTCTGTAGAGTTAACTTGGACTTGTTCTTGAGAGTTGCCTCTACTCCAGTTGCAACTGACATGCAAAAACCTTTGGCTTAGCTGCAGTGATCCTTTTTAAGAAGGTTAATTAAATCACCCTGAGATACAAGCTGAAGCGCATTGAGGCTTCTGTTGCTCTGTTCATCCACCCACTTTCCAAAAGGATCAACAATAAACTACTTGAGCTATCAAGCTCTTTAATATCTTTGCATTAGTTTCAGTCATGCCTTAAGGACAAAATTCACTTAATGTGCACAGAAGAATCAAACAGCAAATGTCCCATATGCAATGGACTGTGATGGAGTGGCTACCAATCCATTTCACTTGGAGCTGATGTATCTGCATAGTACTGTGCAGCAACACTAGCTCAGGTTTAAAAGGCTCACAACATATTTTATTACTGCCTTGGATGTTAGCACTGTAATAAAATGNNGGTCAAAATAAAGACAGGTTAATAGATTAAGAAAAAAAAAAAAAAAAAAACAAATGATGCAAAAATCGCTACCAGAAGACAGATGCCCAACCAGTCTCCAAACATAGCTACTTTGGAAAAAATCACCCCTATTTTTATTGTTGATCATGATGCTGTACCATATGGAATGTCTCTTTAGTCTGTTTGGGTCAGCTGTCCCAGATGTGTCCCTCCCAACCTCTTGCCCACCCCCAAGCTACTTGCTGGGAAGACAGAGGGAGAAACAGAAGGCATTGATGCTGTGCAAGCACTATTCGACAATAGTCAAAACATTGGTGTGTTATCAACACTTTTTTGGTCATCAATCTAAAACACAGCAAAATATGGGCTGCTATGAGGAAAATGTACTCCATCCCAGCCAGATCCAGTACATAGTCCCAGATCTGCTTCAAAACCTGTTTGGCATAGCAATGAAGTGTATAAATATACAGAAAACAGCTCTCATAGAAAAGTGCCTAGGCTATACTCTCGAGTCCTCAAAACTCTCAGCAATAAACACAAATGTACATCTCATTAGCAAGGTACAATAGCTAAGTTTAATATGGGACAGAAGGTGGCTAAACTTTTGGGTCTGCTACCAGAGCTAAATTCTATGAAAACACGTCTTTGCTGAGGGTCACTTTTTTTCTTTTTATTTGACTGCCTTTAGGTACACAGAATTTATGTCATAAGCTATTGGGAATTCTGACAAATCTGGACTTTTGAACCCTTCATATGGGGGAAAAAAACCCACCTACAACCATTTTTATCCGAAGTTGAAAATCACCTTTGGTTAAATATATAACAGTCCAGTCCAATATCTATTTATTACTTTGGAAAAGCAGTAGATTGACTGAGTACACAAAAATAATTTGTGCTACAAGCTTCCAAAGTTGCTTATTTTTGCAAATGTCATAATCTACTATAATCCACAGTCTGGATATATTATTTTTTTTCTCCTCACAGTCCTTTCTTCCTTTTAAGCCTCCATTAGAAGTACAAAAAACTCTGTAAAGTAATATTTTGCAAGATATCAGTTTGAATTAGAAGGGTTCATCTCAGGGACCTGTTTTTGTTCCAGAAAGAAGGTATTTTAAACTAGAAGGTAACCATCAAAATACATTATTTCCTGTATCCAAAATATAGACTTTAAAAAACATATTCCAGAAAAATGTATAATATACCTGATATTACTAATGTTAATTCCTAATGGTATTAATATTCTCATGTATATTTATAAATTTTAAAAATATACCGTCTGTCTCACTAACTGTAGGATACCAAATTACAGTAGCCATAATATGATTCATTTTTAATAAAAATAACTACTGGTTAATTATAATGTGAAGCATCTACTGGAAATTGAGCAATTATTTCACTGGTGCTTCTAATGCTGGCAAGCCTGACAGTTTCAATTTTTTTTTTTTTGGTAACTGCGCTACACAGTCAAAAGTAGCTCTTCTCGTTAAAACATAGAAGAAAACAAAACCACAATTCCTCATGAATTCTTCTTCTCAAAAGGCAAGTTGTTTTTCGTGCCAATTGCTCAATGATAGTTGAGACCATCAAATTCCTTAAAAATCCTTACAGATGATTGCCAAATCTAGCTGCCTGTTGTGACCTTTCCTCTTCTGCATTTCTTCTCCTTATTATATTTTAACATAGATGCCCTACTGACATGATAAACCCTGTGTTCTAATAATGCAATTTCAGAATTTTATTCCTAGTCTCTATTCTCTGTAACTGTTGTTCCCACTTCTCAGATTTATGACGGATGAAAGCTCAAGTTACGTGCTTGGCCCATGCTTGAGACATATATAAAGTTTTGTCTGCATTTAACTTCCTTGCAGGCAAAACACAAGATGTAGCTTCAAACCAGCTGAATTCAACAGTTTCAGAACACAACGTTGTTCTTGGCTCAAGCCAGCATAATATCTACGAATCTGGGACAAACTGATTTAAATGAAGTATGAACTTAAGAGTGTCCACTCCCTGTTAAACTGATTCCAAATATAGCTAGTAACCACATCTCTAGTTTGTTTGCAAGACTCAGATTAATAAAGGAATAGAGAACAAAGAGATAAAGAAAACAAGGAGGATCGTTGCATGTGTCTTTATATGTTTTTCTAGTTGGAAAGACAAGGGACATAATAACGAAAAGAGAAAGAGAAAGAAATAATGAAAGGGAATTTAGAGAAAATGGTTCCTGTGATGGCATTAGTAGAAAAGGAAATGGAACATAAGGCAGTTAAGAAAGCAACAAATAAGTAGTTCGTATTGTGAGTGAGACCACTAGTAAGAAGGATCAGGAAAGTTAACATGGCAACCCCGGGGAGAATATACTTTGCGCTCATTAATTTCAGGTCCAGTGCATGCCAATAACTTTTTGCAGCTAAGACTTTCTAGAAAAGCTGTGTAAACCCTCCTCCATATATAAGGAAGATTCTTACACATCTCCTGAAGAAATCTGTTACAGCACCAACAAGAGATTTTGCCACACCTGGACACAGAGCGTCACAGAAAGATCTGGGATTTGCCCTGGTTCATTCTTAGTTAGTAGTGTTTATTACAGCTAGTTGGAAAACAGAGAAAAAAATCTCATTTTTGTTGTTATTTTGCATGAAAAATGAATCAGATATGTCTTCCAACCAACATTTTGGTTGATTATATGTTGATGATAATTAAAATTTTCTTTTTGTTGCAGTTCAGGATTTTCCCTCCTAGAGTACGAGCCAAGAACTTGATTGCGTTTTCTTATCCTGACTTCATGGCATTTTACTTTACTCATCTTCATGCAAGATTCGGGATATCTCAGTGTTTCTCTATAATGCATAATTACATTAATAATCTGTATTCAGTCTATTTATTTTTATTTTAAGATAGAGATGATAAATAACAGAGGAATAATCTGTAATTTAAAATGCATGTTAATGGTAGAAGAATGGCTGAGCATTCATGCTTGAGACAATTAAGTTATTAATAAAAGTAGCCATAACCATACAGAAACACTTGCAATATCTGTAGTTGGCTTATTATTATTGCATCTCTTCTTTTAGTTATACTGTAATATATGTCAATATTTCTAAATTATTTTCTCTCCATTGAAGGCAACCTGTTAACACTCTTAGTAGAAAGTGTCAGTTTTCAGTCAGTACTTCAGCTGCTTTTGAAGTCAAGAGCATTATGGAAGATTTTTAATGAATCTGTAAATTGTTATTCCTATTAAAAAAAATAGTATATATTTTTTGAATTTTAATGGCCTGTCGGTTGTATGAATGAGAAACCCAGGAGACAAAATGGGAAATGATGGGAATGTTATGAAAAAATCCCGTTCATTGTGACTCAGCTTCTACCTGGGAGAATGACTTAACTTTCACTAGTACATGATGCCCTGATGGAGTTCAGTCAATTTATCAACTGATAAACTTTTTCTAGGATGTTATTTTCATACTATTGAGAAGCCCTACATGGTTTTTGAAAGAAAAAAATGCAGTATGTAGAATTTTTTATACGATTTTTTTAATATATACTACATATACGTATGTTTATATGTATATATCAGAACATGTGTACACACACACACACACACACCCCTGACACCCCTCCTTATATATTTCATTTCCAGAAGTACTACCCAAGAAACTCAAAAGCCATTTATGAAATAACAGATGATAATGTAGAAGCTTCATGCACTGAAGGATGTCTGGATCTTGACTACCTTTAAAGCACTGAAGTATTCGTTCAGCATGTAAAGACATGATAAACTAGTAGCAGAAACCACCCATCTCCATACAGAGTGGTGCTTGCCTGAATGATGAACGAAGCAGAAGAATTTTTTTCTTCAAATCATACCAATTCCTGAGCCCTCCCTACAAACAAAAGAATGACAGTTGTTTAATTGCCCTCATAAAAGGCCTGAAAGTACAGGAAGAAACTAGGGCAATGTTTCACCATTGCTCCTTCTTTAAATGGCCAGATGAAAGGAGATTGAAAAGAACATTTGTTGTTGTATTTTTTTCAGTGGTTGAACTAGTTCTCCCATTCTAATTAAGTCACTGAATTTCTGGACAAGACATACTCTGTCCTGCTTCATTTGTTCCCTGCTGGCATCCCAATTCAGCAAACCATTTTTTCTGTGGAACCTTATTCACTGAAAGCTACAGTGCTTTGCTGGATCAAAGCTACTAAATCTTATTGCTTAAATTTATTGTGTCAATTTGTTCTGTGAAAGGGGTTTGGTTTTCCAAAACGTTCTACACCATATCAGAGCTTTTTTTTTTTATTATTTCTCTTTACTATACTGTCCCTAATCTTACTTCTTATATGCTCATCAGTTTCCTGACCTTCACTCCTTCAGTTAACATCAGGCAGTGTAGTGTTTAGTACATGCAGTACAAGCTAGGCTTTTGTATTTGTATTTACAAGGGAGTTAAAGGGAAAGCTTTGTGAGGGCATAATTTATTTTCCCTCTTATCGTCCTGCCCTCCTTTACTCATGCTTTAAAAAAATGTTTGTTGGTTGGTTTTAGTGCTTTTTTTCCCTCCTGAAGGAGGGCACTTATTAACCAAAATGCTTTGAAAGTTTTAGGAAATTTGTGAGATCGTTAAATTAGTCATTAGTATGTCGTCAGAGTATTATGGCTTTGGGACTATGTTTCACATCAAAGTGCTATTATTTCAATGATGTGTTTGTTTACCACAGTAAACCCACTCATACTGATACATTTTAACATCCTTTTCCTGCTTTTATAGAATCAGAAATTCTTCATATTCTGAGAAAGTCTAAAACATTTAATCTCATCTTTTGCACCTGAACATCTGTAGTGCTAATGGCTACAAGTCAAAAGCAAAAAACAGGTCACAGCATTTAGCTTAGTCTATCATGCTAAATAATTCAGCATCATAAAGCAGATAACTACATTTTCTTCCTTAAAATTGCATTTTCTTGCTCTCACAGAATCCTGACAGCAACCATGAAGGCGAAGCTAAGCTGGGCTGTGGGGTGCTGGTCAGAGGTCTGGGACTCTGTGCAGGTGAACAACAAAAAGATTACAGTCTAGGCTTGATGAGTTTTCCTGTTATACGGCTCATGCTTTCTCTGCTAGAATTTGAAATCTAAGCACTCATTGATCTTTAGCAGGTACTGCTATTAGCATGAGATGTGCATACATGTGTATGTAAGAATAACTTAGATATTTCCATGTTAAACGAAGCATCTGCAACACTAGCAAGGGAATACAACCCCTTTTATTATTTCAGAGAAAGAAATACTGTCCACCAGCTAAAAATGAAAAGGAGAAGTTGATGTTAAAGTGCAGTATGTGTTACCTGTTATCTAAGTTATGTATGTACAACTCATCTAAATAAGTTCTTTCAGCCAAGTCTTATATGCAACTACATGACAATGATTAAACTGTCCTGTGACAATACTCAAAGGCAAAAATAGTAACTGCCAGGAACCTAAGTTAAAGGTAGAATCAAGTCAAAAACCTTTTGTAGGGAACTTTGTAAAACCGGTAGACATTTTTGTATAGCAAAGCTTTTCTCGCAAGGTAACACCTGTTTACAGCCATGGAGTTTTCTATGTGAAAATCTGCTTGAATTACAAATGTGTCATGAGACTAACGATTATTTTATTGCTTCCATCACAATACTATCCAGAACTTTTTGAAACATTGTCATATGCCAAAGAGCATAATTAAGAGCATAGCTTTATACCAAAATGCAGCATGAACAATTAAAAAAGTGCAGGTTTAGTGACTGTATCAACAAAGCTTCATTATCCCACTTCTACTATTTAGCATTGAAAGTACATTTGTTGAGAAGGAAGATAAAGTGATACAATTCAGGTAAGTCAAGACTCAGGAAGGAAATATTAAACAATTTCAATCCTAGTGATGCCATAGCACATCAAAGCAATTGTTGAGCTAAAATATGGTGAAAATTAAAGTTATGAGGCAAGGAACATAGAGTTAATAATAACAACAAAACCCAACCCTGCATCCCTAACTGAATCATTTCTTTCAAAAACTAAACCAAAAAGCCAACAAAAAACTTTGACTTGATTTGTGTATCTTGACAGTAATCTGCAAGCCAATGGAGGTGTCAAAAGGCTATTGCATTTATTTCTTAGAAAGACTGTAATAATAAAAAAAAAAAACATCTTTTAAAGACCAAGAACTGAACTTAAAAAAATGGTCTTGTTGCCTTCTAGCCATGTGCACACAGAAGCTAGAGATACTACTAGAACTCCACAGAGGCATCTAAAATAGGTAAAACTTAGCTGCCTAAATATTACTTGTTATTTTCCAACAATAATAGAGGTTAATCTTTTAGAAATCTTGATTTTTATCTGAATGCTGAACAACCATCTACCCTTCAAATTCTTCAATGAGAAGTGATATGGACATAGGAATGAAGCAAACACATTTGGCAAAGCAGGTATATTGTCCAGCAAATGAAGATTCCCTGAATGGGTTGACTGAAAGAATTATTTGTCTGATTTACTCAGGTCAAGAAAATGTATGGGATTTTTCAGTCTGAATGGGTGATGAGCAGATAAACAAAGATGTCAGTGCCTTGTTTGAAAGAAGCTAGATTTAGATTCTGTGTAAGTGAAAGTGCTGAACCCTATGAAGTACTGGCAAAAGATTCAACAACCATATGAGTTTCATAAGAATTTCTTAATGTTTCACAAAGCTAAAGTGATACCCCTTATATTGCCCTTGTGTCTGCAATGAAACATCTGTCTGATTTTTTTATTTTATTTGAGCTTCACAGAAGGGAAAAATTTGCCTCCTTGGACACACATGACATTACCAGATTACAGAATTATTACCGCAATCTTTTTTAACTCCAGATTTCTAGAAGAGAAATTGCTAGCCTGTACACCAGTAGAATTCCAAAAAATGATGAATCCCCTATTAGCTAATCCTACACAAATTAGGACTGTAATCTCTGCAGTGCAAGGCTTTCACTCTGCAAATCCTTAAAGTCTTGGCTGTGCTACAGCTTTCAAATCATCTCTAATGAGTGTAACATGGATTTCACAGCTATTAGACTAACTGCATCTTCAGCTGTTTCCTGGCAAACTATCAAGAAAATGCTTTCATTTTACAACAGATCTATCACCTTATGGATATTACGATCTTGTATGAGATTTGAAACCACTTTAGATCCCTTGAGAAAAGTAGACTGTTGTTATAATTAACTGGAGAAGATGATGACAATGGGAGAAGTTTTGCAAAATCCTACCCTTAGTTACCTCCAAGTAAAGGTAAAGTAATTTTGACAAACTGCACGAATTTGTTTTAGATTTACACTTAGAGAACATAAACCGCACTTGGCATAATGACGGCAGGTTTCCTCCTTGACCTGACAAGAAGGGTAGAACAGGAGGGGCAACAGCTTGCCAAGTCCAGCCTGGACAATTCCACTCTCTGATGCACATAGTATAGCTGATGAGTAGTTAATATTATTTCTCATACATAGATTTATCTCTTAGGAATTTCGGCTTCCATCAAACTGTTGAACTGAGTTCAACTGATTACTGTGTGCATGTCTAAACAGTCCTGACTTGGCAGATCCCATGTGCAGTGAACCTTTAGTGAATTCTGAGCTCTGTTCTAAACTAAACCTGACATGTAGCACAAAAAAATTAATGTAAGTATCCTGATTTGGTGAAAATGTTTCTGATTTTTAACAACAAAAATGAAGCTTTCCACTCATCCTCAAATAAAAGAATTTTTTCAACTATATGATTTGCAGCCATGCACAAATGACTTGGTTATTAAACAGGTTCCACTTATCAGTATGCACCATCTAATACAAAAGAGGAAACTTTGAAGAGACACAAAAAGCACATATTGTGTTGCTATCTTCTCAAATCTTCCCCTATTTGTGTCTAATATTTTAACACAATTTTCATCACTAGCTAACATGATTGCCCCTTCACAAAGGGCTTACTGTGTTTCAAAAATGGCAATGTTTTATTTCACTCTAGCTTTAATTGTGCTAGGACAACTGTAGCTGTTGTAGGACCATAATTAACATCGATATAAAAACTCGTTATCATCTCACATAAACTGAAGCAATGCAATTAGGCTTTCTACTGTTTGGCAGGAGTAAATACACAATAGGCCCTTCCAAGGTATAACTCTACAGACAACAAGGGATGGTTTGCTTGGTCAGGAAGCATATATTCAATTGACATTGACAATGCTCATTAAGATTTGAGGGGCCGTGCATCTAGAAAACTCAGCAGGTTTTTAGTGTATTATAAGTAGAAATCTTTATTTGAAAATGTCAGGCAATCCAGTTAATAACTTTAAATACACAAGCTTAGAGGTACACTTTGGACAAAACTATAAGGCATGGTTAGCTTGCATGCTTTATTCCTGATCTAGGAGATATATTCCTTTCTTGTTACACTCAGAGGCAGGTTTCCTTAGAATGAACCGTATGTGTTTATGTAGCTGTGAAATCTTAAACTGATTTCAAAATCAAAAGAGTGGTTATACTGATCTGGGTCAAATTTAGCCAAATCACAAAAGTCTTAAAAGGGAGGCTGTGATTACAGTTCTGATTAATTTATAGAGAAATTGTTAAGCTATTATTACAATTTAGAATTATATTGAAAATCTTTAAGAAGCAGTTTTCAGAAAACCCTCACAAATGTATGCAGTAATAGTTTTTTGNTTGTTACAGTGTAATTTGCAAACTGCTATTTCCCTTCCATATCTTCTTTCCCTGGATTTATGATGTCTCAATAGATATCTACTGATCAGAAGGCTGGAGCACCTATCCTATGAAGACAGACTAAGAGAGTTGGGGTTGTTCAACCTGGAGAAGAGAAGGCTCCAGGGAGACCTTGTAGCAGCTTTCCAGTATCTGAAGAAAGCCTACAAGAAAGCTTTTTTTTTACTTTTTACAATGGCAAGTAGCGATAAGATGAGGGCTAATGACTTCAAACTGGAAGAAGGTAGATTTAGATTAGATATTAGGAGGAAATTTTTCACTCTGAGGGTGGCGAGACCCTGGAACAGGTTGCCCAGGAAAGTTGTGGAGCCCCCACCCCTGGAAGTATTCAAAGCCAGGCTGGATGGGGCTTTGAGTAACCTGGTCTAGTGGGAAGATGTCCCTGCCCATGGCAGGGGGGTTGGAACCAGATGATCTTTAGGATTCCTTCCAACCTAAACCATTCTATAATTCTATGATTCTATGTCCTTAGCAGGATATTAGTAACTGCTGAGATAGGCAAGAAACAGTGCTTTGTGACTGACCAGTGAATGTTCTTTTTACCATATGTAGGTCAATGAATCTCTTGTTAAAATTAGATTTTCTCTAACTATTTACTCTGTTTGTCAGTAAGTAGCAGTATAGCTTTACTGTTTTTATGGACGTTCTCTTGACCCATAAAAGTAAGGCATGATTCTACTGCTAAGCAAGTCAGCTTTTAAAATACTATAATAGTAGCTAAACACAACTTTTCTGTAAGCTTAATACTGTAAAGATTAAAGTGATAGATTCTATTATCATAGTGCAATCCATCTTATTGATTACGAGAGACATGAATTTTAACAGAACATGAGAGCAAAAAAATGATATGGTACAAATAGTAGCATGACATTTGACTTCAGCACAAAAGAAAGATGTTTTTTCCCAAATGGAGATGAAAGGCAAAATACATAATACTTCAATTCAGAAATATAATTATGAATAATAACAATTTCTATCACAGTACCCATCACATTAAGAAATTAACTGAGAAGAAAAATTAAGTACGGCATATTAGAAGGATACCAAAACTCTTGTTGGTTTTGCGCTGAAGGAAGTCTGACACCATGTTATGATTTTTTAAAGCAAAGTGTTTGATTATCACTCAACCACAATTTTATCTCCATAAAGTTCTGTGCAGTAAAACATTAAAACCAGATACCTTTTCCCGTGTTTGAGCATTTTTGGCTTTTACCACAGTTCTGGTTTTGGTTGGGTTCCCCCCCCCCAAGATTGATTTTGATTATTTCTTCAAAGGTTATAAGTATGCTTTACATAAACTAGAAGTCTGGGAGAAATGTGCTGACAGAATGCTTTATGCCAAAACTGTTTATTCTCCATTAAGCTATCAGCCTTGGCAATACTCGTAAGCACTGAAAAAAACAACAGAGCACAAAGCTGGCCTTTTGTCAGGCCAGTACAAGTACTGACTTATTGGAAACTTGGTCGCAAGGGTAGTAAGATGATTTTAGCTCTTATCTTGCATTCCCTTGTTTTGGCACTGGCAATTCACAGGATCCCAATAGGTTCTGCAGTGCCAAATCCTGGTTGTTGTCAGCAGATCTGATGCGCTGAGTTCCTTATACCACATCTAATGAAAAGGAATAGGGAGGAAGAGCAAGAAATGTTCTGAGTTTTATAATCCAGATCAGATAGGGGCTAGAGCCGCTTTAATCTCCCAACCTCATTTGAAACACCCTGAAAACACAATATAGAAATGGTCATGAAGCCAAAGACAAAAGCGAGTATCTTTCCTGGTTTTCATTTCATTTAATTCTTTCCTCTTCCTAGTTAGGCAATGAGTCATGATCAAAATTTCAGTCATCAATGATTTTCTTATTAAATACGTTAGTTAGGAAGAAGTATGTGCAAGTAATTTTATCTTCAGATTTGGATGAATTTCAGTGGTGCTATTCATCTGAATAGCATACAGTGTTAGGCCTTCAGAATGTAGGAAGATTTTATGTTCTAACAGATAAAAATATCTCATTTTTCAGACAAACAGAAGTAAAAACTATTTCTAATTTGTGGAATAAGAAAAAGCTAGAAACTTTTTTTTTTTTGCATTTCTTTATTTGTATTTGATTATTGCATAATTACACAAGGGAAAGCAAACTTCTTGGTTTTATTAGTTATTCACATCTAGGTCTGTGCAAACGCTGACTTATTTGGGTGTTTACATTTTTAGTTCTTACTGAAATAATGAGGAGTAATTCCCATTGTTTGACTGCTAGTGCACACATTTCCTAGCACTAGGACACAGCACAATGGCGTTTAAAGCTTTTGCACCCAGAATGTTCTCTAATTAATGCTTTAACACTTAGAAATCATTTGCACTTTAAATACCATATGATCCCATAAAGCAATGTAATTTGGTTGGCTGGAGCAAACTTACAATATATAGCTCCCTTGCTGATGATAATGTGCCTTGGCCCTGATGGTCTCAGAATTCAATCGGTGGTATGGGAGCTTTTTATTTCTACATCTATGACTCTCAACCAAATGCTATAGATTCATTAGGCTGATAGATTAAGAAGAATCATGTCATTCTGTCTGTTTAAGAAATATCACAAAATATGGGATTAGACATTGACTCACTGGTAAAGTACATATTGCGCTTGCTAGCCCTTGAAAAAACAAGAAGAGTATCTTAGATTTGGTCAGGAAGAGGGGAAAAAGCTCTTTCTAGGTTTTCAAAAGCACATTTGTCTTTCAAAAAGGACAGAGAGGTGAGGGACCAGACTCATCAGGTTGGATAGTGCCCTCCATGCCTTGGGAAGCTGAGGAGTAGATCCATGTGCCTTATAGCAAGGTCATAGGAACCACTGAAAAAGTACATTTCAGTTTTGAAAACTGAGAAACCAGGAAGGTGGCAGTGCCTGAAATCTTACTTGAGGGACAGGAAATGACAATCTGTCTACAGTTTTTAAATGAAACTGTATTGTGCCATAAGAGATAAGTATCTGCTGTTCTGAAATCCAACAGGCTCAATGGGACCCAAAGATGTTTTTAAGGAAGTTAATCAGAAAGGGGCTGTATCATTAGAGAAATATATTTCTCTTATACAGAATTGTTCAAAATTTAAATCTGACAAAATTCATACCCAATTTTCAATTTCATTTTTAATTAATAGAATACATTCTATGAAGTTGTGATAAATAATTTGTATCTCTTAAATAATCTTTATTATTTAAAGTAACCTAGATGTCTGTATTTTTTGCTCAGAGATGTTTCAAGTACTCTTCACTTTTTTAATAAGTTTCTTTTTCCTAATGCAAATTTGAACTACATTTTTTACATTGATATTACTTTTATCCATCAAAAAATTTATACTTTAAAAAATACCAAAGATACACTCTTTTTCATATTATCAAACAATATTAAAGTAGGAGTGAATCTAAGGAGTCTTTATTCTGACATATTGGCAACAGTTTTGTATGCTTTTTCTGATGTTATTTTATGTCTCAAAGATCATACATGATTAGTGTTATATTCTGTCCTTTGTTCTTTTTTACTGTTGGTTTTGTATTCTCTATTATTTTATCTTCAGTTGCTAACATAGGAGGCATGCCACATCTGTGGTATACTTGGCATAACAATTTAATATTCTTTGTGAGATGCAAAAAGTTCATTGCATACTTACTTGGAATTTTGACAGTAACCATTTTGTTCCCATGTGACCAAAAATATCAATAAATAAAAATGACTTTTTCTGCTCAGCTAAGATGTAATGAAAGCAAAATATTCAGTCTACAAACACTCAGAAAAAAAATCTTACGATCCACAGTATGCCTTGCGCTTGTAGTTTTCATGACAGAATTGATTTGTTATGAGACTTTTTATATCTGTAAAGAGGAAACTTGTTTCTCAGAAGCTATCTATTCCTCTATCCCATTTGTAAAACTATGCTAGCTCCCAATAAATCAGATAGACAACTGATTTCATGGGTTAGTGAGGGTGAAAATGGCAATTTTAACACTTTATTGTAAATTAATGATGAAAATCTTTTAACACAAAAAAAACACCTCTACATACCAAAAGGTCCTCAATGTCTACCGGAAGTAAATTTGTAATGAATATTAAGTGTAGTAATGAAATTCTGCCTGAGAACGATACTGACATTTCTGTGTTAAAATGTAATAGCAATCCAAGATAATCTTAAAACAGTCTTTTTTATAAGCAAGAAAATCATGCATGAAGGTCTGCTTCTGTAGTGGATGCAAGAGTATTACCATATTAAGTCAGATACTATTGCTTCAGGAAAGAACACATTATCTATGACATTCTAAACTATGTGACAACCTGATTCACATGGTATACAGCTTTATAGTGATTCCAGTTTAGTTAGGACCTTACCCAGTTTCCATTAAAGGCAGCTCAATCTCTTATGGGGAGTTTAAGGAATCTGGATTAAATTGCAAGTGCTAGGATAAAATTACAAGGTAAAAAAAAGTCTCCATTCAGAACAAATCTGAAACACATGCTTAGCTCTCTGATGAAGTCTCTGTGCATACTCAAATATGCTTTCTTCTATTCTCCTTAGCAGGTCTTGCGTTACATAGCTCCACTTTGACTTTCTTCAACATATTATGCTCCCCAAATATTCAAAGCTGACTCTGGAGGAAACACTAGAAAAGCAGTCACCTCTCCACCTCAGCAGTGATATTACTAACCTCGTTTGTCCTTGTTTTTGCTGTGATGAAAAAAAATCCCACCTCCACCATGATAGTTCCTTAAAGCGGTAGTCAGGAATGGTGTATCAAATATGAAAAGACAACACTTTAAGAAGATATTAATTAGCCCAGGGGGAAAAAAAAAGTATCTTCATAACAGCCTTACAGGAAAAAGGAAAACAAACATGAAAAAAAAAAAAAGAATGTTATAGTACAAGACCTTTATTTTCATATTTGTACACAATGTGGCAGACAGATATAATATACAGTTTTCCAAATATATTTTTGCATCTTTTAAATAAAGCACAGAAATTTGCTATGGCTTTAGCTTAATTTTCTTATGTTTAAGCACTCTTTGCTTTGTTTTGTTTCTTCTTGTTGCTTTGTGAATTAACTGTCTCTGTCAAGATTGTCAGGGAGCATAGTGAGATATGCTCGGAAGGCTCATAGAAGGGATAATTCATAACTCAGTTAAACCAGTGGAGCTCATGGCTTATGTCTTTAAATAATTCTGTGTTCAGGGATGAAGATGATCTGTTATGTTGCCAAAACCTTTTAATCAGGTTATTTATGATAACTTCTGTAATGGAGAACAGTAGAGAACTATTAAAGATGTAATACATAATGTTTTAAATATCCTCATTTCAGTTTTTCTTACCTACTATCTTACCATATTTTCTTTTGAGTAATAACAAATATATAGGCATTTTACAGTTACATGTCAATAGTTGAACATTTTTTTAACGTCTTAATTTGGGACCAGTTTCTTCTCAGAAAGGGTTTCAAGCATTGGAAGGGGCTGCCCAGAGAAGTAGTTGAGTCACTGTCCCTGGGGGTATTTAAAATATGTGTAGATGTGGTGCTTAGGGACATGGTTTAGTGGTGGACTTGGCAGTGCTAGGTTAAGGATCGGACTTGATGATCTTAAAGATCTTTTCCAACTTAAATGATTCTATGATTCTATGGGTCAATAAAGCCATTTTTATAGAAAATATGATACATTAAAAAGTATTAAGAAAAAAAAGAATTAGATAATGAAATTAACATTAAAGACAAACAAGGATTCTCTTACATAAGAACATAATTAGGTGTTATAGTTTCAATTAATTTTACAGTATCAGTAGTAATGCAGTATCTGTCTGTCAAAATTTTTCATCATATAGCTCATCATATACTCCTTCAAAACAATTTCCTGAATAGCCTCTTAAAATACAATTTAAATAGAACAAATGAAAATTACTGCAAAAATGCCAGAAAACAATCTAATGGACAGTCCAGAAAAAGTATAAAGAAGTATTTTGTAGTTTCTTAAATGCATAGTAGTTACGAGAAAAAAAAAATCAAAACCATATTTGTGGATTTAGCATCTTAAGTAGTGCATCCACACATCCTCCTGCAAAGCTGCTGCTGTGTTTATGAGAAAGAAAAAATTTTGCTATACTCACGTGGGTTCATTGATAACTTGGGGAAACCTGCTGAAGAAAATGCAAGCTTTATCAAAAAACTTTATCCCTTTACATTCAGCCTTTTTTAAATTTATATTTTGCTTTCATTTTCTCTTATCTACCCATGTACTATTTCAGGTAAGAACTGGAAAACTCAGGTGATGCATCTGGCATCTGTTTGATATAAAGGCAATCTAAAGGAAAGTGCAAAGCCCGTTGTATGAGATTATGCAGATTTGGGCTCCACAGATGGAGGTGATTCGGACAACAGCAGTACCATGAGTTCTGTTTGCAAGAAAAAGACTGAACTTTTGCTGGGCATCTTTATTTACTCCTACATCCTCATGGATATAGGCCCACTCTGAAATTAAGGTTTTCAGAGAGACACTGGTCATTCTTTTGTGGTATACAGATAAGGAGTGTTACATAAAATAAGAAAACTGATGTGGCATGGTCTGACCTAAGCCTTGAGCAGGCTACAAAATGCTGGTAGTGACTAGTCTCAGGTTCTAGGATTCTCAGGTGGGAGGCTATTAAAGTGAGGCTAAACACTGGCTTCTAGTTTCAGAAGTGCTAGCTTCTCTAGGACCCAGCAAGGCGATTATGAGTTCAGAGCAGATGAGAGAGTACCTTCAGTCCAGGGGCCATGCTTCACCCTTAGTCAGTGTCCCCAGTATTCTCTCCTCAGGCTCGCTCTTCTCATTTGTTACAAGCAAGGGCCAGGCTTCCATTGCATCTGACTCTTTCTTGGAAAAACATTGAGCCTCAAATTTTCACTTTACTCTTTAGGTGACTGTTAGTAGTCCAGAAGGCTTCTCTGGATATAAGCAATTTCTCAGAAAGAAATTAAGTACTTCTCTTTAGCAGTTGTACAGCCTTCTTTTTTATTATTAGAAAATTTGGCAGGATAGGACTTCCACCCTTCTGAAAGAGAACAAAGACCGCTCTCTGCCTGTCCTGTTCCTGGTGGTGAAGGCTACAGAAGTATCACTGCACTCTAAAGACTTTTCCTTTCTTAATTCTCCCTTGAGGTAGAGATTTTGCAAACGAAAATCTAAAGTACTACCTTGGTCCTTCTGAAAAGTTTTTTGCTGGCTCACCTGTGTCTGACCAAGTTATAAGTATGTAGAGTCATAAAATTGTAAAGTTGAGAAAGATGCTGAAATCTAGCTAAATCTCTTAACCTGGTCGTTTAAAACAATGCTGGCGAAGAGGAGAATAGGGAAGAGGATGTTTTAAAAAGTCACACTTGTCACCGTAGTCAGCAAATACAGCTCTAGATCTACCAGCCTCAAAGCCTGAGTGCCTTTCACAGCACATGGCAATCCTCTCTGTGACAATGATGAGATTTACAAGATGATGTGGTTTGTCTGCCTGAAGACTTGAAAATCACTATAACACCAAAGCCCTCCCACATCATTTATGTTTTTAAAGCACATTTATGTTCTGAAACAGTAACCAACACAATAAAATACTCAATATTAGCTTGCAAGGAAGTAGGTAAGGGAACCATCATACTGTTTTACTAGTGAGTATGCAGTGTGAGCAAATCTAAAAAATAGAATGGGAAAAATGAGTGTGCATTTACCCTCTCTGCAGCCTGATGTAGAAACAGTAGCAAGTGTGCTAGGGTCTTGTGTTGTGGTACTGAATTAAGGGTCTGCCCCACACTGTATAATACAGAAGAGCGAAATTCATTGCTATACTCCTGTTATAGATGACTCTAGATTTGTGTGGGTAAAATAAATGTCATTCTTTCCACGTGTGAGCAATTCATTCAATTACTTTACTGTTTTCTAAAATGTGGAAATATTTCTTTTTCCCCCCTCTTTCAGACATTTTCTTCCACTCCTACTTCCACTTCCCTTACCCTAACAGTTGTCTGTGTCTGGATAAGACTATTAGAATTCCTTCCATGAGCCTGGTAGGAATAGTCAGCAGCCTCTAAAGAACTGCCATCTCTGGCATTGCTATAAATCTCTGAAGTTCCTTCCATTTATCTTAGGCACCGTAAACTGAACTGCAGGAACTGAGGTTTTTTCCTGTGTTTTCAATGATCCCCTGAACATTTCAGATCATTTAGAACCCAGAATTCTGACACTGTGTTTGAATTTGTGAAAGGGTTTGACAATTTTTTGCCCTGTGATTGTAATTCTGCTGGTTAAAATGTAGGCAATAAATTCATGCATCAGAATATGAAATGACTACTTATTTGTGTCAGGAAGGAATTTACTCCCTGTTGTACATGCCATTTATAACACACAATTTGCTAGACTAGTTGTTAAGCATTTGGAGGTGGTCACTTTTCATGGAAGCAAAATTCAAAACAATATACTGGGCTTGAACTTCAGTTCTGTGGTGATTCACTGCGTTTTCAACATACAAATGGCTGAAATGAGTGGGATACAGGTTCACTTACTTTAGTATCTTGTGTTTAAGACGAATTACAGATAAATGCCTAAGAAAGAGAAGAACTGTGTATGGCACTTGCTTTCCTATCCTCCAACTGATTCCCATTCATGTTGTAATATCCATGGATGTAATGACCCTCAGTGGATCTCTCTAATATGAAGTTGTCCAGTCTCCCCTAGAATCCAGCATAAGCTAAAATTTTAACATCCACAAGCATCAACAAATTTCAGCATCGACAAATATCACAGGCCTACTATTAATTCCTTAAAAAAATACCTCCTTTAATTTGTTTTTTTGGATATAGGTAATACCAGCTTTTTGGATGTCCTCCAGTATTTAAATACAAAAAAAAATTGTATCAAAAGCCTATATGCCTGTCCATCCCACTCATGGTTACAGACTGATACCATAATTCCCTCAGGCATCTTTTTTCAGGAATGAGTAGTACACCTCCCTCCCTCTTCCTCAGGTGAACAGACATTCCTCATATAAAAATAATTATAAACTTGATAATCCTTATTCTCTGCACCCAAACTTTTTACAATTTTACTATATGCTTGTGAAAGAAGGGGAGGAGAAACAAGAGGGTCAAAAAGCTAGAACCGTATATTGCAATCAATATATGGGTAGGAAATAGATATATACAGCAGCATGGTCTCTGTTTTGATTTAGGTTCCTTTGCCACTGATTTCCAATACTTATCTTCCCGCCCCGGTTGCTCAACAGTGTCAGACTTCCCTATAAAATTATTGTGACTCCAAGGTCTCATGTCTTAATGGAAAGGATCACCTCAACACCTGCCATTTTGTATGTAAGATAGGATTGTTTTTTCCCTCAAGTATATCACACTACATTCACTTGTACTGAATTTCATTGGTTGTTTTATTGCCATGTCACTCAGACTCAAAGAAGTTCTGCTGTTTTTTACAAGTGACCTTCACCTCTACTGCCAAAAATAGCTTTGCTTTATCAGCAAACTTTGCAAAGCTGTGTGTGAACTTTACCTCTTACACTTTGGCTGCTGTTTTGTTACCTGCTTCTGTGACCATCTTCATTGAAAATCTTTAAGTTCAACTAAACAAGATCACTTGTTCTTTTACTTCGTCAGAAAAGTGAAAGTTTTGTAAAGCTTTATGAAAAAGAAGTCAGTTCTCCATAAGTAGATCACACTTACCTGGGTGTCTGAGTTCCTGTCATTTGCTAGTTTTACTGATTTGCCCAGTACAAATGTACAGTGTTCCCCATGTCTTCCCTGAAACTTTTCTCAAAAAGTGACATCAGATTTTTCAGTTTCCAATTGTGTTAAGGAATTTTTAAGGAAGACATGACACACAATTGCTGTGATTCAGTTTGGAAGCCTTGAATAAATACCATTCAGTCCTGATATTTTCTAGCACTTGTTGTGTTTGAACCACAATCTCTTCCACTATTTCTGTTTCAGACAGATCCCCTGACAAGTTGCCCACCAAGAAAAATTCAAGCATAGGAATCTTCTCAGTTTCTGTGTGAATGCTAATGCAAAGGACTCATTTTGCTTCTGTGTAGTAGTTTTATCTCCTTTGACTGTTTTTTTTTTTTTTTGCACCGTAATCGTCAATAAGTCCTACAGACAGCTGGACGGCTTCCTGCTACTGACTTGTTTAAAGATTTATTAACAGTTTTTTTCCTTCAGTTAGCTGTTCCTAAAACTCTTTTTTACCTCCTTTAATGTATTGTTTTTACACTTAATCTGACAGTGTTTCTTATCTGTTTGTTTCATTTTTAATTTTTTCACTTGAACTTGAGGTCAGTTTTCTAAAGGAACACTTCTTGTATGTAATAGCATCCCTTTTCTGTCCGTGTCCTTCTCTCCTCTCTGAAAACTTTCTGTATAGGTGGTCATGCTTGGCCTGTGTTTCCAATCTGGCATTCTATAGTAGTCTCCAAGATGCCAGTAGGGTCTAATTTTCCATCTGCTTCTTCACAAGCTCTCTCGTTTTTATGTAGTCTCCCTTGTAGCCTAATAAATACCCAGGCAGTATCAGCATCCTAGGTGTATCCTAGTAATACAGACCAAATACTACATTTTTTCTATTTAGGTCTGTAATTTAATTGCATACATGGTACAGTACTCATTTAGATAAGTAGATAATTAGTATGATTTGATTTTAAGATCTCTTGACACCTAATAAATACTCTTCCATCACCACTATGGCTGATATTGTCATCCTGATGTTCCAGTGTCCCACCAATTTACAGTATTCCACCAAGTTTCCAATACGCCTACTATGTCAATGTCTTCATTTGGGAGTAAACATCCAAGCTTCCCCACCTAATTATATAAAAATCTAGCATTCATGAAGAAGCATGCATACTCTTGCAGTGGTTCTCCTTTTACACACTATATAAACAGGATTGTATTTTTACCTGTTTAATTATTTACAGTCTCTGACACATTTCATTTAAACTTACCAAATATTCATGTCTTCATCAATAAGAAAAACTCCATCCCAAGACACATAGTCTTCTGTATCTACTTGCTATTCCCTGATCTTCATGTAATATATATATGGAAGATGGGGAAAAGGTCTTTGTAAAACATTCTTTTCACATGTATGTAAATGAGCCAAAATAGAAAAAAGTACAGAATGTCTTCAGTGTTTAAGAGTAAGGAAAATCGGAAACACCTCTGAAGACTCTATTTTAATTTTCAAGTCTTTGCAAAACTATTAGAAATATCTGTGTGTGTGCATGTGAGTGTATCAGTATTTTGATAGCTTTACAGTTATTACCCTTTTCATAATACATCACACAGATTATTTGGTAGCAGTGGATCAAAAATAAGGAAACTCATTTTCCGGTATCTCTGCCTAACTCTATCAAGAGAAATCAAGACCTTAAAAATAAGTCCAGCAAATACTAATATTTCTGTTTTCCTCTGTTCTACTTATGAGTACTCAAGCTAATTCTACAGAAAATTTTAGAGGAATTCACTTCTCTAGCTCTTTTCCAAAAAGGAATTAATGGTGTTGGAAATATTCTTAATGGAAAGAGGCCTACTTTACTTACCTGAAATCTGTGAGTAACATAAAATCATAGAATCCTAGAATTGGCTAGGTTGAAAGGGACATTTAAGATCATCGAGTCCAACCATCAACCTAACACATGGCTGACTTGTCCTAATTAAATAAAAACAATAAAAGAAAAAGTTATGAAACCTTTTTCAAAACCATATTTGTTATTTGGTCTTAAATAGGAAGTAAGTGACTTGACTAACAACCTTGAACCATTATTATAATTTATAACACTATACCAGTATAGGTCACATTGGAATGCTGCCAATCTGTGTCTCATTTTCTAATTCACTTTTATAATAAAACTAATATGTGAGAACCCACAGATGCTAAAGCAATTTTAACAAATGTTCATGCATTTATAGTCGAAATTTCATATAGGCTGTCAAATTATATATTCCATGAGGTTGTTTTTTAATAAAATGTCTGTCTTTATTAAAAGAGCATTAAAACGAATGAGGGTAAAAGATGATGTTCACTGAGCAATTAGGCTGATTTAAGTGTGCCTGACAAGGCTCTATAAAAAAAAAAAAATCAGCAACTCAGTATGGTATTGCATACATATATCATAACAGATTTAAATGCACCCTAATATGCATTTAGAAAGTGACTACACATACTGAAAGAAACAACAGTTCATATCAGTTCATATCCCTTAACTAATATCCATAAGAAGTGAACAAAACCAGGTTAGCATATGTTAGATGAAGCTGTGTCACTGTTTAATATCTTCCTAGAACACGTGATTTTTTAAAAGAACTTACTACATCTGTAAAGGCAATTATTCTACAGCATAATGAAGCAAAATGAACTTGTAAAATATTATTACAGTAACTGTAAATGGTACTACTGTCAGTACTACACCGCTAATTATGTCCAGATAGTAATGATTATTTTACCCGTGCAATGAGGGTGTTTCTAGTATGCTAAGAAGTTAATCCTCTACTTATGAAAATCAAGATATATAATTATGAGGTGAAGAATTAGCCCACATTTTAATCATATTCTAGAATTGCCTTGGTTTTTGGAACATGTTGTCCAATAGTAAAATGGTAGATACTCTTTCTGTTGGGTCACTAACTACATAACTGATTTGGGATATACCAAGCAAGAGAGCTAATGCGAACTAGTTGCAACAGAGTTACTTTCCTAATACTCTAATACTGGCTTTAAGCCTTTACATATGGAACACATATGTATCATTCAATAAATGGTTTCAAATTTATGAGCACAGACACAACTGTGTCATTAATAGAATATTTTAACATCATCTTGTCCAATCTGCATTTGAAATGCTCACTAAATATTTTGTATTTGCTTGTAAAGAAGTATAGATTTCCAGACTTAAGTTCTGTGCTGCTTGTAGCTGAGATCAATATACAAGATGATTTTGCTTCTCTATTTTATATGCCTGTACAACATAGCTGAGGCATTACACATTTGAGAAACAGATAAGTACATTACTTAAGTACATTATTATTATTAAGTGCACTCTTTGTAAGTGGATAGCATTCTGAAGTGAGAATATTAAGCATCTGTTTATGAAATATTAAATTAATGGGCTTCTGATTAATTATAATATCTGACATTAATTTTATTCCCATCACTGACATAGGATTAAACTGTGTAAACACATGGTGATATGGTTTGATATGCCCACATGGTTAGTTCTGTTTCCCAGACTCTGCAGATTTTTGCCTATTCGTTTCATAAATCAAGAGACTCCAAGAAGCATGGCTGTGGGTAAGCCTGACTTAGAAAATATTGGGTCAAAAAATAAATGTTATTAGGGTATAGTATAAAAGTTCTAAACTTGATTTACTCTAAAAAACATAGAACATAATTAATATTTATTGAAATTATTCTACAAGTAAAGAATTTTTCCATCTATCACAGGCTCATGTAACACAAAATCTTGTTATGGACTTAAAAAGGACTTCCCCAGAATCTTTGAATGAAGCAAATATTACCTAGGGATTTAAATTCTCCTCCTTGCAGGCAGTTTGTCCAGGACCTTCTGTAATATTCTATAGAGGATTGTAAAAATTTGCCCAATCACAGCACACAGGTGCTGCCCAACCAAATGCTCGGATGAGAAACTTCAGTCTGTTCTTACTGTAATTCTGCTAGAATATTAATGTCACTTCACCTTTTCATTTGCATAGGCTAATCAGAGGAAGAGTTGTTACTGCAGTTTTTCTTTGCCCAGCTCAAGCAAGTCTACATGATATTCAGTTTATTAAGGGGTTATTAGTGAATCTGCCTCTGGCGTTTATAAATAGGCTCATTCTACTTGTTCTACTACTAACTCCATCTTTGAATCACTGTTAGCAGGCTTAAGTTGCATGGAAAGCCTTTTCAGATCCTTTGCATTTGTGCGTGTTTCACCTCTAGCTTTTTACATATAAATAAGATGATGCACTGGGCTCCAAAGTAAAACTGGAATAATAATTTTACCCAAGAATTTCCAAGGTCTATGACACAATAATTCCGTATGAGAAACTGCCAAAATCTTACCATTCTAGTATCATAGTATATAATTCAATATATCATATCTAATCATTTGATGAAGGAGAGGATTAGTTGTTTTTAAAGCAAGGATAGGTTTTGACTTTTCTTTCGTTAATGAAGTGAGAAGATGATTCTGTATAAATTTTCATTGTCACTACCAAACAATACAGTTTTGCAGATCTTTTCCTTTTTCCTCTCTCTCTCATTTCATAGTTCTTAAGTTATCTAATGGTTTGCTTACTTTCACAGAAAAATTGTTAGGATGTACTGAGAGATATATTTTTTAAAAATAACTGTAATAGATCAGTTTGAGTGGTTTTATTTACAGTATTCATGGGTCCAGCATGAAACACAACACATCGCTTAAACTGTATTCATTAAAGAGTCTACACATAAAATATTTAAAGTGAGAATAGAAAGCCCTCAACAGAAGTTAAATAGCCCTAGGGGAGAGGTACTATTGCTCTGAACTAGTCAGCCTATCAATCTTAGAAGTATCAACAGCCCAGAAGAATTCAGTGTGTCTATCAAACAAAATTCTATAAAGGTATATTAAAAAGCAAAACAATTCCAGTCTTATGGATTTTATTTATTGGACACTGATAACTTTTTTTTTTTTTTTAAAAAAAAGAATGAGCAGAAAAAAACACATTTGTAGATCTTCCTTTCCCTGCCCTGCCCTGCCCTACCCTCTCATTGCATTCACACATAACATTTTTTACTTCAAGAACATACTTTCCTCCCTCTCTATTGTCCCCTCTTTAGAATCCCAGTAGATAGTTTTCATTCTTAGAATTTGTAATGAATGCTGATCAACATATACACCTCTCAGATGGTCAGAGACTAAGTCACTAGTTGAGTCTGTTCACATTTTAAGTATTTCCTATCAGTAAATTACTTGGAAAGGGTTGATGGTAAGCTGTTATTTGTACTTCTATTTGTCCCTAAAGCATGGAGATTCCATAAGAATGCAGAAATTTGAAAGATCTGGAAACATAGGTTACTGTAAACTCTCCATTATTAATAAAAAAAATATATAATTTGAATTAGTGAAAATAAAAACTGTGTACATGTCCTGGTTCCANGGCTCGGGGGGGTGGGACGGTCCGGCTCTGGTGGGTGAGAGGCGGCACTGAAATCACGTCTGTATATTCTTTTATTGATGTTATTGTTATTGTATTTTTTCTCTTTCCTTTGCTGTTCTCTTCAACTGCCTTTATCTCAGCCCACGAGGTTTGCCTTTTTCTTCCGTTTTCCCCACGGCTGTGGGGGTCGAGCGAGCGGCCGCCCGGTTCTGTGCTGCCGCCTGAGGCCAAACCACGACAGTACATAAATAGCAATTGAAAGTATTCTTTCTCATTGTTTTATTTTTTTTAATTTTAATTGTCCATTTTTCACCTGCTGAACAGTATCACTCAGAAAATTGTAGCTAGAATTTTCTGTATAAAGGCCTTGCTGCCTAAATTCAAGGCTATGTGAAGAGTTTTGCTAACAGGATTATATATATGTGTTTTGTTTGTTTGGCAAGACATTTCTTGAGAGCAGAATTTTAGTTCAAATGAAAAAAATAGGGTCACTTTTGTGTCAGAATTATGCACAAAGTCTAACCTCTGTCAAACTTATTTGGCATGTCAATGTAAAGAAATTTAAGAATAGTCTCTTTTATAGTCTATGGGAGAGTGGTAGAACTCAGAGGCTGAAAGAACTGGAGGAAAAAGTATGATTAAGATTTTGTCTTTACTGATGTACACTGGAGATACCTTCACTGAACTTAAAACCACTGAGTAGGAAATCAGATTTCAATAAGACTATAAAGAGAGGTAACTTTCAAAAAAAAATGAAAAAATTAAAAGCTTTCCTTATCCCATTTTCAAGTTGATGGTAGCTAGGCTTAGCTATTTTCTGAGAAAAAGCAGGACTTAACAACCCAAAATCTAGTGCATTTCCAAGCATTACTGATTCAGGATCTTGGAAACAAAATGGATGATCTGCTTTTTGAATACAGTATTTTCAAATGTTGCGCCTGTTGCTGTTTACTTCCATTGCAAAATACAATTAAATCCTTAACCAGGATCTGATTTACAAAGAGGCCCTGCAAACTGCCTCTGATGGGCCTTTCAAAACTGAAGATATCCATCTCCAGCTGTCCCCAACTTTTTCCCCACCAGTGTTTCTCACACTAAAAAAGGGTGCATCGTCTTAACATCAGACTGAGTAAAGGAGGACAAACATGTTTTCTGAAACTACTTTCAGAAAGAAAGTGATTACAGATTGATGACAGTTGGTTATAAGAATACATTTTTGTCATGAACCGCCACTATTAAGTGGCGGAAAACTAGTGTTACTCTAAGGGAATCTAGATATCTGTAGTAACATAAACACAGACATGTATGAATTCTGTGTGAAAAAATAAACTAACTACTCTTTTGGGAGGACCAAATGCTTGCATAGGTTGCTACCTATTGCTCACATATGCGATCTGATAACATCACTGTTTAGCCCATAAGACTATTCTATGCTGTGAGAATATTATTAGAGCATTTATATTGCTTCCCCAGGGGGAAAATAAATAATAATTCTGTGATTTCGTCTCAGTGTGCTTCATTGTCTTGCATGTTCACAGAAATTCTTGGCAAAAGAGACATCTTTAAAGAAGTCCCATTTCTGCCCTTGTTCCCAAGACCCCAAACCCCTTGCCCTCCTATGTTGCCTAGGCATCTTCAACATTCCTATCATTCTAGTGACAACACTGCTCATATCCTCTATTACACTGTTTTTACTGGTTTTAAAAAATCATTTTTCTGTCATGTAATTTCTGCCTTACTGTGCTGCTTCAGTAAACATTCCCATATCATGTCTCCTCATGCTGCAACAGAAACAGGTGTTGCTTCTTTCTTCCTCCTGTGTAAGAAGAAAGATGACAGCATCAGTATTTATCTCAGGTTATAAAAAATTGTGTTGTTTTTAAAGTCTATAACCTCATCTCAGATACAGTCTGGGCAATCCCTACATCTTTTAAGCATCAAACTAGAAGGAATATTTCTTACCTTTTCTCTTCTTTGCCTAGCACTATGCAACAAGATGCACACTATATTTTGATCCTGAATACAGTTCTACCACCGTTGATGCAAATATTTCTCCTCTATAATGAGTTTATTCTATTTAGTTAAGAAACTAACCCCTTATCTTTTAAATTATTCAGAAAAGCAATGGTCTTTTTGGTCTTTAACTGCACAGTATGATTTATATTAACACTTTATGATTTTTATATCTTAAAGGCATGACTCTGATATGCCTATTAATAACTATTTAAAATCCTGTATCATTCCTTTGTTTAACTGAATTTTGCCACATACATTTTGCTAAACTTCCATTACTTTCTTAGTAAAAACCTTTTGATAAAAGTTCCTATTAAAATTTGCAAAAATCTTGCTTGTCCTTTTTCTGTGAAAACAGAATTTGATATATTTTTTTTAAATTGAATTAATGTTGAGAAGCAATGATTATTTTTATTTTACCCAACGTTTCCTGGCAACTTTATAACAAAACCATTTTCTTTTTTTTTTATTTTTTTTATTATTTTTTTAAATAAAATATATAGACCTACATATGTAGACATAGATTTCCAAATGGTTTCCTCTACTTGACTGCTAAAATTTGAGGTATGATACACTCTTTGGGAAACCATGAGAAATGAGATGTGTAAGTCTCTCTGTTTCATACAAACAAAAATGACTGTCACATAACATCTCCCACTCTACTTGGCACTTTTCAGGCTGCACCTGTGGTACTGTGTCCAGTTCTGGTCCCCACAATTTAAAAAAAGATGCAGACTGGACAGAGTCCAAAAGAGGGCCAAAAAGATGATCAAAAGGCTGGAGAACCTGTGCTAAGAAGAAAGACTAGAAGCACTGGGGAGAAAAGATGGCTTAGGGGGACTTCGTCACAGGATTCCAGTAATTAGAGGGTAGCTATGAAGGGGACAGAGATGCTCTCATCACAGGTAGCCATATGGAGAAGACAAAAGGAAATGGGTACAAATTGTGTCTGGACAGGTTTTATCTCAATATAGGAAAGAAATTTTTGCAGTCAGAACATCGTCAGGGGTGTGGTAGAGTCCCCATCACTAGAGGTTTTCAAGATGGAATTGGACAGCATGCTAGATAATCTCGTCTAGGCTACGTTTCCCACAAAATGTTGGACCAGATGATCTTCTGAGGTTCCTTCCAACCTGAGCTGTTCTATGATTCTATGGTTGTGTAATAAACTGGTTAGTATTTTAAAAATTTTCTTAAGTTAGAGTAAAGGTTTTAAAGGAATAATTAGAAGAATAGTTAGTAAAGCCAACTACATACACACCAGAAAATTATGCTATAGCAAACACCATCTTTTATAGCTGGTGAAGGAACAACATGGTTTAAGGGGCCATTTTTTGCAAATACACATATAAGAACATTAATATTCTCACCAAAATCGAGAGGTGTTGAGAATAGACAAGCTTTGGGAATCCATCCTGTCTATCTGCTTATGAGGGAGTAGTTAGTAGAGAAATGGATATTGCCTTTCCTACTGTAGGACATCATTCAACTTCCCTTTCATTGGGCCTTGGGAAGTTATGTATCAGGTAAAAGAATAAATTGTATTTCAAGAAAGAAGTAAGAAGCCAGTAGTAACAAGGTCATATTTTGGGTTAATATCAAAGGAGAAAACTAAGTCCTGTGTTACCAAATAAATATGAAATTAGTAGTACATACAACCAATAATATGTGAATGTGATCTTAGACAAGTACAATAGATCAATCCCTAAATGTAAGCAACAATTGAAGATATACGTATTAACAGTACTCATCAAAAAGCATGTTCACTAGAACACCTGTGAAGTTTAGCTCTGGTGAGCCTGTATTGCGTTTTCCTTCATTGTTGTTTTTCCCCAGTTTCCCAGATAAATGGAATCTGAAATAACAGAAGATTTTGCAAATTGCATTATAGTTTATAAAAACTTCATTCTCTATCAAACCTGTATTTATTTATTGAATTTAGAAAATGTTCCTGTTCTAAAATTGCCAAGGATAAAAATCTTTGGTGCATCAAAGGGTGTTTTACAACCAATATGCTGATTTAGAAAACAGATAAGCGTTATATATAATACCTGTTATGAGATTTATTTGAATATTATATTGAGGCAATGTGACCTGTTTGCTAAGTCATATATGATAAAATGAAATAATTTCTAATATGTTCTTAGTAAAATATTATATTTTACAATGTTGGACAGAAAAACTATATAGTTTAAAAATAAAAAGTGGGTAATGATGTGTACACTGTGAATGATGAGGAGTTAGAGCATTAGAATGTCAGTAAACTGAAAGATTGTGTTCAAGCAAATATATTAGATATTTCTGTAGACTATTCCTGAAAGACAGTGTCTTCCCAGTGTCTTGGAAGACAATGTATGTGATCAGTATTTTTGCAACTAAAAAAGTCCTAATGCATTCCTCTGCCTTCTCATCTGTCCTTACTCTCAGCCTCACAAAGCTTTCCAGCCATGCAATCTGTTGTATTACTTTCATCTTCTTTTCTGTTTCCCAGATCACCACTATTTCTTAGATCTTCTCTTTTTCCTTCCACATCCCCAATCGCTGCTTGTTCGTCCACTCCAAAACCAAAACTCTCTCAAAGCACTTTTTATCTTTTTGGTCCTCATTGTTATAGTCTCTTCCTAGCTGAACTCCCTGATACATCTTTCAGTCCGTTAAAAATGCCACTGGCAAAGTCACTCTCTGACTGCTGTTTTGATCAGAATTGGCTTTTTCGCATACTTTCACCAACATCCCTTACAGAATATGTCATGTTCAGGCTCCTCATTTTGTGTTTTTCAAGCTTTCACTAATTTATAGCTTTGGCCTAATCCTTCCGTGTTGTCTCCTTCTGTAACTACATGCACTGCTTCTATCCATTTATGTTTTGATTCTAGGTCTTCGCCTTCTTCTTCCTTGAGCTGGTCTGCTAAGATTTTGTCTTTTTCTTTTAAAGGAAAATTGCTCTTTCAAATACAATGTATAAATGTAAAATCTTTCAGAGAAATACTGGTCATTGCTACTAATAAAATATAACAAAGCATTACCAACCTGACAACAGCCTACAATGAGGTGACTCATGGATGAGGGGAGATCAGTGGATGTTGTTTATCTTGACTTCAGTAAGGCTTTTGACATGTTCTCCCATGACTTCCTGATAGACAAAGTAATGAAATAAGGTCTAGATAAAGGGAAAAGGAGGTGGGTTAAAAACTGGCTGAACTGCCGGGCTCAGAGGACTGTGATCAGCAGCAAAAAGTCCAGCTGGAGGCTAGTCTTTAGTGCACTACCCCAGAGGGCAACACTGAGGCTCATACTGTTTAACATCCTCATTAATGGCCTGGATGATGGGACAGAGCATACTCTCAGCAAGAGCACAGGTGATACAAAACTGGGAGGAGTGGATGATAGACCAGGTGGTGTGTTGCCATTCAGAGGGATCTTGACAGGCTGGAGAAATGGGCTGAAAGGAACCTCCTCATGTTCAGCAAAGGGGAATGCCAAGTCCTGCACCTGGGAAGGAATAACCCAGACACCGGTACGCACTGGGGGATGACCAGCTGGAAATCACCTTGGTAGAGAAGGACCTGAGGGTCCTGATGGACACCAAGCTGACCATGAGCCCTTGTTGCAAAGAAGGCCAATGGCTGCATTAGGCAGATGTGGTGTGTTGACCTTGGCTGGCTGCCAGGTGTCCACCAAGCTACTCTATCACTCCCCTTTCTCAGCAGGATGGGGGAGGAAATACAGGGGGAAATGAAAAAGCTCATGAGTCGAGATAAGGACAGGGACATCACTCGCTGATTTCTGTCATGGACAAAACAGACTTGACTTGGGGAGATTAATTTAATTTATAGCCAATTAATTGAAACAAAGTAGGATAGTATGAAATAAAACAAAACTAAAACACCATTCCACCATGCCTCCCTTATTCTCAGGCTCAGCTTCACTCCTAACTTTTCTACCTCCTTCCTCTGAGTGGTGCAGGCGGATGAGGAATGGGGATTGTTGTAAGTTCATAAAACTTTGTCTCTGCTGCTCCTTCCTCCTCATGCTTTTCTCCTGTTCCAGTGTGGGTACGTCCTACAAGATACAGTCCTTAGGCAACTTTCCCAATGTGGGTCCTTCCCAGGGGTTGCAGTTCTTCATCAACTGCTTCAGCATGGGTCCTTTCCATAGGGTTCAGTCCTACAGGAATGGACTGCTCCAGCATGGCTCCCCCACGGGCCACATGTCCTGCCAGAAAACCTGCTCCTGTGTGGGTTCCTTTCCATGGGCTGCAGCTTCTTTCAGGGCATATATACCTGTTCCAGCATGGGGTCCTCCATGGGCTGCAGTGTGGATATCTGCTCCGCTATGGTCCTCCATGGGCTGCAAGGGGACACCCTGCATCACCATTGTCTTCACCACAGGCTGCAGGGAAATCTCTGGTGCCTTGTGCACCTCCTTCCTTTCCTTCTTCACTGCCTTTGTTTGGAGATTGCTTCTCTCACATTTTCTCACTGTTCTCTCATAGCTGCTCCACAGCATTATTTACCATTTCTTAAATATATTATCACAGTGGTGCTACCAATGTCATTGATTGTCTCAGATTTGGCCAGCTGTGAGTCTGTTTTGGAGTCAGCTGAAACTGGCTNCTCAAGAAACCTTGCCGTGCAAACCCAATGCAGCAGAGCACTGACAGCAGGGCAAGGGAGGTGATCATTCTTCTCTGTTCTGCCCTGGTGATACACATCTGGAGTCCAGGTCTGGGCTCCCCAGTAAAAGAGTGACATGGACTTACTGGAGTGAGTATAGTGAAGGGACGCAACGGTAATGAAGTGACTGAAGAATCATATGAGGAAAGACTGAGAGAGCTGGGACTGTTCAGCCTGCAAAAGAGGAGGCTCAGGGGGAGTCTTGTCAATGTGTGAATATCTGATGGGAAAGAGTAAAGAAGGTGGAACCAGGCTTCTCAGATGTGTCCAGTAGCAGGAAAGAGGAAACGAGCACAAACTGAAAGACGGCAATTCTTTTTAAACATGAGGAAAAAAAAATACTGTGGGGTTGATCAAACACTGGAGCAGCTTGTCCAGAGAGGTTGTGAAGTCACCGCCCTTGGACATATTTAGCACCCAACTGGGCATGGCTCCGTGCAATCTGCTCTAGTTGATTTCCATAGGCACCTTCCAACCTCAATGATTCTGTGTGGTTCTGTGTGAAATTTACTCCCATATTTGTTACCACACCTGTTTCATGCAGCTTTTTGTTACTTTTCTATTCTTTCTCTCCCCAACTGTCTGCTAACTATTGAGTTTACAGGGTTTTTTTTGCAAGAAGAATTAATAAGAACTAGATTCCTAGGAAGCTGATTTTGTAAGAATTTCCTCATATCTTCAAAATCTAAACTCTCAGCCTCTCGTGATTGCTATATCAGTTAATAATAACAGCAATCCTTCCTGGCAAGAGCAAACAAGCCAGAATGTTGGCCTCTGTTTCTTCTCTAGGCTTTTCTGGCACAACAGTGGTTTCTAACATCCAAGCAATCAGGCATTAGTAAACCTGTCGGGCACTTGTTAAACTTTAGGCCCTTTGCCATTATATTTGCTTATTTGCAAATCTTTGGTGTTTTTGCCAATAAGAGCAGCTATGTTGCTGCAGTTTTAGATGAACAGTCTTCAGGTCTGATTCTGCTTTTAACTTAAACATGAAATCTTTCTGAATAACTTAGGGTTGGCCTGAGCTGCCTGGTGTTATGACCTACAGGGAAGAAAATAATGTCTTGAAAAGTACGACAGGCTAGATTCAGTAGCAGAAAACTCCTCTGCAGAAGTTAAAAACAGAGGAAAATAATTATAACTTTCACATAGGCTAGAAAAAAATGTTGGATTTTATGGAACTCCCTTACAGTTCTTCATCCAGTCTTGCAGCAGTAAGGGCAAAACAAGAAGGTGGAAGAACGATTCCCTTAACACCCTTTCATCTCCTAGCTCCTGGCCATTTAGGCCAGCTGCGATTTCTAGTTCTGATTGCAGCAGAACAGCTCCTAGGACATTCACCCCAGCATACCCAAGAGCCACTGGTGACGCTATTCTTTCATACTGTAAAATCAAGCACTGAAATTGAGTGAGGTAACATATTTCAAATTTTACTTGAATTTTACATTACCATAAAGTAAGGAAGAGGTGTTTTCTCACATAGTACTGTAATAGAGCAATAGATAATAATAAATTATATATACATATATAGGTAACCAGGAAAAATATATGCAAGTTTACTGCTCACTTCATAATATCTTAATTCCTACTTGGACTCAGTCCTATTTGGACTCTCTCCCTTACCCAGTTGCTTATAACTCTGTCAGCAATGAAATTACAGAGCCAGATTTTCCTTGTAAACTAATAATACAACTATTTCAGATTTAATGATCTAATTTTTCCTGTCTTTAGCATCTAATTTTTGTATAACCCTTCAGAAGCATTAGTTAGACTACCCACACTGAAATACATGTGGTAACTTCTTTCACAATGTCCTATACATATTGCAAGTGAAAATTTTAATCAGGTTTCTTAACATATGCTTTTTACTCTTTACTTCGTAATAAGATTACAGTCATAAATATGAAGAAGTATTTTAAAGATGTAGAAAATTTCATGTGCATATCTATCTCAATTTTATTAAGTCTCTTGAACTGGAAAACATAGCACTTCATTTTTATATATATGTGTCTTACATAAGATGGGTAATATTTCCCCCAGTGTAAATAAAGACCGAAATAAAATGGTCATAGTATATCAAAATCAGTGGGCCCTATGCAGTTAAGTTTACATTATAGTGAGAAAGGACCTTTGTCTTATGACACTTATGAGGAATTATAAAAGGTTACTGTAACTTCTAGGCCTCCAGTTCAAAGTCTTAGCTTTCTTTTTGCTGATTTGTTATGAAAAACTACAGATAAGTATAGGATGAGTTGTATTTTCATGCAAAAAAAACACCCGAAGTGTAAAATAATTTCACATATAACAATAAATATTATAGTATTTAAAAAAAAAAAAAAGTCAATCACTTGGAAATAAAGGCCTTTTTTCAAATATATATTTGACAGACATAAATAGTGCCTGATATAGTTTGATCTCTTGACAATAAACGCAGAAAGGAAGAATGACAACCTTACAAGCACAGACACAATCTCTTGAGAACTGCTTTACCATGGATTAATATTTTTCTTTAATCACATAATGGAAGTATCGACAGGTCTACATATGCAGGATCATTTGCTGTACAAAGGCAGGGCTTTACAAAAGCAAACAAAACCCCACCATCTAGGCCAGATGTAAACACAGTGGCCTCATTTTTACACGTCCTAAGCATTTGCTTCCTCCTCTGAAATGAGCCAGTGCCAACATTTACAGAAGCCATACTGGTTGGTGCCTAATTTTAGGCACATATGTGAGAACATTGGCCTTCATATTTTCCAAGTAACAGAATGCAGGCTGAACTTCCTGACCTCCTTTTTTTGCTCTGGCAGCTACAATGAGCATACAAATGACACTGTGATACTTGAGCACAGATACAGGCACCATCCGTGAACATCGGGTTTATTTGTTAGAGTTAGGATCCAAGACAAAAAAAAGTCAAAATAGAATTATGTGTTGGTCTAGTGCTCACATTTAAAGTTGATGTTTATTCCTCTTTTAGCTCAGAGCAATGTTGCAAAAGCAGGACAAAGGCGTGAAATATATTCAGGAATACAGGGTGCGTTTTTCAAATACACTGTGAGAGCAGAAAAGAATAGTAACATTTTGCACTTCTTTAGATTTATCTGGGATATTTTTAGGGAGTAAGATAGAAATTGATACTTTCAGAAAAGCAAAACTTTGTAGGAATTATATCGCAGTAAAGAATTACTATTACTGTGAAGGAAAAAAAAGTGTAGAAGAGCCTCCCCGTAATATTTTGAGGAGAGGAGGGGACACTCATACTCTAAATGAAGGGTTTAAAACTCATGAGGAATGCAAGGTTTAACTTTTGCAGTTTAAATAAAAGATACTTAACTTAGCACAGGGTACTGCAAAAGATTTCTCAGGATACCATTCAAAAATCATTTCTCATTAACACAGTATTATGCTTGTACATAAATGCCTTGAAAATAATTGGTAAGAGGGTAATTTCTTTTTTTTATTTTCTTGTTGTCCACCTTTCTTACTCAAAGACTATATTATATCATCCTTCAGAGTCTTTTGGTCTTTTTTTTTTTTTAATTTGTTTGCAATTTGTTTGAAAGGTACCTCTTTCAGAATATGTTGATGATAATCTGTTTTGATCAGGCATTTATTATATGTGATATATTTCTGTGCCCCAGGTAGATTAGAATAATACTCATCATACAATTTCTGGATCATGATGTTTACAATTACAAATGCAGTATTAATTTTACTCAATATACTGGGAGTTTTACGTACGGTATTCATTAAACTAATATTCACAAGAATATATGTGGAAAATGTTATGCAGAAATCCAACAGTGGAAACTTTTTAATCAGATTTGTTAACATGCTCACATAGAAAATGAAAAGTGGAATGATCAAATATCCTGCTGGTTATTTTTAGCTTTCCTAATTAACTGGTAAAGATTTATAGATATTTTAACACAGCTTTCTTATGCCAAATGAATATTTCAAAAGAGCTACCATCACACAGAGACCACTTACCAAAATAATAAAAAAGTTTGTATTCTTTTGGGTTCACGTTGGCCTCTTTTCAAAAGTCTTTATCAAATCAAAACTGGATGAAATCTGAGACAGCTCTTGGCTATTAAGAACCCTTATGTTGAAGCTACTTGTATTGTTTATCCTTACACAGGGAATAAAAACCTCTTTTATCAAAATCAGTTCAGAATAAACCAATGTCTGTAAGAAAAGAAGGGCTAGCTTCTCTATCCCACAATGGACATTGCGTCACTTAGAGCTGCTGAGTACTAAGGGAACAAAAAATGCTCAAGCAATGTTAATTTTGTAGGGCACTGAGATTTTTCTGTTTGCCTCAGGCAGGGAGAAGCCATTCCATAACAGAATTTTTTTAAAGTCTGTCTTAGAGGAGAAAAACTGACTTTCCACTGCATTTATATTTATTTACTTTCCCTAGTGCAGAGGTGACTATTTAATTTTGGTAACTGTTCTAACAAACTATATGAGAATATTAAAAATCCTACTATGCACCTAAGTCATCTTAATATGAATATTACAAAAAATATATTCCTGCAAAGAATAAGGCATACCTGCATATATATTATTATTTAATTTTCTACAAAGCTAATTTAGAATATTTAAGAAAGCATTGTCATAAATTTATTACTAAAAGGAAATGCACAAAAATTAAGTCATTAATATGGTAAGTCTCTGAAGCTAAAATAGCTTCTTATGTCACAGCATGTGTTGTTCTTGGAAATGATGGACATAATAAATTCTCGTGTTTATAACCTATCACTGCATGAGTTGTCAGCCCATCAAACAAAAAGTAGAGGCTTTTGAGAAACGTTGAAGAGGTGGTGGGTGTTAGTTGCTTTTTAGGTGTTAATGCTAGCTCTATCACCCTCATTAATGACTAGATGGTAAAACACACTGTGCTGAATAATGGCTGTGGTGAATGCTATGGAATTTTATATACAGGTATAATGACCTAGTTCAAAACCCAAGATGTTATGCCTATATGAAGAGTTGTATACATGTATGCATATGTTAAAAATATCCTGTTTTCAAACATTTTTAATACAAATGATTTTTTCTAACACCCATCATAGGTTTAGATCTACATTCAAATAATGCATTATAACATAATCTGCAAATGACCTATTGGAGATGTTCAACACCCCCAAAAAATTGCAAGACTGACTCCGTTAATTGAAATGGGTACATCCAAATTTAATTTATTCCTACAAAAACAAATTCTAAGCATACATTCTTACAGCTTTTTTCTTTGTCAGTGTTCACATTTGTCAAGTCCTCAGCCATTGCATTGCTAAATAAAATGCATCTTTTTATGACTGGTTATGCTAAAAAAAATAATAGTAAGGCCCCACACTGAAAGAGGTTTTGGTGTTTCTATTTTTTTAATTTTATCTTTTTCTCAGCATGTACCACCTTTATATGAGCTATTACTAGTTCTTCTAGGCTTACCTATAAAAAAATTGTTGGAAATAGCTTGACATTTATGCATTTCCTTTTGACATTATCAGGGTTAATTAAATGATAACCTCCCCATTCATAGAACATGTGAGAGGCAATAATGTCACCTGGGCTCATAACCGCAGAAGCTGCACAAGGTAATGTTTACTGCTATGCGAAATGCTCCAGCACCTATTATGCAAGTAATTTAAAAAGAGAAAGAAAACCAGAAAATCAGTCTTAAATCATATCACAGTGGACTATGGAATGAGAAGGGTAAGAAATATATCTGTATTGCTGTCTTCAATAGCAACACAACTTCAGACAGTACAGTTCAGTAGCTAAGGTCAAAGGCTAAGTTTAGCATCACCGTCCTCAAAAAAGAGGCATATCTCATGTGAGTAATCCCTTCATAATGGACAAGAAGATATCACTAATTCCACTTTCAGAATGCTTTCTATTCAAAAGTGAAAATGTTTCAAGTATTAAGCTTCATAATAATCAAGTCAGACCTAAGGTAAGGCAGGGGAGTTAAGAACTGATTTGATCATTTAAGTAGCTGGATATTGAGGAATGATTCTTTACTGGAATATGTACATTGCACGGTATCATATGATGTGATAACAGAACCAAAAAAACAGGAATTTGCATCCCCAAGTTACTGCTCTGAGTCTTGGATTTTTTTTAAGAAAAAAAAATAACAGACAAACCAAACTATGCTACAGTGTGATTTGTTTTATCACAGATAAGCAGTATGTTGTAATTTTTACACTCCAAAGAGATTTACAAAGGAGGAAAAATGAGGTAGTGAGAATGAGGTACCGTAGAGAAGAGATATAATACAAAATGAGGGAGGTTTTATTAAATTCAGATTTTGGAAGGAAATGTGAAAGTTTGATGAAAATGAGCAAGGGATGTGGCTGCAAAGCAGGGTCGTTTTGAGAGGGAGAAGTAGTAGCTGGAAGGGAAAAGGGCAAAATAAAGTCACTCTATCACAACTTTAGCTGGAGCTTTCTAAAGGAGTTGGGAAGCAGTTACCATCTGCAGCTGAATGATTGGCTGAAGGCACTCAGTCTATGCACATAGAATTTGAAAGTGTGGCCGAAATAGGATCCACGTTTTTAACAGAGAAAATTTTACAAAAATGTCAAGAATGCCTAAAGAATTCAAGTATCACCTAAAATACCTGGATGATTAAGAATTTAAACCCTTGTACCTTGGCTCCCTCTTGTAATATCGAGTACTGTGAGCTTTCTATTTAGAAATATTATTAAAAAGCCTACAGAGAACTAAAGCTTTCCGTATTTAGGGAAATAATACACAGGAGAGAACATGATTCCTTAGAGGACTCCCAGGGCACAGATGATTTTCACAGCACTGTAGATACCTGCTTAATCTGCTTAATCAACAGGGTGGGGACAGGCTGCTCTAAGAGAGCTCTGTCCATAAAAGATTGGTGGAGAATTCCACATGTGAAGGACATTGCATGTGAAGATGTAATTAAGAGCTATTCAAAAGCATTATGATGCAATGAAAGTGAGTTAAGGTGTACCTGGGTAACTCTGGTTTTATACATTTATAATGAAAATAAAGAGTGCAAATTCACATAGCTTTTGTTGTTGTTGTTTTGCCTTTTTTTTCCCCCAATAGTTTTTATCCTGGGCTTATTCTTTGTTTTTTTCTTTGTTTTGTTTTGTGGGGTTTTTTTTAAGCCTGCCTGTTTTATTGATATTTGTAAGCAATGTACAAATGCTCATTTTAGTTTAAGAAAGAAAATCTTGACAAATGTGTTAATATTCTTCTTTTAGGAGACCTAAAAGCAAATTGGAATTTTAGATGTTCTTGTTGTTATGCAGAAAAATGGTGGACAACAACAGATTTTGAGGCGTGCTTTGCTTTTTAATCCTGAAATCTGGTAGCTTTTCTGAACCTTCTTTGTACCATGATACATGATGTTTCAAAGGAGATGTTTCCATTTTCTATCCAATCAGAGTAAAAAATATATATAAAGTATATGTAATCCTAAGTGCTACTTGAGAATTTTCAGATAATATCATGCCAGTGAACGACCTGGGAACTGTATGTCCTTGTACACATTTTATTGAAGCTTGTTGATACAGCTGTGACTATTCTAGGTCCTGAGCTTTTTCTGAAGATTTCATAAGTGCATACTTGCCTACCATAACTATCTGTGTAACCACTGTATATAGTGAGTAAATCATAATGGTGACATTCTTGACATCTCTAATTTTACATTGTATTCAATAAACATATTGCTAAAAAACATTCATTTGTGGATTATGTAACTTGTACTATTTTTTTCAAGCCAATAGATCTGAGGTATTGGCTTTCAGATTTTCTTACAAATATGTCAACTGGTCTTATCATATACTGCAATCCAGAAATTGTTTCCTTTCAGATCAATTTCCTCTTCCCCCCAACTCCCTGCCCCAAATACTGCATGCAATTATGTTCTGATAGCAAAAGATATAAATGCAAGAAACCATCTAGCTCTGCCTAAGAAGGAATTAAATAATTAAGTCCTGACTATATTATCTGCACTTAAGGAAAAAGTCCCTCAAATCCTCTATGCATAAAAAAAATTACACAAGCTTTGTTGATCTGGATAGCCATCAGTCTAGCTGTGCTACACTGAGCAACAGCTGAAGATCAGGGCCCAGGGAATTACCAAATAGAGACATTTTTTTGGTTCTGTTTTTTCAGAGTATTTTTATGGAAGTTATTTGCAATTGCTATCCTTCCAGAGATGTCCATATTTTATCTTGTGCTATTAGGATTTTTTTATTGGATTAGACTTTGCCTGATCTTCTGAACAAAAAGTCCCCACCATGTGTGTGGCTGGAAGCTGTTAATTGTTTCAGGTTGTGATGTGGCCATCGGGCGTTAGGGTTTATCGGTCTACACCTGGAGTGAAGCTTCCAGTCTACTTTCCTCCAAAAGGAATCTAGTTTTGTCAGCACCAGAACTTTTAATACAGGAAAAATAACCAGGAAATTTGCTTCACAATTGCTTTAGAATTGCAAAGCAAATTTCTGTTGCAGAGGCAACCAGTTATCTCAGGTGCTAGACAGAGAAATTTGCCACGACCAACCCAGCATTGCTGGCAATTCTACTGGGTGGGGAAAAATCGATATTGCTGGTTTTAAACAATGAGATTAAAATATGATGAAGACAGAGGAAAGGAGATAATACAATTAAGATTCAAGAGGTTTAGAAGGTGACATGGTTGGTTGGAAGGCAAACTAGGGAAACTGCTCTAGATGTACTGTACTAGACAGGATGTCAGGCACTCACTTGCATCCATGATTGTGCATTCTTTGAAGGAATTTATGTAAGCTGTTTCCTCATTACCTTGGTTTCTAAACAGTTGAGGAGTCTCATAGCAATGAAATTAAAAGGCTTGTTCACTTGTCCTCTAACATCTGCAGCAACATGTCTGAATGATTCCTAACCCGTTTGAGCCAAAATATACCATGTTAGGTTAAATAGTTAAAGTTTTAAAACATATGTGATTGCTAACCTGAATATTTTCATGTAAATGGGGGTGTGTGGGGGGGGAATTTATGAACACAGCAGAAAGGGAGATCTGAATGGGTGGTAATTGCTAGCAAAGATGCTGATGGCAAAAGAACGGATGCAGTCTGGAAAAGGAACCCTACCACTGTGGGAATAATCTACACAAATATAGCCCAAGCATTAAGTTTATCACAAACAACAAACCTCACCAAATTCATTGTTCTGTACCAGTTTTCATAGCTGAACCATTTGATCCTTTTATTCTCAATATCCTACATGATTTTCAGTATGTAATAATTACGTAATCACTGCCAATTACATTTTATTGAAGTTATCCACCACATAACTGAACAATACAGACATGCATAAAAATTCCAGTATTAAAAGAGTTTCGTGAGCATTTTGCTGCTTTCTTAATTAAAAGAAGATTGTACATGTCCTGATACAAAAAAAAGTATTCCCACAGAAAGAGAATAGTGGTAGCTATTTCCATGTCTTTTTTGAGCCCTCTGCTTCTTGAGTAACCTAGTAAAATTTTAAAGTAAAAACATTTGGGAAATAAAGCTTGGGTTTATATCTTTTTGCATTTTTTTTGTTCCACATTCATTACATTTCTTATCATTCTTCTCCTCCCTCATTCCATGTAATTACTTAATAATTTGCTGCAGAAATATTTAATTCTTTACTTGCTCCTTCCTTCCACACATTTCAAAACTGCATGCCTGAGCTTTCACTTTCTCATGAAACACTACAGTGCAGTTTCAAATATCCGCTCTTAGTAATCTGCACAGGGGCACATGTAAAATACAAAGTGGGGAATTGGGTTGCAACTTCTGAGTTACTACTGCTGAGCAAAGGCTACCAACCTCAAGTTTTTTGAATTACTTGACCCCAGCTGTTTCACTCAAAATCTATTTTTTTGAAATGAATAGTTTACAGAAATTAGACTCAAAATTTTAAATCTTTAGGGAAAATATACGTAGTGATGAACTGCTTTATTAAAAAGTAACTAAAAAATAAAACAACTTTAAAAAATCACCTGTGGAAATTTTCCTTCAACTGTATAAAAATGGCTGCAAGGCCTCAGACTGACAATATACAGTAAGATAATGTATACATTTTTCCTAAAAGTTGCCAGTGGAAACAGATGGGGTAACAACTAAATATACATTAGTCATTATATTTCTTGTTTTCAAAACTTATACAATATACAATATCACTTTCTTCTCTGAAAAAAAAAAAAAGAAATTAGGCAAATTCCTATTTTCTTTTCTATTACGAAAAATTCTAGAACAATGTAAGTGTTAAAATTTTGGAAAGGTACCCCAAGTGAGATAACACCAAAAAGTGTCTTCAGACACTGTTTATTCTGTTTCCCTTACCTGGTTGTTTCATGAACTGGAGGCATTTCACCATATAACAGAGTAATCAAAATCTATTTGCTAGCAACTAGGAAGAAAACACTGTTGAATTTTGCTTCACATTTCTAGGACCTAGTAAAAATACTTAAAAAAAATAATATTCAAGTCTGAGAAGGATGTTGATGCATTTCATAACAAACAAAGCAAGAAAACGGAAATTTTATTATGCACAACTAGGTTTGTCAAATACTGTACATAAAATGGACCTTTTAGAAAATAATGAGCTTGATTCTTCCTTTGGTAACAAAATAGTAAATCAGTTCCAACTTAATTCACTTAATTTAATTGAATCACTTCAGGGAAAACCCAGGATAACTGAAGCAGTATTTGGCTCACAGTTACCATCTCCAGCTTCAAAGTCTAGTCCTGGTTCTTCTAAAAATAATACATAAGATAATAAAAATATTTATTTTGTTCATTTAGCTGAGAAGCATGCACTAGTGGAGAATGTACTCTACCTCCTCCCTCAAAATCTGACCCAGAATCGTAAAGACCTTTAAGGTTCCACTTTTACTCAAACCAAGATAAAGCTCTTAAAGGTCTTTGTGACTCCAGGTCAACGTGTCATTATCAGGGCCTCTCTGTGTGTATTACAGAAACTACATTAATTTTATTATTATAACTCACAATAACTTAAGAGAATTTAAATTTAACTGTATGTTAAAGATCTTTAAAGGGGAACTACTGGATTGGCACTTCCCAGCATTCTGATTGTAAAAATACTTAGGGAAAATTTATCATTGTGAGGGAAGAACTACCTGTTGTTAATAGCAACTAGAACATGAGTAAGAAAGGGATTGTTTCAGCTCACAACCTCATAAGAACATTAGCTTGGCTTTTGGTAGTTCCAGATGGTGTCTTTCCAGACACTAGAAAAAAATTAGAGAATGGTTGAGGTTGGAAGGCATCTCTGGGGGACATCCTGTCCAACTCCACTGCTCAAGTGGGATCATCTAGAGCAGGTTGTACAGGACCATTTAAAGTTGGAAAACCCACCCTACTAGAACAGCGGTATTAAGAGTCCCAACTATTTCATTCAGGTCTGACAGCACAGAGAGAACCACACTGGAGAGTATCTTCCTGGGGTCAAAATAGTGACAATATTTTTTATCTATTTACTTGAAAGAGATTGTTCATCGATAGATCAATGCTATGGAACACAATTTTAAGCTGTGATTGTAGATATATTTAACCACCACTTGGGACATAATGAAAGAAAACCAGTAACAAACTGTAATTAGTCCTTTCCTTCTGTTTTTTTTTTTTTTTTTAATCAAAATTACAGAATGGACTTAAATAAAAAGTATTTAGAAACTTGCATTAATTTGCCATATTTCAAGAATAAAACAGATAATCTATTCCTCTACAATAGTTTATGCAAAGAATCTTCTACAACTATTATCAAATACTTATAGAATCAATGAATCATAGAATGGTTTAGGTTGGAAGGGACATTAAAAATCATTGAGTTCCAACCACCCTGCCATAGACCGGGACACCTCCCACTAGACCAGGTTGCCCGAGGCCCTATCCAGCCTGGCCTTAAACACCTCCAGGGATGGGACCTCAACAACTTTTCTGGGCAACCTGTTCCAGTGCATTACCACCCTCAAAGTGAAAACTTTCTTCCGAATGTTTAACCTAAACCTACCCTCTTCCAGTTTGAAGCCATTGCCCCTTGTCCTATCACTACATGCCCTTGTAAAAAGTCCTTCCCCAGCTCTCCTGTAGACCCCCTTTAGGTACTGGAAGGCTTCAGTAATGTCTGCCTGGAGCCTTCGTTTCTCCAGCCTGAACAATCCCCACTCTCAGCCTTTCCTCATAGGAGAGGTGCTCCAGCCCTCGGATCATTTTCGTGGCCCTCCTCTGGACCCGGTCCAACAGGTCCATGTCCTTCTTATGTTGGGGGCTCCAGAGCGGGACACAGTACTCCAGGTCGGGTCTCACAAGAGTGGTGTAGAGTGGCAGAATCACCTCCCTCGATCTGCTAGCCACACTTCTTTTGATGCAGCCCAAGAAGCGGTTGGCCTTCTGGGCTGCGAGCGCACATTGCTGGCTCGTGTTGAGCTTCTTGTCAGTCAGCACACCCAGGTCCTTCTCCTCAGGGCTGCTCTTGATCTATTCCCCACTGAGCCTGTATTTGTTCTTGGGATTGCCCCGACCCATGTGCAGGACCTTGCACTTGGCCTTGTTGAACTTCATGAGGTTGGCATGGGCCCACCTCTCCAGCCTGTCCAGGTCCCTCTGGATGGCATCCTTCCCCTCCAGCATGTCTACCTTGCCAGACAGCTTGGTATCATCAGCAAACTTGCTGAGTGTGCACTTGATCCCACTGTCCCTGTCACCAACAAAGATGTTGAACAGCACCAGTCCCAGTACCGACCCCTGAGGAATGCCACTCGTCACTGGTCTCCACTTGGACATCAAGCTGTTGACCACAACTCTTTGAGTGTGACTGTCCAGCCAGTTCTTTATCCACTGAGCGGTCCATCTGTCGAATCCATGTCCCTTCAATTTAGAGACCAGGATATTGTGTGGGACAGTGTCAAACACTTTGCACAAGTCCAGATAGATGACAATGGTTGTTCTTCCCTTCTCCACTGCTCCTGCAACCCCTTCATAGAAGGCCGCCAAATTTGTCAGGCATGACTTGCCCTTGGTGAAGCCATCTTGGCTGCTACCAATCACCTCCCTATTTTCTGTGTACCTTAGCGGAGTTTCCAGGAGGATCTGCTCCATGATCTTGCCAGGTGGACGAGGTGAGACTGACTGGCCTGTAGTTCCCCAGGTCTTCCTTATATAAGGAAGTTTCTTGCATGCTAAGAAACTTGTTTCCTTCACTCCCCAGTCAAACTGCTAAGGCATCAGTATTCAGAAAATAACCAGTTTTATAGAACATAAGAAAGAACTGTTTTCCTCTGATTATGTGCAGACTAACATGGAAAAAGAACTAGTGCCTTTCCATATTTTGTAAGATATAATGCAGGGAGAATTGCATTTTAAAATCATCCCTCTCTCAACAACAAACTGATGAATTGTAATTAGACTAAGTTCTTCAAAGCTTTACCAGTTTAATACTTCCTTAAGCTTTCTCTAAAACTAGCTGCATCTAAGGACAATACAGAGTTACTTTTTTTTTTTTTTTCCTGAATAACAGACTCCTCTTTCAGACAGAAGAGAATCAGTGTTGACAATCCCTTAATTATCAGGGGCTTCAAGGGATTTACAAAGCCCTATTGGTTGTTTTTTACAGATAATTGCAGCTGTGTTTTCCCCCCTTCTGTTTTGTTTTTCTTTCAACATGGTGAAAAGAACAATCACAAAGTTATCTAGGATCCTAGTCAAGGATCTGCATGTTTGAGAAGCAGCATAATTTGGAGAAGTGAATTAGAAGTCAAAATTAGCTATGCTTAGTGCCTAATTGCATCGACCAGTTACTCATCTCATGGTCTTGGCTGAGCTTTTTTCACCCTTCTGCCTCAAGTTTTTGCTGTTGTAAAATATGCATAACATTTCCCCATTGCTGTTTCTGGGACAGAGAATGCTTATGTCGTGATGCCTACACAGTGCTTTGAATATGCAATATGCTATGTAAATGACATATATTTTTAGAGTTTCAAAGAACTTCTGCAGTTAGAACATTTTAAACATAACTCTGAATTAAAAGAGCTTCCTAGTGACGGGATCATCAGCTGAACTTGTCACTTATGAAACTGCACCACTGTAGATTTAAGAAAAGAAGGAAACAAAGGAAGCTATTATGGATCCTGCAGTACTCAATGTAAATGGCTGGGAATTTTTCTACTTACTTCAATGGGGAAAGGGCCAAAGTGTAACTGAACTACTTCAGATTTGAAACCCATTGTTAAAACAGTGGCTTCTTATCAAGATATGATGCTTATACAGCATTTTCCTAGGCACACTGGCTAAAAAAAAATAATTTCTGGGTAGGAAAATGTTTATTAAATTATATTTGAATCAGTTTTGCATATATTTTAATACAAATAGGAAAACTAAGCCCTTCTAGGATATTAGCATTTGTCTCAAAGACACAATGATTTATGTTAAAGACAACAGGCTGGTTATCAGGCTCAAATCAAACCTATCTGATTATTAAAAAATGTATTTGACAAAGAAGTATTATCATTTGGTTCAATCAAACTGAATGCAGCAGGTGAGTGAATAATGCACTTAGATTAAAATAGAAGAAAACTAGATTCATCCTTAGATTTGCCATGGGCCTATTAGGGAAACCTCATTTCACCAGTCGATGATAATAATTTTTCCCCTCTTCAGTATAGTAGGACTACTGCTACTTATACCTATTAAACCAACAAAACTATTTGTGATATAAAAAGACTTATACGAATTAAGGTATGCAGCATATTTAAAAACTATAACCATGCCTTTTTCCATGCTTTATAAAAGGAGCTCTTACTTGCAGCTTATATTTCTGTTTATTGTGTGACCTTCTCTAGAGGACAGGAAAAGATGAGTAATATAAACAGGCTTCATAGCCAACTAATACCATAGTTTCTCATTTGTTATCAAACTTTTCATCAAAAGGAGGAATAAGATAGGAAAGGAAAAGAGGGGAAGAGAAAAGGAGACACCTGTTGAATAAATTTGAAATATCAGCACTAAAGTACAACTACAGGCAAAGTACAAGAGTATTCTGCAAAATGCTGGTGTGCAGCACAATTATTTTGGAAAAGCAAATCAAAGGAGATAAATGCAAACTTGTGAATTCTCTCACAGGAGGAAAAATGTAATTTTAAAGCATTTATCAAAGAAAGAACTTCTCTTTTGAGTTGCAACACAAGAAACCTTGCAAGTATCAACTAAATCTTTCCTGAAGTAAGAAAGGATTGTGTCATCACTGGATGGATTTCCATATTTTATTCTTTAGAAGTTAGTGTTCTCTGGTAATAAAAATCCAAATAGGAAGCAAAGCTCAAAATGAATCTTCATTAAGTGGGAACTGTATTCACTTGTCATCTAGTGTGTAAGTTTATCTACTCTCAGTTAACGATTGTGCTTATGAACCAAAGGGAAATGAATGTATTTGTAGGTGATTTGCTGACCCTTCTGGCATTAAATTCACCTTCTTCATCAACTATGCCATTTTTTTTAAAAAAATAAACCTTATCTGTCTTACTCTCTCTTCTTCCCCTGTCTGTTAATGTCAGTAATGTCACCATCCTGACCATTTTGGTAGCTGCAGGAAAGGTGTGTATATCTACGATAAATTTCTTCCTTACTGTTTCTTACTTGTGTTCCACTTGCAAGATATGCAATAAATATATTTTAAAAAAAGAAGTAACTGTTAATATGCAATATTATCAATGTAAATTATTCCTATACATACTATCAAGTATTTACGCAAGGGTTTCAAGAAATAGGTTTGTGACTGTAAAAAAATATGAGGGAATCTGTCTATGTCTGCAGTACAGCAGGCACATGCTTGACAAAATAAATGTATGCTTAATGATATATATATATAGACAGCAATGTATTCTGCCTGTTATTTAGATGTTTTGTCCTAAAAAACCTGCATCCTTTGAAGTGTCAGGCAGAATAAAAATAATGCTTCTTAAAATAAAATCCCAAACTATGAGGCATTTCCTTTTCAAGGTAATTAATATTTTGTCTTTTACTACTCACAAAAAACTTGTCATTACATGTTTTTTTTATGAGACATTTTTACTTTCAGATTTCACTGTCCTAAGAACTGAAAGCAAATTTCAGTCCTTGGAATGGCTATCACAGGCTTTCACGAGGCAGATTCATTGCAGTGTGAAACCTGATTCTTTTTGGCATACCAATGTGCATTTTGTAAAAGTTTATACAGAATGTCTTTTCAGGTAAGGAAAGGTAAGTATGATGTTAAATACTGTGCTGGCAAACTGGAGGATATGAGACTTCATGACATTACAAATTCACATTTGTAAGCTTGAAATGTTTTCATATTTAATTTGTGAAAGAGGACAGCAGTCTTCTACTAGTCTTTTGCACAAGTCTTCTGCACCATAAATTGTAATTTCAAAGGCTGTTCCTGCATTTGGGGTAATATTTTTCCTCTCTGCTCCTTCTATAATAAATTTTTTTAAAAAAATAGTAATATAATAGTCTATTTCCATAAATAGTACTGGTCAGCATGATCTATATTAACTGTACAACTTTTTTTCTTTTCCTGAGGTTTATTTTTAAATCTGTTTACCTTCCTCTTCCATTGCCTCAAATCAGTAGGAAAAAAAATATTTAATTATACATTGATATTCTGTCCACATCTAAATTCTCTAAAGGCCAGATATCCCATAAAAACAGATTATAAACAGTGCAGCAAATAATGATCCAAGCTAACACTTAAAAGAATAAGTAAAGCAAAGAAATAAAGAAAAAGAACCCAAAACCATGAAAATAAAGGTAATTTTCCCAGCTTTACTTTGAAGATTTCCCAAAATTTACAGTGCAGAAAAAATCAGGTAACTCTCAATTTATTAAGATAAAATTTGGAAAGAGTTTGATTCACCCACTCTTTCTTATATTCAGGGTTGACTTTTACAGAGAACAGTATAGAAGAAAACCATGACCTTTTTGGACTATATATAAGGAATCAATATTTTTGAGGTCTGTTAAGTGTCTGAATGCTTTGGGAGTCTGCTGGGACTGTTACATGTTGATTTCAAGATGCAGAAACATAATTATATTTAGCCATCTGATACAGCCTGCACTGGTCTTCACCTTCTTGCAGGTCCCTGTAGAACTCAGGAAGGTTTGCCATTTGGAGAGACTGAATATGAAGTCATCGTGTTCACGCAAGGAGTCCACTGGTCTCCACAAGGGGAAGTTGACTGAATTGACAAGTGTCTGACTGAGAAGTGTAGAGATCACGTGAAGTATGAGTTTTAGTTGAAGCCTGACTGTGGAGGACGCATTTCCCCACTTCTTCTGCATGGGCACACAAAAATGCAAAATGCTTCCAGTCCTTAAAATAAAGTTTTATGAAAACATAACATTAAATGACTAGAAAATTATAACTGTCTATTTATAGACATTCAGATTTTCTCTATGGGGAGTTAAAAAAAAAAAAAAGTAAAAACCAATATTCTACCTGCTTACTATATTCTGGCAGAATTCATCCTATCCACTAGTACTCCTTCATAGTGTGATGACTTTTGCAGTAGTCCCTTAAGTCAGACTCTCTGCAGTCTTCCCCGGATGCTGATGAAAAGCATCCTTCTTTCCAGCACCTTTGAGACTTTATCCCTGAAAGGAGCAGCTTGCTCCTTACAGAAACTCCTCTCTGAAGTTCTGCAGAATGTAACTACTCTCTGGGAACACCCAACCTCCCCACCACTGGAAGCTGCTGCCCAACCAAAAGTACCAAAGGTAACATGTCAGACAACTTCTCTTCTCTTTAATCCACCATACCCTTTTCAACTAGAGTGTACAACATACAATATTTATAAAAGTGGGAAACCTGCATCATCCATCACTTGCAGTTGCAGCATCCATCACTAGCCTTGGTTAAGCATTCCTTGTTGAAGGGGAATACTTGTAATATACCTTAATAACAGAAGTTTGAGGAGGTGTTTGGTTAGACCCTGACCTCATCTCACAACGGGTCAGTTTTCATTACAGATGAGGACATTCATGATAAAGTGTTTCCCTGGAGAAAGAGGAAAAAGTAAGTCCAGACTATCCATTTACTCAGATGCAGCTGATGAAATTGAGGCACTTCCCAAGGCACTGTTCACAGCATGTCCTAGAGAAAGACTTCTACCCAAAGGAGGTGGGGGACAAACCCCAGTGTGTAAAGGAGTGTTATTTCCTATTCTTCATGGGATGCAGTAGATTAAGAGGAAGTATCTTTTTTTTTATTTGGTTTGGATTTTTTACTTGAACAAATGCAGACAGGTAGAGCAGCCTGTCATATTCCATGCAGTCTTCTTGTAACTGTCCAGTAAAAAAAAAGGAGGATTAATCCCAGATAAGCGTGCCCAACATATGTAGCACGTGGAAAATAATTCGTTTCACTAAAAAATTCTGCATTACTACCATCTGCATGGGGGGCTGTTTTGACACTCAGTCAATTCTGTTTCCTCCCTCTCTCATCCTACCTGACACATTACCTTTGTTAGTCACTCCCAGCAGTAGGAAGAATAATTATTCCAGTGCCTGTTCTGCCTGGTCGGTGCCTGGCCCGTCCTTCCCACAACAGACTTACCATTACCTGTTCATCTGCTGGTGATCACTATGAATAATACAGGCAGGAAACACTGTTCAGCATGCCTGGCAAAACAGACTCATTTACCTACATAATACTCTTCCTTGTGCAGAAAATTAAAGACCATCTCTCCCACCCTTTTCCCCTGGTACCTATAGTGAGTAGGTGCAGGTTGCTGCCTATGCAATGATGAATTGATTTCTACAATTTCTGCTCCTTCACAGTGACAGCAGGAAATAAACATAAATACAAGACAGGGACCCGTCCAGGAACATGGACGTTAGGAGTGAGTGCACCAATGTTGTTTGCCGACAACACCAAGCTACGTGGTGCAGTCAAGATGCTGGATGGAAGGGATGCCATACAGAGGGACCTGGACAAGCTTGAGAGGCGGGCCTGTGTGAACTTCATGAAGTTCAACAAGGCCAAGTGCAAGGTCCTACATCTGGGTCGGGGTAATCCCAAGCACAAATACAAGCTGGGCAGAGAATGGATCGTGAGCAGCCCTGAGGAGAAGGACCTGGGTGTGCTGACTGATGAGAAGCTCAACATGAGGCAGCTTCCTGGGCTACATCAAAAGAAGTGTGGCCAGAAGGTCAAGGGAGCTGATTCTGCCCCTCTACTCCACTCTCGTGAGACCCCACCTGGAGTACTGCATGCAGCTCTGGGGTCCCCAGGATAAGAAGGACATGAACCTGTTGGACCGGGTCCAGAGGAGGGACATAAAGATGATCCAAGGGCTGGAGCACCTTTCCTATGAGGAAAGGCTGAGAGAGTGGGCGTTGTTCAGCCTGGAGAAGAGAAGGCTCCGGCGAGACCTTATTGCAGCCTTCCAGTACCTAACGGGGGCTGACAGGAAAGATGGGGAGGGACTCTTTATCAGGGATTGTAGCAATAGGGTAAGGTGTAATCTTTGTAAACTGAAAAAGAGTAGATTTAGAGTAGATATTAGGAAGAAATTCTTTACTGTGTGGGTGGTGAAACACTGGAAAGGTTTCCCAGGGAAGTTGTGGAAGCCCCATCCCTGGAGGTGTTCAAGTCCAGGTTGGATGGGGCTTTGAGTAACCTGGTCTAGTGGAAGGTGTCCCTGCCTCTGGCACAGGGGTTCGATCTAGGTGATCTTTAAGGTCCCTTCCAACTCTAGCCATTCTATGATTCCATGACCTACTGCCTCATGCCAGCCAGAACTGGCTGCAACTCTGTGCTTACAGTCAGTGTGCTTACTGCCTTCTGTGCCTGGTTTTAGTACTGAGGCATGTTCAGAGTACTGCCAGGGTTGCTTTGAGTAACTATGCTTGAGAGCAATCTGATCTAATGGACTGCTTCTGGATGGGAGCTGGAGATTTTCAGCCTCTTGGTAATTTAAACATCCAAAACTTTTTACTAAACAAGCAGCACTCTCAGATAGCAAAATCCGTATTTACAGTATTTGTCCTAAGCTGGTTCACAAGCCAGAGTAGACTTTGCGCTTGCTTTTAGTACTGAACTGTGTTTTCAGTGGGACATTTCAAACAATTACTGTGTTTGAGCAGGTTGTCAAGCCCAGGAATGAGTTAAAAAGCAGTTTCTTTCTACAGGCTTTTCACAGCTGAAAAATTCTGTGTTTCTCTACCCATAGGTCAGCCTTACCCCAGGTCTGGTGTTCTTTGAGAACTCTGGACGTTAAAAAAGTCACTTAACAGAAAGACTGCTTTTACACTCTTCCAGTCAGAAGGACGGTCTTCACAGTTTTAAAAGTCTGAGGTCCAGCAGGATTTCAGTAGGAAATGTTTGCTGAGCAATATAACAAGCTCAGAGAAAACACCAGGCTTGGACAGTACATGTGCTTGTAGAAAGCTTTAAAAGGAAATGTAACAGCTTAGCCTGCTTATAGCTGATACACCTCTTCTGCAGGTACATCTTAGATAGCAGGTGCTCCCATCACCCTATTCCTAGGATGTTATCTGCCAGCTGCAAGATTAAACCACTGAAGTTCTAGGAAGGCACCACCAACAGAGGTCTACTGGAGCTCTGTTTCAGCCAGTTCCCCTTTAGGATCTTTTTGACCAAAAGAAGTAAGTGCTTATCAGGAGTCAGACAGCAGTAAACCTATGGGGTCACACAGTTGATCAAACGTGCCAGGATGGGTGATTCCTAAAGCACCAGATGGCAGAAGGAGAAAAAGGCCAGCAGTGTTACAGGATCTGTTGTACAAGCTGTCTCTATAAGATTTAGCTTTCTGCACAAGTTTGACTCTGAGAATGTGTAAATACCAAAGGACGACATTTCAGATGTGGGCTTCCTGACTGATCTGTAGCTGTCTGACATGCATAACCTCTAGAGAGCTGAAGCAAACAACATCTGATAGGGTGCCTGTTGTTGTCTGAGAGCCAGTGTCGTCTCTTCTCAGAGTCAGAAGAATGATTGCTTTCTCCTCCTCAAGTCACTGCAGGTTCTCTCACATTTGGAAATGTCAATATTCCAATAATCTGTGTTGATAAGGTAGACTAGCAGTGGCCCTTCATTTCAGCAACTGGCAGAAAATTCCACAGATTCTTCACAGAGATTCTCATCTCTAGACCAGTGTGACCTTTGGCTCCAGATCTACCATAAAAGCTTGCTAACTTGCTTATCACAAAAATTTTCATTTTGGCTGCTGCTTGAAAAGCCTGAGAAGTCCTTGGGATTTCCCCCCCATTATTTAATGTACAAAATCAAAAATTTCTTCTGGTTGTAGAACTTCAATGTCCCTTGGACCAAGAGCTCCAGTTCCATTCAGAATGGATAGATAGGAACAAAAAACCTGACGTGAAATATCTTCAAGTATGGTTCAAGTATTCCCCTATATACACCAAAAAGCACGTAAGGCTAATGTATGTCAGATCAGTCCTACAGTACAGTGTAAATATAAACCATTATTTCATCCAGAAATCCTGAGACTCAATTACAAGTTTGCATTGACTCAGTTGTCCCAGTTGAGTGAGTATCAGGCATGTATCATTGGCAGTAGTGGTCAGCCGTATTGGCTGGGATCAGTGAAGTGCAAAATGATCTTACTACATTTAAGTATTATGAGGGTTTTTTTGGTAGTGATGGCGATTTCAATAACAACATCTGCAATTAAAAAACACAGACTTTATTTAGCTAAAGGAATCCGATGAAATCTATAATGAAAAACTCAAGCATCATAGCCCTATATCTGAATTTCATTTTATAAAACTGACATATCTGGAAAAAATGTTTAAATTATTGAAAAATGTGTGAAATGAAATGGCAATTGCTAGTCCTCCATTGGTATTCTGTTTATCCTGTGAAATGCTAAGGCAGATGACCTTTGCCTCCATCCTGCCCAGAACATCTCTATGCTTACTGTAAGTGGACTCTCAAAATAAAAGCCTGATATGAAGTTTTAGGTGTAATAAAAGTAGACAACTCTTTGAAGATCAGATTTACAACCAGCATTTAACAGATTGGAAGTCCTTGGGAATCTTAATGTATGTACTGTAAGTAATGTATATGTTGCAATAAAACAAATTGAACCCAACAGTGGCCTCAACTCACACAGAAGGTCCTTAGATGTTTCTAAAATAACGAGTCAGTTCATTTGCAGCCTGAGCAACAGAAGCCAGACTTATTCTCCCTCCCTTCATATCCTTTGTCTGTGTTTACAGTGAGGACATATATGCTCAGAAAAGCTTACAATACTTCTATACTCTAGGAAGTTACCCTTAATAAAATACTCTATTTGTGTTTTTTTATTATTATGCTTATGCTTATTTTCAACATTTGATCAGACAAATGAAAAAGCAGGGAAGCTTCTCTGTTAAGGCGAAAATGTCACAGCGAATCTGGTCATGTTATAAGATGCATTACACTAAGTATTTAAATTAACATGACTATAAAAGAGCTTGTCCAAAACAAAGTTTTGGTCCCTTATAATCATGGCAAATATAACTGGAAAAATCTGTAATAGCTCTGTTAACAAAGATAATCAAAACAAAATGAAAACTGTTCAGGAACCACCTGCAGCCACTGGGACAATGCAATTTCTTCAACTGACTGAACACAAAAAAGAGATTTCCAGCTAACATGATACAATTTTGGCTCCTTAACTCCACCGACCACATACCTGTTTGCATCATGGTTAACTTGCAGCAGTCTGTTATAAGATCCCCAAGGCAGAAATGTGACATGGTCTTCTAGAAACATCCTGATATTCTATAACTACTTTGACATCATGTGCATATAAAGAGCTTGGAAAATAAAGTTCAGACATAAAATGTACATAGTAAAACCAGAAAACAGCAAGTAAAACAACAAAAAAATAACACTATCAATGCAGGAGAAAATTAAAAGATCACCAAATATCTCTTCCTTGTCCAGGTTATTGCAATTAGTAAGGATGTGAAAGCGCAACTTCTTCAGCACTGCAAAAGTATTAGTTTTCACACTTCAACACTGTCCTCAGGAACTAACAAAGAGCAAGTCTGACTCCAAAAATTTTGCTTTAGCAAGCTGTTGGTGTTCTGTACTATCTATAAACTGTGCTTGCTTTAAGTAGCAGCATATGTGCTGATAACCACAAGCAATTGGAAATCTATATTTAAAATGAATACTTGCAGAAACAACATAAAACTTTCCATGGTTTGGGTAATTTAATTTTAAACTACATACTGACAATGATCATGAAGTTCTCTGTGTAGTCTTTGCAGTGTTAAAGCTCATGTTAAAACTTTTTAGAACTTGAAATTTTACAAACTTAAAACAAAACCCGTTCTAAGCCAATGTTAACCCAGCTGAAACTGGCATGACTGTAGAGAGTCAACGTAATTGCTATCCTGATTTTCAGCATTCTGGAACTGCTTTTACTCTATACACAAATCAGCTAAAACGTATTTTGTTTGTATCCTGTATTATAAAGTACCATATTTCTTACCTTCAGAAATTACAAGAAAAAAGCGTTTATGGAAAAAGTGATTTTCAAAAGATATCTAAGTTAAGTATTTTTTTATTATATTCATACATGCAAAGTTATTGTACATAAAATGCAACATGGATATTTTATGCTAGGTTCACACTGTCATGCTACAGAACTGCATAAACAGACATTGCAAGTACACTTTCAAGTCAGGTTTCCATAAAAGTATTAGTATTAAACAAAATACACGCTATATTGCATACTACCAACTATATTCTATAACAAGTCAGTAACAGTAAGAAGTGGTGTTCCTCAGGGGTCAGTACTGGGTCCAGTCCCGTTCAATATATTCATCAATGACCTGGATGAAGGGGTAGAGTGTACCATCAGCAAGTTTGCTGATGACACAAAACTGGGAGGGGTGGCTGACACGCCGTAAGGCTGTGTCACCATACAGCGTGACCTGGACAGGCTGGAGAGTTGGGCGGAGAGGAACCTAATGAAATTCAACAAGGGCAAGTGTAGGGTACTGCACCTGGGGAGGAATAAACCCAGGCATCAGTACAGGTTAGGGGCTGATCTCCTGGAGAGCAGCTTTGCAGAAAGGCACCTGGGACTCCTGGTGGACAACAGGATGACCATGAGCCAGCAATGTGCCCTGGTGGCCAAGAAGGCCAATGGCATCCTGGGGTGCATTAAAAAGACCGTGGCCAGCAGGTTGAGTGAGGTCATCCTTCCCCTCTACTCTGCCTTGGTGAGGCCGCATTTGGAGTATTGTGTCCAGTTCTGAGCTCCCCAGTTCAAGGACAGGGAACCACTGGAGAGGGTCCAGCAAAGGGCTACTAAGATGATTAGGGGATTGGAGCATCTTTCTTATGAGGAAAGGCTAAGGCACTTGAGTCTTTTTAATCTAGAGAAAAGAAGACTGAGGGGGGATCTTATCAATGCTTATAAATATTTAAAGGGAGAGTACCAGGGGGATGGGACCAGTCTTTTTTCAGTGGTGCCCAGTGATAGGACAAGAGGTAACGGGCACAAACTGGAACATAGGAAGTTCCATCTTAACATGAGGAAGAACTTCTTTACTCTGAGGGTGCCAGAGCACTGGAACAGGCTGCCCAGAGAGGCTGTGGAGTCTCCCACTCTGGGGACATTCAAAACCTGCCTGGACACCGTCCTGTGCAACCTGCTGTAGGTGACCCTGCTCTGGCAGAGGGGTTGGACTAGATGATGTCCAAAGGTCCCATCCAACTCTGACCGTTCTGTGATTCTGTGGTAACAAAAGTATGAAAGACACTTAAAAATGCAGTTACAAGGCTAAAGATGAAAAACAGCTTCTTTCAAGTATGGAAATTTCAGACAGAATACCTAGGCAGTCCTGCCAGGTAGTTTCTCTCTCTCCAATGTGTAAAAGGAATCACTACATCTGTCTTCTAGAATATGAAGTCAGAGGACAGTTGTTATTAACAGACAATAGGAGGCAACTCGATATTCCAGAAGAAATACAGGTACCATTTTTCTGTGAATAATCTAAAGGAAGCAAGGTGAAATATTGGTAGTAGGTAGCAATGAGAGAAGGGATACATAATAGAAACAAGCTTGAAATTCTGACTTGAGATGTCTACACCGCATCCTTGTCTCCAGGACCACCTTCTCCCCAACACAACTAGCATATGTGCAACAAAGAAATCATAGAGGGCACAAAATTTAAAAAGAAAGACACATTCCAGCTTGTTAATAATATGAGGTTTCAGAATACTGTGCATTAAACTACTAGCTGGGTGAATCAGACATTTCTATAAACTAGTCTATTTCTAATGATATAGAATAAAAAAGTGTATAGATGCTTGTAAGTCTACAGTAGAGGAGATTACTCTGGAATAAAATACAGTGGGCCTGTATCCTACTGTTTTATTCTGCAGGCTTCATGGTACGAGGTGTCAAAATGCCTCTTCCACCTGTGCCATGGTCAAACCAGGACACACCTGAGACTGCATTTTTTCCCTACTGCATACTATGGTGTTTCTGTCTTGGAGATATTTACAGCATGAAAACATTTACCTTGCCTTTTCTTTCCCAGTATATACAAGTTGAAAAAATGCTTTTGGGGGTGGAGGGATATTTTAAAATATCTTTCAGCTGTAACTGTCATTGACATACATGCAAAACATGGTTTTACAGCTGTTGTTCAGCTCTCTCCAAAATCTTTAAAACAACAGATCTATATAAGAAATTAGTTATTAGAATGAAAAGTTATCTTTTAAATCATTTAACTACTGGAATAAAAATTTCTTGATAAGAAGTGTCTAATGTTGACAGCTTGCATTATTACGCTTACATATTCTTGTCCCAGAGGCTACAAAATATTAACTCTCCTGTTGACATATTCTGTGTCTCACAATAGGTTAAACCAGCCAGAAATACCTGAGCCTCAAATCTGGGCGAAAGTTAATCATGCAGCTGTAGAGACAGGAATACCAAGAACAGAACAGTGCTTTCATGGGCAATGTGATTCAGTAACTATTAGCCTGAACACACATGAAGAATATTTGTTAGTTACTATCCAGTAGTTTTAATTTGGAAATAGTAGTCATATGAACTCTCTTTTCAGGCTTTTTTCTAACAACACTTTGGCCAGAATTTAGGGTATTACTGGGCCCACTTGTGCATTTTCATTCCTGGTAAGCTTTTTCCATGTGTTCTAATTCTCCAAAATGGGAAGGTTTTTGGTGTTTGACCAAGCTAATCTTGAAAAACCATCTGAATAATCAACTAATGAAGGATTTCTGTGCTTGATAACAAGTGTGGGCAGATAACAGAAGAGCCCACCTCTGCATTTTTTTGATAGCTAGAAATGGAAAACCAAGTGTGGTGCAAAGATATGATATGAGACGAAGAAGATCTGTTAGAAATGTGAAATTTCATCCATACAAGTACTGATGAAACTTGCACACTCTGAAGATAATGGTTATGTTCCCATTCAATTGTGCATAGTGGCTTTCTGCTTTGCTTGGTGTCCTTGAAGCAAAGGTAATTGTTTTTTTACTCTCCTGTGAGCATAATATGGGATACGACTGCTCTCACCCCACAGGGAGAATGCATCATACACTAATTGTGTTGGCAAATCAGAATCAAATTGTGTTAATATATCCAAGACTAGTAACAGGCTTCATCTGTTTAAAAAACTCTGTTGCTCTTATCTGTTCAAATGCAGAATTTTCCTTGACCTGGAATGTCATGTCAATAATTCAAATAAAACAGTTAGATGACGAATGAAGTTTACATAGCATTTCAGTAATCTCATAAAAATGAGGATGCACATTTTCAGGACCTGTTATGACCTCTTTGATGGGGACAATTTCTGTTTCCCTATTGCATCTTGCAAGTTCTGTTTTGTAACTATATATTGGAAGGGATTATATTCTTTCTGAAAATAATGTCATGTGAGTTTTTTATAATTTGATTTTTCATTTGTAATGCTGCAATTGCTATCTCTTTTTTTATTAGGTTGTTTGGGTTTGTTTTTGTTTTGGTGGGGTTTCTGGAATTATTTATTTAGTTATTTATTTTTCTTTTCCTATTCCTGTTGTGTCCATAACATACTGAAGTGGAGTGGGGGAAAACAGAAAATAGTTTTATGTTTTCCTTGACCTTCTATATGTAAAAGTAGTAGCTTTTACTTCATGTCTGACCTGAGGAATAAATGAAAGGATCTTACTTATTTATTTATTTTTAAAGCATTGTTATGGGTTCACTGTGGATGACATAAAGAAGGATCTCATTTGTAAAGCTGTCTAGGTTCAGGAACACATGCTGTAAGAACCCAGCAGTAACATGGAACAGGATATGAACAAGATACAATATTGTTGTAGTTTATAACACAAACAGCTAGTTTGGGTTAAAGGTAGGATGTAGGTACACATTGTTGCCAGAAGTGAAAGTAGAGGGACTTCACCTCAGAATGGTGAAAGAGATTCTGGAAGTTACTCAGATGCACATGAAAAAATCCACAACAACATATTTCAAATTTAACATTTTAAGTTTGCTCTTAATTTTAGTCTTAGGGTGCTGGACACAGTACACTCTCACAAACAACTTAATTCTGAAAAATACTCAACAGAGTTCCAGGAACATGCTGTTCAGATTCTGATCCTGATTCACACCCTGTGTGAGAAACTGCGTTGCTCAGTACCAGTCAAGTTCAAGCTTTAAGTAGAGAGCAAACATGCTGCATTAAGGCAAAACATAAATTAAGTGATATGTGTGTGCACTTCTAAAGCCATTTTTATTTGAGTTATTGTACCAAGCATGTATCTGCATCTCTCCTCAAACATAATATGAAGGGTTTTTTTTCCATCAGAAGAGCGATTTTTTTCATGTAATTTCATCTAAGACATATTGAATTGTCATATATACTAAAATAAAATAGAAAGAACCTGATTCTTTTACCACCATGAAATTCTGCCTCAATAAACAATTACACTACAATGAATTCAACACAATGTCATTTCAGTTAGTAACACTTCATGTGCATTCTATCAATTCCTCTAACCACACAAACAGTAGAGATCCAGAATGTTAATTTTGGCCTATGTTTCTTCCGGGCAGTGAATATGTTGTAGATTAATTCTTTCGTGTCACATGATCAAAAGTTAAATACCATTAATTTTCTTGAATTTTGTGATCTTACATGGTTCTTATCAAAGCTGTATAGGAAACATAAGTTTCTAAAGAACAACAAACAGATTATTTCCATGATGTTCTTGTCACCTTTAGCAATGCCACCAAACAGTCAGAAAATTAATAGTAATATAGATCACTGAAGTCATCTACTTGGACAGGGACTGATATCCTTTGATTACACTCTCTTGAGGATACTGAGAAACTTTAATCAAGTCAACCCTCTCTCCAAGTTTAGAAAAAAAAAAAAACAAAATAATTTCTCTATTAAGCATCTCTGAAGATTTCCAACCTCTTTGGTCATGTAACTCAATGCTTAAATACCTGTGTCTTATTTCAGAACAAATGTACAACTGATAAAGGAATACTTGAAAGATAACACTCTTTAATGAAAGATAGATACCTGCACCTACTGTATTAGCTGATTTAATTATAGATGATGTACCCCAAAGATCATATCTCAAGAAGAGTACTAGAATGTCAATTAGAAATCAAAGTTGTTTTGAACTCTTGAGGGCAGGGAGGGAACAAAACCAGCCTACTACACTTTAAAGAAAAAGAAAAAAAAACCTTCAAATAGTCCTCAAAGTTTACTCCTCAAATAAGATGTGTACCCTTGACGAAACTTGCTGTACAAAATTGCAAGTGACCTCAGGTGTCAAAATTTGGTGTGGGGAGAGAAGTGTTTGTCAGGAACTGCGAAAATCAGAGAGGAAGTCAGGGGATTTTTCAATGCTCAGATACCTGAACTACCTCTGAATAACAGGACAGCATGGTCTTTCAAGTATGACATAGGCAAGCTTCTTAGCTATACAGCCATCTTTGTTGAAAAATAAATGTGACAAAGCCCTTGTACGTGGATTCTATTTCCAGACCATCTCAAAATACCTATGTGACACAAAACAAGTAATTAGGTCTTTAAGCCTTAGTTTCTTTGTAAAAGTAAAGATAGACTAAACAAGTTGTTTTAGAGGGAAATATAGCAAAGACCTGAAAGACAGCTAAATTCCTTCCAGCCACTACAGAAAAGCCACTCACTGCTGACTGTAAATGTTAGGCAGACTACCTGATAATGTTGACTGGTGCCAATATCCAGCAGACACCTTACTTTCTGCAGGCCAAGAATCTCCAGTCTAATCGAAGTTCCCATGTTCTGAGGAATAAATGAATTTAAGAAGTCAAAGCAAAGTATACAGCAATTTTATTGCACTTGCTTCTATTTGGGAACACCCTCACAAGGCCCTACGAGGAGGGGGCTGTGTTTTAATGTTTCTCTAACAGCAAGTGTTTTTCCTGTAGCCTATTCTACACAGCCTACTTGCCATGCAAACACTTCACTACACAACTTCACTACAAACACTAGCCAAGTGACTGCAAGTGTCAGTACCTGTCAGGCATCCACACACTGCTTCTGTCCTGGCTGAATTCTGCTAAAAGCAAAATCCCTGAACTCTCTGATTCTTTGGTAAGGGAGGAATTGCACCTCTCCTTGCTTGCAGGTGTGCTAGCCAAGTTTAATGAAAAAAAAAATGATTTCATGGTTTAATCTTGTGTTCCCTGCCTGTCTTCTGTCAGGCAAATCATGCCAGACAAATTTGGTGGCCTTCTACGACAGTGTTACAGCATTGACGGATAAGGGGAGAGCAACTGATGTCCTCTACCTGGACTTGTGCAAAACATTTGACACTGTCCCACATGACATCCTTGTCTCTACATTGGAGACACATGGATCTGAGGAGTGGACCACTTAGTAGATAAGGAATTGGCTGGATGGTGGCACTCAAAGTGTTGTGGTCAACAGCTCGGTGTTCAAGTGAACAACTGTGATGAGTGGCATTCCCCAGGGTTTAGTACTGGGACTGGTGCTGTTTAACATCTTTGTTGTCGACATGAATATTGGGATTGAGTGCACCCTCCACAAGTTTGCAGATGACACCGAGCTGTGTGGTGCGGTCGACATGCTGGCAGGAAGAGATGCCACCCAGAGGGATGTGGACAGGTTTGAGATGTAGGCCTGTGTGAACCTCGTGAAGTTCAACAAGGCCAAGTGCAAGATCCTACATATGGGTCAGGGTAATCCCAAACACAAATAGAGTCTGGGCAGAGAATGGATTGAGAGCAGCCCTGAGGAGAAGGACTTGGGGGTGTTGGTGGATGAGAAACTCAACATGATCCGGCAATGTGCGATCACAGCACAGAAGGCCAGCCGTATTCTGGGCTGCATCAAAAGAAGTGTGGCCAGAAGGTCAAGGGAGCTGATTCTGCCCTTTGTACTCTTCTCTTCTGGGACCCCACCTGGAGTACTGCATCCAGCTCTGGTGTCCCCAGCATAAAAAGGACATGGACTTGTTGAAACAGGTCCAGAGGAATGCCACAAAGATGATCCGAGGGCTGGAGCACCTCTCCTACGAGGAAAGGCTGAGAGAGAGGGCGTTGTTCAGCCTGGAGAAGAGAAGGCTCCGGCGAGACCTTATTGCAGCCTTCCAGTACCTAAAGGGGGCTGACAGGAAAGATGGGGAGGGACTCTTTATCAGGGATTGTAGCAATAGGATGAGGTGTAATGTTTGTAAACTGAAAAAGAGTAGATTTAGAGTAGATATTAGGAAGAAATTCTTTACTGTGAGGGTGGTGAAACACTGGAAAGGTTTCCCAGGGAAGTTGTGGAAGCCCCATCCCTGGAGGTGTTCAAGTCCAGGTTGGATGGGGTTTTGAGTAACTTAGTCAAGGGGAACGTGGGCTGGAACTAGATGATCTTTAAGGTCCCTTCCAATGCTAGCCATTCTTTTCTGTATCCAAACAATCTCATTGTGGTTAAAAGGCAACAACATGATAGTTGAAAGACAACCACTTATGATGAACATGAGTGTTAATCATAGAATCATGGAATTGTTAAGGTTGGAAAAGACCTTTAAGATCATTGAGTCCACCTGTTAACCTAGCACTGCCAAGTCCGTCACTAAACCATGCCCCTCAGTACCACATCTACATTTCTGTTAAATATCTCCAGGGATAATGACTGAACCACTTCCCTGGGCAGCCTGTTCTAATGCTTGATAACCCCTTCAGTGAAGAAAAACTGTTTTTATTGTTTTAAAAGATCAGAATGTTGTTTTCAGTATTGAGATACATTTCATATACAATAATAAAAAATCAACACGGAATTCTACTTTCTCTTCTCTCTACATAACTAGGAACAAATCTGTCCTGCTGTGTTAATCTCAAAAGCAGTGCCTGAAGGAGGTATATGGCAGCATATTTGTTCTCTTCACACTTTTGCTCTAAAGTTCATGAGTACCAGTATAGCTCAACATTGATAGCTTAGAAACATAAAACCTAAAAAGAATTAGGATTTTTATCATTATCCAAGAACTTTCTGTGAAAGTAACTATAAAGCATAACATTTATAGACCAAATCCCAGTTGTAGTTACTATGTTGCCAAAACCCTTTTATTTTTTTCTTATTCAACCCAGTTGAAATAAAAGTATTGACAGAAAAAAATTCTACCAGGAAAGAGGAAAAGTTAATAAGACATGATATTGAATCTGTTTTTCTGCATTTATTTTTGCTGGGTAATCCACATGTTACATTCTACAAAATGTTGCTGAAACTAAAGAAAAATAAACCAAAACAAAATGCCAGATTTTTATACTGTTTTTTGTTTTGGTTTGGTTTTTTTTACTATTGTATATGTAGAATAAAGCTAGCGGTAGACGTTGAAGTGCTGAGCAGTGTATTTTTTTGCAATAAATTTCAAGTGTGTTGCACAGCCTGAGGGGAACACAAAAGCATTAAGACATATTTATATTGAAAAAAGAGTGATTTTTATAAGCCCGAGAAATAAATCCATCATGGTCTACATACCATATCAAAGAATGGTTTTGACGTTACTAAATTCCCAAAAAAGTGCATCCAGGATAGTTGACATTTGCCACAGTGTTATTCTTTGTCAGTCAAAGTGGTAGCACCACTTTCCTCTATGAAGACAAAAAAAAACCCCAGCAAACAAAACACAGCCTGGGTTGGTTCTTACAAAAGAGAAAACGGAAACTCTTGCTACAGGAAACAGTAGAACAACCTAGAGGGGTAACATGATAGATATCTTTCCCCTGTTAGTACACGCAATCAGTCATCTTTACTACAAGGAATATACAACTAACTAGAAGTCCTTTTCCCTTACCTGCCATATTACACAACATGAAGCTATATTTGTACTGAAGCACTTGAAAAACATGAGTTGTTATGTTTTTAACCAGCTGGCCAATGCTTCTTATGAACTGAATATCTAAAAGTACATTACCTAGCCCACTACAAAGTCACCCAATAAGTAAATTTGTGTTTTTCCTCACACAGTAGTTTCAGAAAATTACTTAGTTTAAAAAATATGCCTCTATATGTATTAGATTAACAGAATAAAATGCTGTTTTGCTAGCATTTGTAAAGCTTCTTTTTCCAACAAAGAAAATATCTTTCATCTTTTCCTTTATGGGTCAAATTCACTTAAGGTAAACTGTTCTGGAGACTAAAACTGCCTGAGTCATACCACCCTCATGATAAAAAAAAAAAAAAAGGAGGGTAAAAGGCAGGGAAGAAAAAGAGAAACAGGAAAATGAAAGAAGATACATTAGTGTGTTTTCTGTTACTGCAAACCTGTGGCTGTTCTTATTAGTGGCTATTCTTGATTTGCCTACCTCATATTTACAATAATAAACACAGTACTTTCTATGTGAAATAAACTGAATATCCTTCATTGGTTTAGGGAAGTAATAGGAATAATATTGAAAGCTTTTTAATAGCCAAAGAAGTAGAATCTTAGACAGCAGTACATAGCTTAAAAGTCAAAGTCATCTCTTCACTTTTTGCTCTTGGTATTCTACTTGGAAATGTCCCATTGGATATAAGGTGATAAGAAGAAGAGCTATTTTTCAATTCTACTTCTGTTTGATTTATAGTATTTTCAGTGAAAATACTATAATTGTATTTTAGCTAGGACAGCCTATTTCTGAGAATTGTATATTCAAGATCTTTTACAGAATTAAACAATATTGAAAGAGCACAGTTTAAACATCACTGTAATTTCTTGGGGACAATTGCATGCCTTTACTCAGTTGTTCCTGTAGTTTTGTACATACACAGTATTTATTTTCTAGCAATTTGGGTCAGCTCCTAAGGTCGTGTACCAGTGGACCAAAGCCAATTTACATTAGTTGAAGAAGTGACCTTCACCAAAAGGAAAAAAATTGTTAGTACTCAGCTGTGGAAATAAAGATGAAAAGACCAAATAAAGAAGCATAGTTTCAAAATGATGAAACTGCAAGAAAGATAAAGTGGTGTTGACAAAGCTTTCAACTGAGATTAAAAGATGTAGAAAAGCAATTCAGAATATTAAGAGCAGTGCTAGCTGAAAGATGAATCTAAATCTTCCATCCTGAGATCTATTACAATATTTTGTACTTGTTTTTATCATAAATCTGGAGAAAAAAATGAAAATATTAACATTTGTGGAATTAAAAACTCTAGATAAATTTGAGTTAGATAACCGCAAGAGATTCTTGTATCAGCCTTTTTTACAAACAATATTTTTTTGCCGTTCTTGAACTTAAAGTCATTATTTCAATTTTCTGACCCAAAAATGTGTGCTCTCTCTATAATGCACAATAATCTTTACCTGCCAGTGAAAAATCTTGCAGTGCCTTAAGAGGTTTATTTCAACCTTGGAACAACTCCAGTAGAGGAATTCCTTCAGAAAGGGATCCTGAGGGTTTTGGACTACAATTCCCTAGTTATTTAGCTTCTGAGAAGTTTAACAGAGAGCTCATCTTTCAGGAAAATATTTTGATTCAAGAGTCATGAAATATTTCATTTCCCATAAAAATTCAGAATATTTAGAGTCAGAATAATCTAATGACAGGCATAAGAACTCATTTTGGTTTTCCGAAGAAAAAAAACACTGAATCCACCTACTATAGCTCATTATAAATTTTTGGAAATTTTGGTTTATAATCCAAATATATTGTGTCAAAAGACTACAATATTATACATATACATACACATATATGTATATACACACATATATACACAGATATGGGCCTTATACATATATATACACTGATACATATATTAAAATGCTACAGGTAATTGAATGGAGGGACTGCAGGTAGAGCTAACAGTCAGTGGAAGTTGATTTGAAATTGTACCTGTATCAAAAAAAGATGGTTCTCCTCCACTCTCCTTCTTCCTGTCTCCTTTCTCTCCCCTGTCTCAGATCTAAGAATTATGTGCCCACATGGCAGTTAGATCAGCTTCCTGATCAGACTTAGTTCTAACAATTTATTTTGCATAATTCTCAGTCAGATCAATGGCACAATGTTCTTCAGCCACTGGCTACACAATTGCTACAACAGATTCAAGTGAATTACTAGGAATGTGGCCAAGGATGGAGTGGGACAACTGGTCTCGAAGGCAGCACAACTTCTGATAGGCATAAGCCAATGATGATATTGCACCTCAGACACAAAAAAAAAAAAAAAAAAAAAAAAAAAAAACAAAAAAAACAGAGCAAAAGCTCTGCAAATTGTATTAAAACAATTAAAGGGAGTATGATTTTAATTTAGGATTGCTGTTCTAATTTAGACAGTGAGTCATTTGAGATAACCCAGTCAGAATAAAATTATTGCCAAACTGATAATTTGAAATAGCTCTGAATCCTTAAAGTGGTGGTTCCTCCACTCCATATTGGAGTTTGCCTCCTCCTGCTACTACTGCCTGTGTTCTAGTACAAGAGATCCCTCCACTTATGTCTAACAAAACTGCTATTTAGGAAGCATTAGTTGCTAGGGAGCAATTGTGGTTATAAAACAGATTACCAGGTATATACTTCTGTAATTTAAATGAAAGGTGTAACTGCTTTCAAAGAAAAAAAGAAAAACAAGTTTGAATTTAGACATTTGAGAAAAAAAATTAAAATGTATGTGATAAACATCGTCAAAGCCTGTCTGCCACTGTTCACAAATCAACATTTGCTTTTAAATCATTAAGTCAAAGGTGTTAGAAAAGGTATCATCCTTCAGCTATGAAAATTCTAATAAGGTTAGTTAATTAAAAGACACCATTATGCTTTTTTGGTACAAATCCAGCAAATGGTTTTCTTAGTCCACAATGGTATAAATGCTACAGTTCTAAAGCTTCTTGTTACATACTGCTGACCATCACCATAAAAGTGCCATCCACATCAAATCAACTGCTTTTGACAAAATATTCCAGGACACCTAGACCGTGTACAAAATATTTCCTCAGGGAAGTGTTTTGAAAAATAACTCCCTGGAAAAGAAGTTGCTTAGTACAATCCTTCTTACAGCAACTCACAGGGTTTACATACTTGTCAAAAATCATTGCAAGCTCAGAGATGTCTGCGTGAAGTTTTAAACTGACATCTGATAGATAATCTGACAGCTATGTGTATGAAATTGGGTAACAGCAGCAACTTAGAAGGAACAAGAAAAACAAAACATACTGGTTTGTGTTTGCTCTCAGTAGTTTCCAGGGGTTTTCTTTCATTACACCAGGACTGTCCACTTCAAATATCTGATTTTAGGGCACACTTTCCCATGGAAACCCTTCAACTCACTTGGCATGGCTCAGCTCTTGCCTTGAATTGATTTTCCCAAGAAAAAATGTTTCTTTATTTGTTAAAGTTAATAGCATAAATAACACAATTGAGTTATATCTTTAGTTGGGATTTTGAAGGGAAATAGTTCCTTGTATCTACTCCTTCTCTTGTCCTGAACACTCACTATGCATAAGAAGCCAATTAAATAGTATAAAGCTGAGAATCTGTCCTTTTTGCCCTCCACTGATTAAAAAACCCAAAGCTTTCAGCAAGAGATAGTGACATGTATAACACAAGAAGAAAAGCAGTGGCTTTTACAGGCATATTATATCAAATTCACAGTTGAACAAACTGCATGGGACATAATTTGGTCTCGGTGAGTCTTCAGGAAGATCTGCATCATTCTTATAAGAAACTTTTAAAACAGTTGAGAGTCTACCAAGACTAGATTTCTTTTTCGAACTACAGCTAACTTGACATAGAAGTTATTCAACGTGTGGGTCCAGACTAAGGGACTGTTAGAGTCTTATCTGACCTTAAAGCCTCAAAACCTTAATACATATAATTAAACACATAATTTAAATTTCTTATTCTCTTTAGTGTAATAATTTTTTATATAATGTTGAAGAAACATTCGTAAATAGTAATAAAAAGGACTCTCCAGGACTAACATCATTGCAAGATACAGTCAGACAAAAGTGAGGATCAACGTACTGATTGTGACTCCACAATAATCTCTGCAAATCTGGAAGCTTTTCTCTTACAGTCATAGACTGAGAGAGTCATAGAATGATAGAATTGGAATAGTTTGGGTTGGAAGGGGCATTTAAAGGTCATCTAGTCCAACCTCCTCTGCAATGAGCAGGGACAACTTCAACTAGATCAGCTTGCTCAGACCCCTATCCAACCTGACCCTGAATATTTCCAGGGATGGGGTATCTACCACCTCTCTGGGTGATGCCTCTGGTAGATGCATCTCTTGTTTTAAAACTATTCCCCCTTGTCCTATCACAACAAGCCCTGCTAAAATGTTTGTCCCCATCTTTCATATAACCCCCCTCTAAGTACTGAAAGGCCACTATAAAGTCTCCCCGGACCCTTCTCTTCTCCAGGCTGAACAACCCCAGCTCTCTCAGCCTGTCCTCGTAGGAGAGGTATTCCAGCCCTCGGATCATTTTTGTGGCCTTCTCTGGACCCACTCTAACAGGTCCATGTCTTTCCTGGGCTGAAGGCTCCAGAGCTGGATGCAGTACTCCAGGTGGGGTCTCACTAGAGTGGAGTAGAGGGGCAGAATCACCTCCCTCAACCTGCTGGTCACGCTTCTTTTGATGCAGCCCAGGATATAGTTGGTCTTCTGGCCTGTGAGCACACATTGCCAGTTTACATCAAGCTTTTCATCCACCAGAACTTCCAATTCTTTCTCAGCAGAGCTGCTCCCCATCCCTTTGTCTCTCAGCCTGTATTGATACCAGGGTTGCCCCAACCCAGGTGCAGCACCTTGCACCTTGTTGAACCTCATGACATCCACATGGGCCCACTTCTCGAGCTCATCCAGCTCCCTCTGAATGACATGCTGTCCCTCAGGCACGTCAACCATACCACTCAACTTGGTGTCATCTGCAAACTTGTTGAGGGTGTACACAATCCCCCTGTCCATGTAATTGATGAAGGTATTGAATGGTACTGGTCCCAACACGGACCCCTAAGGACATCACTTGTCACCAGTCTCCATCCAGACATTGAGCCTTTGACCACTACTCTCTGGATGCAACCATCCAACCAATTCCTCATTCACCAAATCTTCCATCCATCAAATCAACATCTCTCCAATTTAGAAAGAAGGATGTTGTGGGGGACCATGTCAAAGGCTTTACAGAAGTCCAGGCAAATGACATCCGTAGCTCTTCCTTTGCCCATGCTGTGCGCACTTCAGCTGGGCTGTCAGCTGTGTCACCTTTTTAGAGGAGCACAGCTTAATTCCTTTGAGGTATTTCAACAGTGTTTCCCTCTTGAGTCGTATTACCTCAGGACACTCTGGCTCATCTCNCCTAGTTTAAAGCTCTGTCAATGGGCCTCGCTAGCTTGTGAGCAAAGACCCTCTTCCCCCTTTGAGAAAGGTGAATCCCATCCAATGCCAGTATGCCTGGTGCTGTGTAGACTACCCCATTATTGAAAACTCCAAATTGTGTCAGTGACACCAGCCACAAGATGTATATGAATGGACTGGGCCTGTCTGTTTCTTCTGTTGTTGCTGCCCACAACTGGAAGGAGAGAGGAAGAGGACTTACAGTTACTACAATGACCACTATAAGATCAGACCTTGTTCTGCTATTATTCCACAGCCTGAGGGAAAGGCTCCTGCACTTTCATAGTACATGAAGAATTAATCAGCCAAATTCACCTGCATAAAACGAGGAGCAGACCCATCTTCTTCCCATTTTAGATCCCCATTTTAAAATTGGTGAGTTAGAAGCCTACATACATTTGCACACCTGGGATCAAATCCAAAATTTACTCATTCAAGTGACTCATTGGAGACCTTTTATAAATCACCTTATGATTTTCAAAACTGCTGTAGTTCAAATATCTATAAACTGTCTCAATACATATAACTAATATTGATTTTTTAAATTTTTTAGAAAATCTTTAAAAAGAAATTATAACAATTTAAGATTCCAGCAAGCTATTCTGTTTCATGTTAATAAATTAATTCAATGTGATTCATAATAAAAATATTTTGGGTGATTTTTTCTGTTGTTATTTTCAGGTCACATTGAAAAACCCTACATAAATCACTGTTGCATGTATGCATTGCAGTTTTACACCAGCTTAATTTAAAATTCAATCAATGTGAGCCACACCAGAGGCTGTGCTAAGCATAGCCTTTCTGGATTCATTAGAGTGGCTGCTCATTCAACAATAAGGCTTCACTTGCCAGTAGTCATTTTCTCCAAATCCTTGCAAGCCTCCTAAGGATGCAGCTCTGCTAATAAGCTGCAGTGGGGCCTTGCAGTTACAGCTATACAATTTGTTGTATGTTATCCACCTCAAACATTACTAAGCTGTTAAGTATTTAAGTGAATAGTTGAGTAAATGACACATTTTCATACTGTACATATCAGTATTCCCGATGGGAAAAGTGACTGTCATGTGTATGGCAGGAAGGGGGAATAACATGATTGTCTATACAGCTGCTTGCTGATCCTTCATCTCTATGCTGATTTTTCCATTTCTCAGTGTAAAAGAAAATCCACTTCTTATCCTGAGCATTAATCTTATCAGCAGTCCTGGTTAGCCAAGAAGGTCCCAGTTGACTGGAGGTTATCAAATGTGATGCTCATCCACGAGGAGGGCTAGAAGGAGGATCCAGGGAACTACAGGCCTGTCACTCTGACATCGGTGCCTGGGAAGGTCATGGGGCAGACCGCCTTGAGTGCCATCATGCAGCACGTACAGGACAACCAGGTGATCAGGCCCAGCCAGCATGGGTTCATGAAAGGCAGGTCCTCCTTGAAAAACCTGATCTCCTTCTACGATAAGGTGACCTGTTTAGTGGATGAGGAAAAGGATATTATTTACCTGGACTTTAGTAAAGCCTTTGACATTGGTTCCCACATCATTCTCCTGGAGAAACTCGGTGCTCATGGGTTGGATGGGCATATGCTTCACTGGGTAAAACAAAATGGCTGGATGGCTGAGCCAAAGGAGTTTTGGTGAATGGAGTTAAATCCAGTTGGGGGCTGGACACATGTGCTGTTCCCCAGGGCTCAGTATTGGGGCCAGTTCTGTTTAATATCTTTATCAATGACCTGGACGAGGGGATTGAGTTCACCCTCAGTATGTTTGCAGATGACACCAAGTTGGGCAGGAATTTTGGTCTGCTTGAGGGTAGGAAGGCTCTAGAGAGGGGTCTGGACAGGCTATCAAGTCACAATCTTTTAACAGAACATAATATACTGAAGCAAGTAAAACAGAAACAGTCTGTAACAGACAGAGAGGGCACTGGGAGGAGCAGCTGTTTAGACCTTTTAAATGAACTCCCATACATCTTTATGCACCTGTGGTTCTGTTACAGAATCAGCCTAACTGAATATACAGATGGTTTTTGTCAGAGCCCTACCTAAGGGAAATAAAAGTAGCACAACAACAGAAACTTCCCAGAGAAAGCAGTGGGAATGTTAGGTCTATAAACTAAACACATTGGACTTGAAAACATAGCTACTTAAAGATAGGTATAGTAGCCAAATTAAAGGTATTTCTTTAGATGGTAGACCCATATAGCTGAGTTAGGTTTGCAAGATTGAGTTCTTCCTTACACAGGACATAGAATTTCTCCATGAGGATTCCATACATTTTTGTTGTGATGATGATTTCACCTTCAAAAAAAAGACCTACTGCTGGTCAAAATATTCCAGATAATTGTCAGTCCTTTCTTCTGATAAGCCATTTCAAAGCTTAGTTGCCCTTGCAGTTAGACATACACTTTCTTTCAATGCTTAAACAGCTGCATCCTGTAATTGCACTTGTCTGCCAGATTAACCAGGTCCCTGTTATCAGAAATCACCTGCACATTTATAGACTCGTAAACCACGATAAAATCTACTAAACTTTCTCTTTAATAAACTTGATTGAGATCCATTCTTTTATTGAGATCTTAATTTAATTTCATCAATTTTACAGCTTCTTTGCTATTTTCAGCTTACTAAATTTTAAATACAGCTTTTAAAACTTCATACAGTGCTTGTGTGAGGAACCAATTTCTCTTACCAATACACATAGAAACTGTTGTTCCCCTGCTTAGATAACTAAGAAAGACTTATCTCAGAAACAATGCATCACTGGAAGGTTAAGTTCAAGTGGTTATTCATCATTATTAATTTCAGCATTGTTACTTCCAACTATACAGCTTCTCAAAATGTAATTATTACAAATATTACTTTTTCCTATAGCACACTTTTGATTTTTGTTGAATTTCTGTTGATTTATGCCATTGGAACTATTGTAAGTCACATGAAAACTTTATTAGCAAGGATTTTCCATTTGCCCTCCCCCAAGCTATTTATAAAGGTATTAAACTGTACTGGGCTAAGAACAAAATTCCACTGGATGACAATTCCCTGTTCAACTTGACTTTTGATAACTAAGAGCTAGAATGATTTTAATTCTTTCTATATGTAATATAAAGATTTTGCATAACATTTGAGATAGTGGAAAGTAGAGAGAGGGGAGGAGTAATGAAAATGTTGTAGGATATGATATCAGATACTTCCAGGAATACAGAAATCAAAAGTAAATTATCTTTTGACCAATGAAGTCAAAAATCGCTCATGAAGCTTTCTGTACTCTTGAAACACATAATACATTGGATGGACTTACTTTTGGGCTGCTATCCTAGTTCACATTAATAGTTTAATTTTTTTCTTCCTTATTAGCCTATCATTATATTCTCAAATCAATTTAAGCTGTCTATTTTATCAGCCCTTTTCCCTTATAAAAATGTTTGCACCCTTACACATTTGGTCAACCCAAATGTCTATATTAAAGTATCTATAGTATGAAAAGCTTATCAAAATCATATTTGAGAACTATGGAAAACAAAACAAAAAAAACTATTAAAGCCTAGAGACACAAAGAGGAAGAAGATTTGTCCCTCTTTCTCTTTACATATATATTTACTATTTTCTATCGGAATTCTTCCTACAGAACTGTGGTTATATAAGCATTTACTTGTGCTTTATGGCATTTTCTTTTTTTATTGGTATTACCCATTTTTTTTTTTCCCCTGTATGTACTTATAGAATACAAAATCTGTGAATTTTAAATGTATTTCAGCTATTGCAGCTGTGTATCTTTTGTAGCATTTTTCTGTTAGGATACAAATTCAAGGAATTTAATATTACCTCACACTTTTATTTTGCATTGCTTTGCACGATGGGCAAAAATTTTCAGATATTCCCAATAGAATTCCACTTTATACAGTTCAGAGAAGATTTCTTAATGTCTCCTCCATTGCGTTTCTTTTTACCTGCAAAGCAACACCTTTACTGTTTCCTCCTGAACTTATCTCCTGTGTCAGTATGGTAGATGAGTTGAGGAGGAGGGGTTAATAGAGCTGATATCCACTGCTGCCAGTGAATTAATTTGTGTATGCTCCACTAGAGCACACAGTGCTCAGTTACAACAATAATCTGGTACTTTATCCTTAGGCTTGTCATCACTCAGTTTATACTCAAACTTTGTTTACATCAGTGAGTGTTTCTGTATCATTATAAACTTGAAAAGATTCTTGGCTGAATATGAGTTTGGATGTCTATCATAATTTTCTCTAATGGAAGGCAGCAAACAATCAAAGCACAAAGGGATTGTTGCATTGAAGGGCCAGCAATAAACTTTTCCGCAGCTAATGTGTACTATGCTTCCGTGATTCAATTAATTCTACATGACTTCTCACAACAGAAAATGATTCTTGGTGTTATTTTCCATGATACACAGAAGCTAAGAACACATACTTCTTTCACGCACCCTGGAAACATAAAGCAGTGGGTAAAACTGGATATCACACAAATACACACACTCATAAATACATTCACAAGCATAAAGATATTTTAGGGAGACGAGGAGTGATAAAGAGCTACATGAATCTCCGTGGTATATACAGACAAAATAGAAAAGCGGAGATTTGTTTCTGTCATATATCTAATCAAGTAATTGACAATCTTTGATATTAAACAAATAGATCCTTGCTTCACTTTTTTGAATGACTGGATGGCATATTAGCTGAAATAATTTATATATTGCAACCCCAAGGGTCAAAACTAACTTAGCATGATGTTCAATTTTATACAATCAACAGAAGATATTCAGTAAGAATAAGAGAAACATAAGATTGAGGTGATCTTTTGTATAAAAACTGAAGCAGTTGAATGATTTACTGATCATGATTAACGAGTGTATCAATCTGTATATGAAAAGGGAGAAAAAAAATACAGACATCGATGAAACACGTTACTGCTAGTCAGGCAATACTCCATACCACAAGAGACAGGGTTTTCATACTTCCCATTTAAACTTGCCAACCTTGCCTGCATTTTGTGGTGGACACAGTAGGAACACACAATAAACTCTGCTGTCTAATGCAAAGTGTATAGAACTATGAAAAGGCTGGGGTAGATCACAATAAAATAGAAACATCATTGAGTCTTACAGAAAGACATAAACTTGAGGGTGAAAGGTCTTTTCTCAATAGGGTACAATTTTCTCCCAAAATCCTTGTACACCCAGGATTGATTTAGCAGACATGCATTGGGGTGAAGTACAACCTGTTGCCTCACGACAGAGAATCTGGAGTTTTCTATATATGTTGCTGGTATCCAACATGTAGGCTTCATGCCCGTGCAGTTGTGGCAGATCCTTTTAAGGGATTTATAAGGCATTTATGTAGAGCATCCAGCTTTCCGGCGACCTCACAATCTTCCTGTGTCTTCACAAAGCCAGCTAACACCCACCCTGGTTTATGTCCTGGTAAACACAAATACTGATGTTTCTGTAATGAGTCTTAAAGTGATGTCTTTGTTCAAGAATCATATACATTGCTTGATAGATTAAACATAATAATTCCTTTAACAAAGAGTGCAGAAGTGTAAGACATTACTACTATTTTAATGAATATATATATTACAAATATAAGTATGTATATAAAATTTATAAGTGTGTAAGTATATGTGTTTGTGTATATATGTATATGTAGGATATGCATCCTGAGTCATCTTCCACATGCCAACTCTTTGTACAGATGCTATATATTTTCCATTAATTGGTGTTATTTTTTCTTGACATACCGAAAAATGAAAATAGAAAAAGGAACGCAAGAGTATTCAGCTCAAGTTCACAGAAAATAAGTTGCTGAACAGAACTCTCTTATTTGGTGTTTTTTCCAAAATGTAATGATATAAAATTGCAATGCTGCAGACACTGCTACTTAGTATTCATATCACGGAAGCAATAAAAGTCTCACAATTTTTGAGAACTATTTGAGTGAGCAAGTTTTCGTAATTAATCTTTCCTGCCTGATTGAATTTCAGTTCCACACCTTCCATTTTCAGTCATCAAGAGGCAGTGCGCAGAACTTCTACTTACCTTCCAAGTACAATCATAACATAGTAAAGTGAAACAATGATATAGACTCAAATCTAGATTATATTGTCATAAACTGTAAAAATTATAAAATGTTTCAAATTGTCAGTCAATTCTTGATACACAAGAACGGCTATTTATTATTTGATTTACTATGACACCTGAAAAATGTAGCTGCTTGAAAGTATAAAAACACTTTGAGACTTAGGGGAAAAAAGAAATTGGCTCAAATGACATAACACAAGATATCTAAACAGAAGTCAATATAACAGTGGGGATTATAGAGTATAAGTGTTCCTGCATATGGGAAAGGAATGGACAAAGTCTTACACATCTCAGTTCGTTTCTGTTTATCTATTTAGGTGATCTTTAAGTGTATTTTTCTTGGGTTTAGATTTCATTTGGCAGTTTTTTTCTGAGTGAAGGACAAAACAGTGATTCTGACAGGGTAAAGAGCATAAACATCCATCACCAGTTATGTTTTAAGAAATTTAATAATCAACAGTGGATTTAGAAAAACAAAGTGTGTCCAGTAAAGAATTAGCATTTACCAACTTCTTCATAGTTGGCAATGCCTACATTATTGAAACAGTGAATTGTTTCAATAGAATAGCTAATGTTAAACCTCTGAAAGATACTATAGTTGAGCAGTTCTTTTGGACTTGCATCTTGTCTTTCAGTAGAAGACAAATTCCATTATTTCTGCTTGTTAGATTTTATATATATACACATATGTAAGTACATGAACACACATATATAATTATACAGGCACAATAAACGTAATCCACAATTCCTGTCCTAGAAGATTATTTTATATTCCTGTTTGAAGAAATGGGCTGCTTTAAATGCTAAATTTCCACAATCATTTAGTGATAGTTTATGCAATAAACAACCTCTTACACTCACTCATTCTCTCTTATACATCAGAATTTTTCTGCAGAGGAATGTTAAAGCTTTTATTGCTGCTTTATACAAAAAAAAAACAGAGAACCAGATCTATGTGCAGCCTTCCCTTTGTACTGTCTGTTCTCTCAAGCTGTGCTTGAATATTCTTTGAAATACCTCCAGCATGCCTCAAATCTGAAAAGTCATTAGCAGATGCTTAGTACTTATTTAGGTCTAAATTACATGTTCACAAAATATCTCCTATAACGCTTGAAAATTTCCTGCTGCCTTGATTTTATCCTCACAATAGTTAACGCTTTTTCTTTTTCCTGGTTTAGCAGAACTGTAACTCCTGGAGTCACGTTCTTACATAAAAATCTTGATTTTTTTTTATTAGCAAAGGAGTAGAAAAATGTATTCTCACTTCCTATTGATATGAAGGGAAACTTGAAATTTGAGAAGCAAATACTCAAAAATGTCCATATGCTTGGGATTAATAATGCAGACCTAGTTTTCAAGCTTTAAGTTATGATTTTAACTTCTAACCATAAAGTGTTGCAACTCTCTCAAAAAAATCAAAAGACAAGATGAAATTGGCCAGTATACAAGCAATTGGTAGATGTTTAAGGAGTGGTAAATAGGTATTTTGCTCAATGTAGGTTAGGGAAAGGGAAAAAAGAATAATACTAGATATGTATTGCACTTCAGACCAGTCTCTCTACTACAACCTTTATTCTTATGCTGTAAATAAGAGGAAATCATCCTGCAGTAGCACTAATGAAGAGAAAAAAGGAAGCTCACAGACTTATCTAGGGATTTAAGATAGGTGCATAGTACTGTGAGTGTGTATTAGACAAACTCCAGCATAGCAAGCAAAAATTTTGGATAAGGGTTTGAACCAATAGCACAGCCTAGTGAATGCACACTAGGGAAGGTTTATGCAGAGGTGTAATTGCACATGCTCTCAAAAGACACTGCAGAGATTACTTTTAAGGCTACAGTTTTTGAAGACATGCTATTTGTGTAATAACAGACTAGAGAAAAAATTGGTTTTAATGATGAGCACAAACTGCACATAGTGGTATTTTGGAACAGCAAGATCGAATTTAGGTTCACTTCTAGATTTTGCCAATAAAATTTGTTCTGTGATGTGCAGAACTATGACCTACAACCTGAAGCCCAAAAGAGCATTAGCTGATATTCAAGATCTGAATGTTACCATTTGAGCCCACAGCTAAAGTGGAAAATTAAAAATAAGACTGCATTTTTCTGGAATTCTGCATTTCTAAACAGTCGTAGTTGCTCCTCCCCCCCAAAAACAAAAAAAAAAATCAACCCCCCCCAAACAAATTGTCCATCATTACAGATGTATCTTGGAAAGTCTTCAAACAGAAACCCCTTTCTCTAATTGGAAATGTTCCTCTCTACATGGAGATATTTTACACCAATGATCACTTGCATGGCTTTTCAAGAGAAGTTTCCATATTACAACAATTGATATCCCTGAATTTGATTCTAATTTCATCTCTTTCAACTAGAAGACTCTAAGAAGTACAATTGATTTTCAGATTGGAGACAGTAGTAGAAAGTGGGATTGCAGAGTTTAAAGTGGACAGTGAGGGAAGAGGGAAAAGAGAAGACAGAGTAGGAAAAATCCCAGTTAACTAAGTTGTTATCTATGATTCTTATTTAAACTGAAATTATTAATCAGAAAGGAAGACAAGAAAGCCAAAAAGAGAATAAAAATTTACTATTATAAAACAAACACATATTGTTAATTAGTGAACATTGACTAAAGAAAGGACAAAAGCCAAACTATAAAAAAAACAAAAAATCACCTTAGCAGAACTTTAATGCTAAGAACTGTTAACTCGGAGCATGAGTCCACAGGAGATCTGAAGGTTGTCTGCCTGTCCATGCAGCCACAGACATGCTAATTACGAGGATGCTGTGGGGACCAGCTACCGCCTGGGGCCAGGAGTATCAGGGCAGGGTCTAGCAGCCAGGGTCTGTACAGCCTGCACTTTACTTAGTATTTCTAATAGTGACTCATAAAGATCAGGAAGACAAGTTTGTTTATAATTGAAGTTAGTGCACAAATGTTCATTTGCTTGGAGTGTACCAGGATCAAACCTTGAGCACTGGAGTTTTTACTTTGAGAAAGGCATTTGACTACAAACTCTATTAGCGTTGAGCAGCCCTAAAGGTTGATTGCGTGGCTCAGATTAAGTGACTGTTCATACCTTTGCTGATATACAATAATTTCCTTTGGTAATTACATTCAAGTGTATTTACACCTGGTTGCATTCAGAATTTTTTTAATTGTCTTTGGTATGTTTTACTTTAAGATTGGAAAGCAAATGGGCTGAACTGTGAGGTTGTTTTATGCATTGAAATTTGATAGTAACTTATTCTTTCATTCTTTGCCTCAAGTGCAATACACTTAATTGGTTCCTAACCACTGAATTGCAATCACAGTTTATGGCTTAGCTAGCAGTCTTTAAAGGTTTGATCCAACTTCATTTGCAACTTTCAGAACACATCATTATGTCAGTGAATACCATGAATAGGCAAGGAGTGTGCCCTTTCACTTTTACCATTTGTTAGTGCTACAGTAAGATATAACGATCTCCTTTCACCTTAGGGTCCACTCAGTCACTGCGGATAGATGATCCATCACAGACCCCTGTGCAAGACCCTTTCTTGCTTTTCTGAATCCAAAATCTTGAAAGCTTGTTGCGGGAAGGCAACGAGAGGAGCTTTGATGTCACAGTGTTCCTGAATGGAACACTGAATCCCGATATTTATGTTTTTTATTTCCTAGAACTTTTATTTTAATAAACTTCATGTCATTTTTTCATTTTGTCTTATATGATAATAAAAGAAAAATGTTTATTTGGCATGAATTTTCCATACATAGAATAGATGACAATGGATATGAACAGATAAATGCATAAATGAACTGAATACATTTATAGTTTGATAAATACTGCAAATTACACAACCATTTAATTTTCATTACTGATATTTATATGCTTCCTTCTCTTTGATATACTGATTTATTCTATTCTAGGTCCCACTAAACCAGACATTTTCATTTTTAAAATAGAAGCAAAAAGACAGCAGGTCTTTAAAATAGCTTAGCAAGCAGCGCAAATAAACTCCTCTACTATAACTTAAGAGACAATATTTCAATAAGTTCTTCTGAAGGACTATGTTGTCTTATATTTTTTCCGAATGTGTCTGTAATTATTTGCAACAAGTAGATCTCCCAGCTAATCAGCAGGACAGTATCACGTTTCTATGCAGGAAGGCAGGAGCTGAGCCTCCCCAGCATTGCCCAAACTTGCACAGAAAGATTCAAGATGACTCCGACTATAGCAGCTTTGTGCTCCACAGGTGGAGCTCTCTTTTCCTTCTAGACTGCTGCTTTATTTATCTTTATCCCCCACTTCATGAACCAATAATACTACTCTAACTCCAACAGCAAAAGGCATAAACATAATACCCTAAACTGTTAACTGAGTTATAATAGGCCTTGATTGTGACTGCACTCCACAATGAGACTATTCACATTTAGCACCGCCCATAGTGTTGAATCCACCATAAAACTCAAAACCTTTATTTCTTTTCCAGTTAAATAAAATAAACTGAAAAAAATCTGTTAGAAATTATCTGGATGCAAATGTGGACAGATTTTTTCTCTGATTATTTTACCTATGATGGAAATAAATGTAGCAGACATTTTACATTGAGATAATGCAAAGCATCATTTATTTATAAATAAATACAGTTGACATTAACTGTGGTTGCTGCTGTCCAATAAGCTTTTGTCAAATGGAAGCCTAGAATATGTGATACCTACTTTTAGATTTTCATAAAGAATATAGTATCCATTAACGGAACAGTGTCATAGTAAAAATCTATGTATAGTCCCCTCCCTAAATCTCTCATATATATTAAATCTTCAATTAAATTTACAGGAGGAGGGAAGTCACTATAGGTGAGAACTCAGTGGTCTACATAATTTTTGAAATCAACATTATTAAACTAGAAAACACTTTAATCTTTTCCATTCATATACTGTAGAATTATTCAACATTTCCTTAGGTTAAATAGTCAGGTAAGAGCTTTAATAGTTTGCATAACGGCAGTACCAATGACTTGATTATTCTATACAAATGTTTGGATAGGAGCATACTAACTGCCTCATTTAATCCCATCAATCTTATTTTTTTCCCTTTTACAACTAATAATCTTTGTGCCAAAATAGTGTGTTCAGGGAATTAGCTGACAGCTTAAATTATCTGAAAAGTGTTTTTAAAACCATCTATGATCATTTTAAGTTTAAGAGAGTAGTTGCAATATTTATATTAAACCAGCAGCCAAGTACTCTATACTACAGAAACCATTCATATCACTGAGCATTGTCATAATTAGTCAGCTTTTGTTTTCAGAGGCTGAATTTTCCATCTGACACTTTTTATTATAACATTAAGTTGTTCTTCCTGGTGACTTTTATAGCTGCTTCTAAGCTATACAATTAATTTGAATTTGAGTTGGCATGAAGGCAGCACACCCTGCCAGCAGTTTCCTGATGGGGATATCCTCTGTGTGGTACGGAGGAATCCCAATCACACACTGAGTCAAAGAGATTGTTTTCTTCTCTCTCTCCAGGGGCTCAGAAACAGGAACACTCTCAATGAAGATAAAGATAATGGCTGGGAAAAGATGGAAAGCTTGCAGTGTAACTAATAGCTAAACTAGTTTTAACCACTCTCAAGCTAGAGCAGCAGAGAAATGAGCCTAGTTAGCAAGGTAGTCTTGCTGGAGAATCAAGGATGGCATCCCTGCAACTGTCTTGCTGTGGAACTAAATGCTGAAGTGTCCTTCTCCAAGCAAACTAGTACTGGTATGAAAATTACTATCCTCTGCTACGCTGAAGAGACAAAGAATATGCAATTCAAATACAGCTACAGAAAGAAGCCTTGTAATTTCAGTGTTCCAGATAAAAGTAACATATTGCTTTGAGACGACTCTGGCCAGCTGCCATACCCCCGCCCAGCCACTCCCCCACGTTAACAGGACAGGGGGAGAAAATAAGATGGAAAAGCTCATGGGTTGACATAAAGACAGGGACATCACTGGCCAGTTACCGTGATGGGGAAAACAGACTTAACTTAGGAAAATTAATTTAATTTATTAAATATTTTTAATTAGATACTTTTTAATTAAGTAATTCTAAAAATAGATTTGGATGGTGAGAAACAAAGACAAAAAAAACTTAAAACACCTTCCCTCATCCATCATCCCTTCTTCCCAGACTCAACTTCACTCCTCCATTCCCGACTCCTGCGCCCAATACAACATAACTTTGGATTGAAAACGTTTGTAAAGGGAAAAGTGTGATATTTCTAATCAGTGGTACCTTCTAAACCAAAATCTTCCTTATTTCAAAAAAAATCATCTTTCCTTCGTAGATTTTGCAGCTGCAGATTCACACAGGACAAGAGAAAGGAAAAAAGACTCGGCCTACTAAACAGTCTGAAAGAAATTATCCTGAAATTGAGAAGGTATTATCTTTGAAGTAAGTAAATTTTACTAATACTGATATGGCACACATACAGAATGTGCCAAAGACATTGGAAACTGAAAGGTGGGGGATTTTGATGCATGTCTAAATTTGGAGAGCACAGAGCCTACAATATAATGAATGCCCGAGTGTACCTGCACCTACCTGCCAAACCCTTTAAACGCTGGGCAGAAGCTTCTACGCAGTATAGTGAAGAAAAAGATATTAGCTATAAAGCAAGAAGCAGGTTGAAGAAGTTTTGTATAACTCATGTTGTTGGCATTGATCCAGAACTCAGCCCTTAACATATTCAGATGCAAAGGTGAAATCTGTATGTTAAAGCTCTGAAGCCTAAAAAAAGTTAAGGGAAGGTAGTCTTCATTCAAATGTAAGTTTTTTTTCAAATTTAAGTTTTTAATTTTTTATCACTTTGTGATTATATTCTTTTGGGGTTGTCCATGCTTATTTTATCAGCATATACTGAGTAATAGAAAACACTTGATTGTCATAAATGTCTGATAATGCATGATCTGCAAAATAGAAAAAAAGTGAAAAAAATTGTTAGGGTTGTTTTTTCTTTAGAGATGACAAAGCGAAACAAATTCCAACAGATCATTGGAAATTATATCATTTTCCTTCACAGGAAATTCCTAATTCTGCAAGGTCACTGTCTTAAATAAAAGAATGGTATCACTCCTTGTAACGGTCCCCCAAAACACACATTCATATTAATGCACATGTTTAATGAGAACAAAACAATTATATCAACAGGTGTTTCTGAAAAATATACTGAAAGAGTGAAAATATTTAATGGTGCTACCTCAAGCTATGACCTCTTACTGCCATATGTTCAACTCTTCGTCCTCAGGTCATTATTGCTTAAAAGAATGGTTTAAATTATGCTGGGGAAACAATTTACTAAGTATAAACCATTTGGGTATCTGAATTTGTACTGCTTAGAATTCACTCTCAATACACCTTAATTGTGACTCATTATTTCTTTTTGCAGTTCCTATTATCAGTATATACTTTATGTTGATTTACCTATACAAGATCCTTTCCATTCTCTGAGCTGAAAGGAAAATTTAAAGAAAATAAAGTATGGTAAAGCAATTCAAAAGAAAGAATTTATGAAATAGCAAGGACCATTTGTAGTGTAGCAGAAGGTAGCAAATGTGAGCCAGTATCATTCTGAGTTTACATAAAACTTCTATCAAAAATCAAATAAACACTGGGAAAAAACATTTTTACATAATAAAATGGAATAAACTAGAATAGACTATTTCAATTGGAAGGGACCTACAGCAATCACCTAGCCCAACTGCCTGACCACTTCAGGGCTGACCAAAAGTTTAAGCATGTTGTTAAGGGCATTGTCCAAATGCCTCTCAAGCACTGACAGGCTTGGGATATCGACCACCACTCTAGGAAGCCTGTTCCAGTGTTTGACCACCCTCTTGGTAAATAAATGCTTCCTAATGTCCAGTCCAACCCCCCCTGACACAGCTTTCAATCGTTCCCATGCATCCTATCACTGGATACCAGGGAGAAGAGATCAGCACCTCCCTCTCCACTTTCCCTCCTCAGGAAGATGCTGACTCATATTGAGCCTGCTGTCAACCAGCACCTCCAGATCCCATTCTGCAGGGCTGCTCTCCAGCAACTCCTCTCCCAGTTTATACTTGTGCCTGGCATTACTCCATCCTGGGTGCAGGGTTCATCCATCTAGATCCCTCTGCATGGCCTCTCATCCCTCAAGAGAGTCAACAGCACCTCCCAGTTTGGTATCATCAGCAAACTTGCTACTGGTGCATTCAAATCCTGCATCCAGATCATTGATAAATATACTGAACAGAACTGGCCCTAGAATTGAACCCTGTGCAACACTGCTGGTGACTGGTCGCCAGCCAGATGTACCACTCACTACAACACTTTGAACTCTGCCCTTCTGCCAGTTCTTCACCATGAACCCCCTCATCCCACAGCTGGACAACTTGTCCAGAAGGATATTGTGAGGGACAGCATCAAACACCCTGCTAAAATCCAGAAAAACTAAATCCACCACTTTCCTTTCATCCACTAGGCAGGTGACCTTATCATAGAAGGATATCAAATTAGTTAAACAGAACTTTCCTTTTGTGAACCATTGTTGACTGTATCTGATGATTGGATTGTTCTTTAAATGCCTTTGAATAGTACTCCATATAATCTTCTCCATAAGTTTTTCCAGAAATTCAGGTTAGACTAACAGGTCTGTAGTTCTCTGGGTCTTCCCTCACACCCTTTTTGTAGATTGGAATAACACTGGCTAGCTTCCAGTCAGCAGGGACCTCCCCACGCTCCCAAGATCTTTGGTGGATTATTGAAAGCTGGCTCATTCGGAACTCTGGGATGACTCCTATCAGGCCCCATGGACTTGTGAACATTCAGCTGGTACAGCTGTGACAGCTGTGACAGCTGTGACAGCTGGTCCCTTACAATTTCAGTGTCCACAAATGGAAAGTTACTGTTCCCACACTCACGGTCCTCTGATTCAGGGGACTGGTCAGCCCAAGGTCTATCAGTTTTGTTAAAGACTGAGGAAAAAAAACCCACTGAATGCCTCCACTTTTTATTCATCCCTATTAGTCAGATGACCATCTTCAACAAGTATCTGTCAATCTTTTTCTTTAGACCTCCTCTTGCTATTAATATACTTAAAAAAGCCCTTCTTTTCTGACACAACACTGGCCGGTTTCAACTCTAATTGAGATTTGGACTTTATTGTCTTCTGACTGCATACACAAATCATGGCTCTGTACTCTTCCTGCAAAGCCTGACCTTGCTTCCAAAGATCATACAGTTTCTTTTTCCTCTTGAGCTCCCTGAGGAGTTCCCTGTTCAGCCAAGCTGGTCTTCTGCCCCACTTGCTTGACTTATGACACAGTAGAATTGCCTGCTCCTGTGCTTCTCAAAGGCGGTTCTTAAAGCCCAGCACTCATGTACTCCTAAGCCCTCAAAAGCCGATACCCAGAGTACTCTGCTAAAAATGTCCCTGAACAGCTTAAAGATTGCTCTTTTGAAGTCCAGGTAGCAACTCTGCTGCCCTTTTTTCTCATTACACTGAAAAGTTTAAACTCAACCATTTCATGATCACTGTGGCCAAGACAGCCACCTACCATCACATCCCCCACAAGTCCTTCTCTATTCACAAACAGCAAGTCTAGGACGGCATCCTTCCCAGTTGGCGCACTGAGTACCTGTGGCAAGAAGTTATCTCCTACAAACTTCAAGAATTTCCCAGACCTGCTCATCTCAGCAGTATGATATTCCCAGTTGATGTCTGGGAAGTCGAAATCTCCCATAAGAACAAGGGCTACCGATCCCAAAATTTCTCTTAGTTGCCTATATAATAACTTACCAGTACTTACTTCCTGGCTGGGTGATCAGTAGTAGACACCCAATACGGCATCTCCTTTGTTTTCCATCTCCCTAATCCTTACCCAGAGGCTCTCAACCACATCATCACTAACTGTAAGGGCCATGCAATCAAATCTCTCCTTTATGTATAGTACAATACTTCTACCTCACCTGCCCTGCCTACTTCTCCTGAACAACCAGTCGCTATCCATACTAGCACTCCAATTGTGGGAGTCATTCCACCAAGTCTCACTAATAACAACGATATTGTAGCTCTGGAAGCTGACCAAAGCTCCCGCTTCATCCTGTTTGTTTCTTATACTGCGTGCATTGGTGTACAAGCATTTCAGATACACTCCTGATCCCTCTGTGCTCCCAGAAGCAGTGTAAATGTTCCCCCTAGGATTGTCACCTTCTGGTGATGCCATGCTAACCCTCGGCGTACCTACTGCGGTCCTGTTGGTATCCCTTTCCCCCATCAATTCCAGTAATGTGTATATGACACTTCTGAAGGTATCATTTAGTTGAGTGACAACTCTACCTATATGCCAAACGTTTTTAGACTAGGTATATGAACCTTAATCACAAGAGAAATCCTTGCAGGATAGTAAAGCTTCATGTGAACAGAGACAGATTCACAAAAAGAAATCCCACAGTACATACTTGCTTCATGGAACACTAGTTTACATGAATTACTCAGCAGACATTCTGACTGGGAAACTCTCTTCTCCCCTGTGAAACTGCAGATTCACTGTAAAATAAAAATGCGAATGTGTGTTTGTTTAGCAAGAGATGTTATATGTGAAAAACCAAGCATCTGCCCTGAATTAATTTTAAAGTTTTATAAAAGATCCTTTATTCACTTTTCCTTCTCTTTTTGGTCTTCAAATGTAGATGAGAGCAAAATAACGCATAATAAGATACTGTCTGGTTGATTTTACTGTACTGTAAGGGCTACAGTTACCTGAAGCAACCTTTGCATTTCACTTAAAATCCATCAGTACCTCTTTTTTAGGGAAAATTCATTAAAGAGAAAAAAAAAAAAAAGAATAATGTGACTGCTTGGACTACTCTAACCAATCAGAGTCTGGTTCTTAACCTCAACAGATTTATCTTTCCAAGCCGGAAATAAGCCCCTTAGTGATTCCCTTTCTTGTTACTGAACTGACATAGATAGAACTGATAGATTCTGGCATCTGTCAAAGTGCTGATCTGGAGATAGAAAGTAAACAGATGAACTGAAGTGTTAAAACCAATGAACACGATAAGAATGCTGTTGCTGACTACTATTTCAGAGAATAACAGAAAGCTTCAAAATGTGTCATATGCCACAAAGTTCTAGGGGAAAATGACAGTGAATTGCAGTATCTCAGCTTGTTCAATATGTACAGCCGTTAATACAGTACATCAAGAATGTAATCTGAAGTTTAGTTACTCCTTCACAAAAGGTTCAGATCCTCTTGAGTTTCTTTTGAGGGAATATCATAGCCAAATATTTTTCAGATAACGAAGTTTTTACGTCTTAAAAAATCCACCTGATACAGAGAACAAATACTGTACTTTGAATAAGCATACAGACTTTTTACTTTTACTGCAAAGCAAAATAATTCTCTTTCTCCCCTATATTTCAGAGCTGATGAGGTGTGATCATCAAATAGATGGTCATTTAAAAATGAATTGATGATATAAAAGATGATATGATCTAAGCTGATTGCAAACATGAAGGTGCCAATTTAATCTGTTGTGGAAAAATCCTTTTGCACAGGAATGAGTTAACATAAGAAACTAGGATCAATGATGAATGTTGTCTCAGAAATAAATTGAATGAAAATATGAAAAATTCAGTATTTACTGATATTAGAATATAAGATAACTTAAAAGATGCATATGTAACGTTTCTTTGATGATTTTCAAAAGAAAGATAAAGAATATATTTTAATCATCACAACTTCCATATTTTGTTTCTTCAAAAAGCACCAGTAAAAAATTGTTGCCCTAAAAATTATTGCCGAACCAAATCTTTATAGTTCACAAATTGTGCAACCCACTTATTGTTTCAAGCACTGATAAAGTTTTATAATTTTTTATTAATCATTGTGTACACAGAGAAGTATGAAGAGTGAGAACATACTCCATTACAAATAGATAAACTGCTCTGAAAATTACTTTCCTGACCATCACTTCTAATTTTGAAGATAGCTAAAATCCAGCCTCTAAAGTAAAAAGGGATTTAATCAAGTTGAAACACGACCAAATTTCAGAAATATGTAGCAGTTTGACACTGAAACATGTCTGCAAATACGATAGGGGTAATTATTTGGGGTAATACTTCTAAAGAAATTGAAACAAAAATATTGATAAGAATCAGTTCTATAAGTACATTTTCAGAATACATAATTTTTGGTTGCAGTTTAACAAAGCATTTACTGTCATATTTCCTTTTTACCACATAGCTTTACTGGTTATTCCCTGCACATCTGCAAAAGACAACTTATGAACCATATCTGCGTCTCAGCAGAAAATAAGACAAAAACTTGATGCCATCATATTTAGTGACTTTTAAGGCCAAAAATGTAGTAAATCCGGGCAAGACAAAGTATCAGATTCAAAAACTCAGTTTAGCTGAGTTCTCAGTGCAACAGGTAAAAGGTATCTAAGCATGAGTCAGTACCACTAAATTACTTTCAGGAAATTTTGTTAATGGGAAATAAAGATTTTGGATGTGGAGGAAACTTAGATACCATCGAAAGAAATTATACAAAAATTATATTGGAAGGAGGGGAAGTGAAAAAGTATTTCTAGAAGAGTTTGGGTTTCTTTAGTGGAGGGATTCATATGTGAAGGGTAAGTCTGTAGATCATATAGTGTCTATATGCGTACATATTTTAAAAGCACTTTCAGATGGTTTTATTTGCCATTCACCACAACATTGCAAGCCTTTGAGCAAACAGACTTTTTATAACATAATATGAATGCAGAACTGCTGCAGCATTTATCTATAAGTAAACAAAGAGCTCCTACAAAACATTTATGTTTATATAGCTTTATACTCATACACACCATCATTTGAAATGGAAATACAATATCAAACACATTTGTTCTGCAGGTGTATCCTAAGAACTAATGTTAGTCTGGTATTCCAAGAAGTACTGGTATAGTACAGCTCTACGTACCAACATTTTTCAACCTATGATGTGCTCTGTGCCCAGGTATACATGCCGTACACTTTCTTTGGTATATAACCACACACAGACTATGCATGTATCCAGCAACTGTTTCCAAAGTTTACATTAAAATTAGATTATTACTCTAGTTCTGTAACATGCATGAAAGTGAATGTCAAAGCAAACAAATCATAAATCCTAGTTATGTGACATTTCTTCTTGTTTCGTACATCTCACTGAACACAAAGACTACACTTAAAGGAAGGCAATCTCATTAATGCCACTTACAAGTAGGACTTAGCATGTTGCCCTTAATCAGGCTAGATTCTTTAAAAGATTGGCATGCAGCAATATATAACTCTCAAAAAAGTGAATGCCTAATTAAAAAAAATAAAAAGGAAAAGATGAAAGTGCTACATTATTTGTACATCAAAGTCTTTATCATCCTTTGAAAAGAGAACATACTTCTCATAAACTTTTTCCTGCAGGTTTATCTTTCCTACTTTTATTAAACATATACGTCTGAATCAGAATCTATTTTAATGAAAGTGTGCTTTGCAACCAGTACATTACTCAGTATTTTTCTCAAATTAAGAATCAAAACAAATAAATGCTAGAAAAAAAAAAACCAACAAAACCACAAACAAAAAAGACTAAGCAAGTGTGATGGGAGGTGGCTTCACTGGAATTTCAAAAGGACAGATTTTATATCTGTACCTGGAAACGTTCTAACATGGTGGGATGGATACTTCACTCCACTAAGGTTTAAAACAAGCAAAATAAGCAGGATTTTGTATGTTTTGGATTTTTTTTTTTTTTTTTTTTTTTTTTTTTTTTTTTCTCTCTCCCCATACAACAGGCAGCACATCTGCAGAACACCTTGCTAAGAGAAGGTGGTGGATGGAGGAAGTTTATACTGGTTCTGGAGAGGATTGCACAAATACACAGAAAATATGAGTCATCCAGGGTCCCTGCAACATTTTTCTAAAGTTTGGTGTCAGGTACACCCCCACCAAATATGAAGAACACAAGGACAATCGCCAACATTGTAGTCCAAGATTATATATTACTGTTAGCAACTCACCTGTTTTGTCCTAGAATTCCTAGTAAGCCTGTTGTGTTGTCCAGGTGAATGCCATCCAGTCTTAGTGGCTGTGTAGTGGTAATTCTACTTATTTGTAACTCTTCTAAGTTTGTTACTTCAGCTTCATATTCTCTGGTGAGTGCCCTTCATGAAAAGTTTCTGGTATGGCAGTCTCCCCACCTTTTTCATGGTGGATACTCCTGTAAAGAATTAATGTACCTTTTCTGCAGTGTCATCATCCTTTCCAGGAATTCCATTTATGGTCTCTGTCCATAGATCTTACAGATTCTGGGGGAGCTTCTTTTTCCTCGTGTCTCAGGAAGTTAGTACTAGTTTTGGTTCCCCAAGGTCTTCTTCAACAGTTTCCGCACTGCCTGAAAGCGTGTAATTCTCTGAAGTAGCTGTCCCCTTCAGCTTCCTTTTAACAACAGTTTTCATTTTTACCTAGCTCTCCATATTAAAATTTAGCACTGAAATTAGCCATTGATACTTCTGTAGGGGTGCTGAATGTAAGTACCTTATGGCTGCTCTTACAGATGGTTCTTCCACATGGAGATTTTGAACTGGATCATGCACTTCACTGAGCCAAATAAAGGGTTGGTTTTCTTCCTGTGGGCTTGCAGGTCAGCTATTCTATTAAACAATTACTGATATCACCTAAAAATATAATCTGTGCTTCATGTTGTGATTTGGCCTTTGTCTATAGGGTAACTGATCTCACCTGTTTATTTCTTACTCTCTCTCTGACCTCTCAGGATACAGCAGTCAGTGTCACCTCTCTAGTTGTTTGGGTGGCAATATAGACAGACTACTATACTCTTCTTGTTTAGGCCTGGGATTTCAATTCGTGAAGACTCTGGTACTTGAAGTGGTAAGTTTATTAATTTGGCTTAATTATAAGACCTCTTAAATGTATCCTTCTACTTCACCACCAGTAGGTTTTATGCTATAATTCCTACTTATTTTGTAGCCTGATTTTTTATTGTTCTGTTATTATAATTTTCCTTCCATCAAGTTTCTGATTTCAGCATTGCCTTCATTGGAGGCATAACATACCAATTTTCTTATCTTAGTTCTTAAGCTTCTAACATTTTTATTAAAGCGGATGTGCCACACTACCAGTCTCAAAATTTTTTTTAAATGGCACTTATTTTTCACTTGTCTATTTGATTATTTCTATCCTCTGACCTACCCCTCACCTATAGATACAGAATTATCATGACTTCCCCTTTGGGACATCCTCATGAGCTGTGTGTTGTCTTACTGTGAAATCCTTTGTGTAGAACTTTACTAACAATTGCTTAAGCAGACCGCTGCTTTGCTGGGAATTCCCCAGCTTCTGATGAAGCTGACACCTTCTTCTTTATACTACCCTTCTGCCAAGCATTAAAACCTTACCTCTGCCTCTCTTCTCAGTCATGTTTGGAACTGTTGGATCATTTTGGAGAACAATACTCTTAAAGTTTAAGGAACTTAAAGAATGATAACTCAGACTGAAATAGACTCTAGATCTGATCAATAGGTCTGACCAGCTGACCAATAGGTCAACTTTATAGATATCTAGGTTCCACTGATTGTATTGATTACCTCTCCATTGTTTACAAAGGGATCTTAGATATAAGTTAATTTGTGGACAGTTATATGTAGACACCAAAAATTTAGATGTTTTAAGCTTGAAATAAATCTAATCTTCAGATTTTCCCAAACTCAAACTTTTCTGGAATATTTTGTCCATGATCAGTAGCTCTCTAAATAAGCAACAATCTATTTTTTCCCCCCAACTTCGATGCTGTCAGTGTGACTTCTTCTGAAGGGAACATAATACAGACTTACAACAAGCAAACAAATGCATATTGTGTGCCATGATTATAAAATGATGAAGATTCTGGAGAGTTTATCCTTATAAAAGGTGAGAAAAAGGGCTTGCAAATACATTTTATGGGTTTTGCAAATTTTAGCTAGGAATGACACAAAGAAGCAAGCAGAATATGACTGAAGTGCAGCCCAGGAGGTGTACTGCAAGTTATTAAGGGGTCTTACTAGTTGATCAAAACCAGGAGCAGGATACATTTTTTGTCCCCCAAATTTTAGATATGGAAATTGGCCTTTAAACAAGCAAATGCCAAATAATTTTATCCAAACCTAAAATCACTTGCTGATGTCAAGAACACGGCAGTTTCATTTTATATGTAAGACTTAGTCTTTATATCAACACATTATGCTAAAGGATTCTGATATTATAATTGTAGATGGTTACCATAGATACATGGAAGAAGACTGGCATATTATGGTAAATATTGAATTACACTGAGAATGCACTGAGGTGTAAATTTTCAGATGGCAACATCTATTTTAAAGATTTGCAGAGAGGAAGGACAAAGAAATTTTTATAAAATAATAAACTCATGGATGAAATAATATGTTGAGCAGAATAGGAAAATAAAATTCTTCCCTTTTCAGGACTTTTTTTTCCTCACTGAATGGAAAGAGACTCAAGTTCTAGTCCTCACTGTCCCACCAAATTGACATGCCTCTGTTTACCATAAATGAAATGTAGAGAAAAAAAATTGGTTTAGTTTAGCACAAAGAAATCTGCAGTGAAAAACATAAGCCAATAGCCAATATTCTTCTGGATGCCATTTGCTTTCCAACCTAAATATGATTCAATAGAAATTAAAAAAAAACAACGCACAATATCTTTTCAGTATAGTTTAGCTTTTGTGTTTTTCTAACCCTTTTCTTTTGAATTAATATTGCAATACTGTTATTCAGTATTCAACTGATTTCCAACATTTTCTTAATTATTTGTATGTTAAATTCTAAACCAGATTTCAAATAAATCAGCATTAGAGGTACCATAAACCTCAATGGGCTTTGGAGAGGGCCCCTTATCTCTAAGTTCTCAAAGTGATTGCGTGGAGAGAACAACTATGGACAAACATCAGTATACATATACATGCACAACATAAACTTTTAAAAAGAAAGAAAATAATCATGTCATACATTCCACTTCAACCAACCCTTTTAAACGTAAAAATGGAACTGTATACAAACGACACAATTCATATTGTAAATCTTCAATGAATATTTCAATTTTAAATATCTGTTTAAAAAAGGTCTTGCAAAAATCTTTCTTTTCCATTAGGTAAATATCATTTTATCTGTTTTCTACAGAAGAGAACATTTTAAAGTAATGGTATGATAACCTTAGATTAAGCAAAGGATTTTGTGTTACCTAACACAGGTGGGGGTTAGTCCTCTCTCAAAAGTCCTGCGTTCCCTGGAATTCAAATCTTTGCCCTAACACTGGCTCAGAGCAATTATGCAAGAATGAGTCTGACTTGGAACACAGGATTCCTTAGAGATGATTCTGTGACAACACTTTAAAAGAATGCTGAAATGCATTTGTATATTCAAGAAAGCTTCATTAAGGTAAAAGAATGTTTATCTATTTGGAGATAGTGTGCTTTCTCTTAAATCATGTCATCACATAATGTCAACAGAATCACAGAATCACAGAATCACAGAATAGTCAGGGTTGGAAGGGACCTCTGGAGATCATCTAGTCCAACCCCCCTGCCAGAGCAGGGTCACCTACAACAGGTTGCACAGGACAGCGTCCAGGCGGGTTTTGAATGTCTCCAGAGTGGGAGACTCCACAACCTCTGTAATTTACTGTACATAGAAGACAATTAAAATGAATTATTTAGAAACATTATGTGTTGTGTGAACATACAACCCTCTTTCTTCCAGTAGATTCCCCCAACAAAAATAAATATTTAGTACAGAATGCCGTGTAACAAATGTTTATCACCAATATCAATATCTTTTGTCACACTTTGGAAAGCACTGAACTGTTGAGCATTTACATTAGTGCAGCATTTAATTCTACTGAGGCTGAGAGGCCTCAAAAAGAGATTAAATGGGACGTCGGTCATCTACTGCATACCCTTATATGTAATCCAATTTACACCTGAAAAGATAACAGATATAAAAATACTGAAGAAACTCTATAACATTGCCACATGTTAGTACTACTTGTCCGCTGAAAGTCATGAAAAAAGGTTACAGCAGACAGTATGCTGTGTCCCTGTGAATAGTATAGAGCCAACTGTTGATTGTCAACAGAAAGGAAATTTTTCGAAGTCAATTTTATTTCTATATTTTGTTAAAATTTTTCTTAATTGCTTATGAAAAGGTTACATCAAAAAGGCTGGCTGTATGTTGTGGTTAATCAGCAAGAGTCAGAATCCAACTTGTATTGCTTTGAATAAAAGGAAGAACTAAGAAAATGCTTAAACCCCATAGGTGAAACTGCAAAGTAAACAGCATCCTGGCTTAGTTACAGAAGGTCAGATTGTATAACAGATGACTTTTGCAGAAATAGAAGCAAAATCTCCAACTTTTTTTTCTTAATCAATATAATACTGTTATTGTCTCTCCTCCTTTAAAATAAATACATTTCAAATAAAATTAGGGGGGAATAAAAGACAAATCAGCACATCACATTTCTTTTTTTTTTTTTTTTGAGCATTGCATTTGCAAATATTTCCTGCTAGCCTTGAGGTTCAAATTTCATTCTTTCTGTAGATTCACTCTTCAAAGTGATTTTAATGTACAGATTCACTCTGAAGAGAAAGCCTGTTGGGAGGAAAGAAAACTACTGGTGAGCTTTAAGCCAAAACACTTGGTGGTTTTAAAACAGCAGGGAAAGGACTTTGCTCTAGGTCTGTTACCAAATGCTATATTATGCTATTTTAATTAATCCATTTCCTTCCATATTCATCTAGTCTTCTACTCACATAATTGTTCTTGTGCCCTAATGTTATTTGATGTGGTGTGTATACTTTAGGAGACTACACTATATCTTGGACAAGATAACCAGTCACTAACTGGGTGTCCACATCAATACAGAAGCAGCTCATGAAATTTAACTATTGGTTTGAATTATTGATTTCTTGCTTAGATTAACCAACTTCTCCATAATCACTTGTAAAACTAATACATTATAATTAGAGGATGAGATAAGTAATGGAGATTGGTCTCATCAAATAATTATGCTTCTCAGTTTGAAAGATATTAATGTGTTTCCCACCTAATGGGTGACGAAAGAGATAATTTATAATAATGTATTTCTCATTTGCAGTTGTTTCATTATGTAAAGAAGAATTATTTGCACATACTCCCATGTGTGTGAAAGAAGCAAATTCTCTTCTGTTTAATCAGAGTTTATCCAGAGAATATGTAACTGCAGCATGCAATAAGAAGCCTTCCAATAGGAAGCATCTTATTCCAAAACTCTATTTTCCAGTAGATATTTCTAGTTTTCTTTATTTTGTCTGTGAGGATTGTCATCCATGGAAAGACTAATTTCTCCTTCCTTCTTGTAGATTTACTATCCTGTGTTGGCTCCTTGATTCACTGTTTTATCTTGATTGTCAGAGCAGAGTGTCACCACTGGAAAAAAAGAACAATTAGGAAAAATGTTTTTAGCATGACTGGCACAATGCAGCTCTAATGCTCAGTGCTCTTTGGCACTACTGGAAAACAAATGCATTAATCCATATCATAGAATCATAGAATATCCAGTTAATCCAATCTTGATCTTGTCTATCAAGTAAACTATGAAGAATGTTGTAGAGTTTTAGGTTGTATTTATACCTGTAAAATATGTGTAACACATAAAAATATACAGTTTATTAAATTATAATAGATATTTCTAAGCTCATATATAGCATCCTGTAGAAATTTCAGAGATTTAGTAAAAAATTGAGCCATTAAAAATATCTGACAAAGTACCCACAGATTGTATTCAAGATTTTAGAATTAAACCTGAATGTAGTTCCTAACACAGTACAAAATGTAAAACTTTGCATCAATTTTATAAAAAGAACTTACTTTTTCTTACTTAGACCAATGGAGAAACCAAAACTTCCTTGATAAATTAGTTAATGGATGGAAAACATGGGTATGAGAGATGAGTGAAAAAATCCTAAAATTTAAAAGACAGTTGTTATTTTTCAAGCAGAATTAAATATCACATATTTCCTATTTTTCCTGTCATATTTTCAGATGGGAAGGAGAAAACAAAAGAAGGTGAGGAATTAAAGGAGAAACATAAAAAAAAGGTGTGTTTAATTTCTAAATATTGTTGCACAGACAAGAAAAAAATCCTAAACAAAGCCCAAACAAAAATTTTTCCCCAAAAAAGTCTGAGCAAAGTGGAACATTTTTAAGAGCCTTTTTTCTTTTCCAAAAAGTGTTCCAATAGTATGTTGTTACAACATCAGTTTTCTTTCCCATTTTGTTTCTTTAAGTATCTTGGAGTTCAGTCAGTTGGAATTTATAACTATATTCTAGAATGCTGAGATAATCTTTTTCACTCTTTCATGAAAAATACTCCTAATTCAAGCTCAACCTGAATAAAAGAATATAAATTCACTTCTAAGAAGAATGTAACTTCTTGACAAAAGATGCATATCATAAATGCTTGGTGCATGGTACAAATATAGATATATTAATAGATATGCAGTATAAATAAACAGGTTGTATACTAAACCAAATTATGGTACTATAGTCTTCGTTTTTTTACACTTCTATAAAGAGACACTACATTTATAATTAAAATCTGAAAGTAGTCAATTAGAAAATAATAAATTAATTATATTCAAAGAATTAACCCTGCCATCATGTGCCAAGCTTCTGATAATACTGATTTGTTATTTCATATTTTGAATTAGCATAACTATTGATGGTCTTGATTTATCTATTTTGCACATGTATGCAACAATGTAGGGTGATAGTGTAATGTGTATGTGTTGTGGTAGATTTGAAAAAACAGAGGCTTCATTCAGTGCAGAATGGAATCAGATCTGCTCTTTTACATGAGATATAAGAGAAATATTGAAAAAATGGGATCCGCTCACAGGTACTGAACTCAAATTTTACAGCTTGTAAGGCCAAACACTAAAAAAAAATCCAAGTTACAAACAGAAAGAGACATCAAGATTAAAAAAATGGTGTTCTGTATTAGCAACGGGACAGTGACTGAGCTTAGTGATCATTCTTTATTTAGTGGATTTGTAAAGCCAGTAAAAATGAACCTGAGAAGGGCCAAAGTGTTGAATGCTTCTTTGCAATGCAAGTCTTCATCAGTCTTAAATAAAAAAGTCAGTTTAAATCAGACAGTTAATACAATTAATATCAGAGAAAAAGGGCATTAACACAACATTAGAAACAAAGGATAAGATTTCAACTTTGTCAGAAAATGAAAGGTCAGAGATTATTTATGAAAGTCTTCAATTTAGCCAAGTAGTCTCTAACTTGCTCTTTCTTTATTCAAGGTTTACCTTACTCCATTGTAGTTGCATTTATTGTGATTGTCATCTGAATACTTTGTGAAAGGAATCAATACAAAAACATCAGTTATCTGCTGGACCTGGCAAAGTCTCTTCTAGATACATGCAGACCTGGCTGTAGCAACCTTAGATTTGCTAACAGTTATCTTTAATAGTGTATTGTATCGGAAAACAGGACAAAGATAAACTGGGGTCTTCACAGAAAAAAAGAGGAAGAATTGTAAATCAGTCAGATTACCTTCAGCTCTCAGACAAATACTGGAGCAAATTAAACCATTTGTGCCATCAACTGGAAAGAACAAGTTGCATATGTCTTTTTTCCTTTCTCCGTAATGTGATAACAAGTATTGTGAACAGAACAGAAGCAACAGCTAAAATACCTGGGGTGTAATAAAACATTTTTACATTTCTTTGCATTCTATTTCCCTAAGCAAGCTAGGAAAACAGTCTCTAGATGAATTCACTAAGTGGTCACACTGGTGAATGGAATGAAATTACATGTTGTTCACTGTCCAAAGAAAAAGAGACACAGAAGAGGGTTTCACTGGCATCTGATCTGGATCTATCTGTAATGCTCCTAAAAAGGACCCAATTGAAATAAACACAAACTATATTTAGGAAATCAAAACCGAATTCAGTGATATTCCAAGCCTAGAGCTGAATTTGCCAAGTCAGAGATTGTCAGTAGACATGCATACATTTATAGGGGTACAAGTAGGGAGAAATTCTTCGGAAAAAGATCTGTGGTTACAACAGATCACTAGATGGATATGAGTCAACAATGTCATTCTGTTATTACATATATGCATGTGTATGTAAGTGTATATATGGATGAATAAATAGGAAATAAAGAAAATAATTAGTCAACAGCTTTAGTTAAAATACTGATATCATTTTCATACACTCAGCTCAAGAAACTAGCAATCTAATCAGTGCAGAAGAAAAAAATAAGCAGATATCTAGAAATAATGGTCTGTAAGGAAGAACTGAAAAATATTTCAGGACTTAGTTTAAAATGAAGAAGACGTGCTAGGGGTACAATAGCTGTTCTCAGATGCATAAAATGCTTCAAAGGGAATATTCCACAGTGAATGCAGGTAAATAAAAATATAATGGTTATGAGTAGCAAAAAGAAGGACTTAGGTTAGACATTAGAAGAAGCTTTCTAGGCATAACCATAGTAAAACATTGGAATAAGTTGTCTGGGGAGTCACCATAATTTAAGATCTTTCAAGAGTGTATCTGTTAAAATTATTTAAGTGTGATTCATCCTTCTTTGAGGTATGCAAAATGGTAGAGATGACTTCTTGAGGTTTTATTTATATACAAACCTTTACAGAGGTTTATTCTAAGCTAGTGGCAAACATCAATAAAATTCATAATAATAATATAAGGGATAGAATCAACCTCACTGCCAGAGCCATTCCTCTCTAATTTGTATCAAAGTTTCTTACAATTTCCTATAAAGCCACCAAGGTGAAAAATGCTACTGTCGTAAACTATGTAGCTTGGTAGGTATTTTACAGAGAAAACAACAGAACCATCAAAATAAGCAGATAACCAGGTAAGCATCAAGGAGAATTATAGTATTAAAATTTTATAACTGTAGTATGAGTTAAAAGCACATCTAAACATCAGGTTAGTGTATTCAGGGCAAACACCAACTTGGATTAATCTTTATACAAAAAAAAGCATAAGATACACAGCATAATCCCAAACTAAGAAGACCTTCCACTCAGAAGCCTCTGGCCAGCTGCCAAGTCAGGTGCCTCTAAACTATATCACTATACCTGAAACCTTAAAACTGAAGCTATTGCTTCAATCCATCAGATTTAGAAAGGATAATTAGCTGAAATGGAGCTCTGAGAGCATGAGAGTAGATATTTTGAACTGGAGAAACCTTCACTGGAGAGGCTCAGCGTGCAAACAATGTGGAACATCTCTTTGCATTGGCATGCCATTGAGCAGAGAGGCTGGGAGACTGGGAAAAAGTCACCTTCATCTGCAGAGCGATTTCTAAGTCCTGCTTTACTGCTTTCAGACAAGACACAACTAAACCCACTAGAGGGCAACACACATTTCCCTTTTTTCTTTGTGACCGCAACAGTGCTGCAACTGCCGCCTTTGCACGGGAATAGTAACGTCTCTCAGTGAAAGAAAGAATGTTTTGATCAAATACATACGTTGGATCTATTTACAGGATTTGTAAGAAACAATGCATGAGTCTAAACCAAACCCTGAAAAAGACGAAACACATTCCTCTCTATCATGAGAGTACCCTGCTGTGAGTTTCCAGCAACAAGATGCACAGGTTTGGTCACTCAATGTTCAAAGCAGGGCTCTTAGCAGTAGTGGTCTATCTGATTTCCAATGCCATGGTGATATACTAGAAATACACCTGCTGACTAGACAGAGATGAGTGAAACCATTTAAAGCTTTTTAACTCTTAATCAAAGCCACTCAGCACTTTGTACAGATTTTGAAGATAGACTTACTGGACTTGCTCAGCTAGCTTGTCTGGGCCAGTTTGTCACTTGACTCTGTATCAGGTCTATCTGGAGGAAAAGGGTACTTCCACTAATGATATACAGCAGTCTGGAGGCCTGTCATTAAGATCTGTATCAGGAAAAACTCTTCGTGCATACTTAGGTTGCAGGGTTCTTCTTAAGTGTTCAGCATAGCCCTTTTCATAGAAAAGCTACAGCTTTACTCACTGTCAGAATGTTTAAACTGCAACAAAACAAGGCCAGGAAAAGTCTAACATACAATATTTTTCTTGTACATACATGGATAGCTTTACGGGGGGGCAAGAAGTTGGTCTGTGTCACACAGTGTAGAAAACATACCTTTTTTCCCTCTACAGCATCTTATATGGCAATGCTACCATCTCATATGTATGACTTTTCTGTAATTAATGCATAAAATTTAACTGACTATTTCAAAGAAATTGATCACAGAAATGTATTCTATCTAGAACATGATCTACTGGGTGAAAGGATATTACATGTAAAGAATAATAATCTTTTCTCTTCATCGTATTAGTAAAGATACCTGTGTCTCGGAACTGGAAAGGAAGTTTCTCTTACTGCCAACCTGAAAAGAAGTTGGATCAATCATGTTGAACTACAGAGAATAAAGCATAATATTCTTTAAATCTTAGTTTCTACAGTTTTCTGTTTTGCATATACATCAAAATAAGCTTTATTTCAAATCTTGAAACTGGAAAAAATTGAGGTCGATTCCTTTTTAAAACAAAGTCACTACTGTGACAATCTAGCACAGAGGCCTTTGGTGTATATAAACATACATCTAACACCTATCAGAAGTCAACTTATAGAAACAAAATGCAGCTGCACTTTCTAGGTGATCATGAAACCTTTTCCCATAAATGTACACCAAATTGCCAAAAGGTTGTTTTGGGGATACAAACATTTTCTGGAAAAAAAAGCTGAAATCACATGAGTAAAGGGACAACTTTTTTTTTTTTTTTACTACTAAGTTAATTAGTAATAGAAAAAAAGTTAAAAATTGCGTCCTACATAGTTTAAGACTTATAATTGAGGACAGAGCTTGGCTTTATTTAATCACTGCAAAAAACCCAACCAACAAACTTGCAAAAAGGAACTTAAAAAAAGATTAAATATGTAGCATGCAGATTTCACTCACATCTGTTTATTCATTTTCATCTTATTCTCTAAACTCCATTATATGTTGAAGATAAAATTCACCCATCTGTTTTAATATGAATGATTCAATTCTTTGTAACAATTGTATGTAAACTGAAACACATAAATTGCTAAGCATATTGGAAATTAAAGCACTATATTATATGTAGTTAAAACTATTTTGAGCTTCTACTTCTGCTACTGACTCTTCTAGAAATGTGAATTATTCATCAAGTACAATTTTAAAAATCAATTTAATAGAGCTGCCAAAATCACTGTCTATATGTTGGTCTAATACAATATTCAGACAAAACTGTAAAACTGAATTATTTTCAGACAGAAACAGAAAATTAACCTCTACCATCACATTCCTACCTAGGCAAGCAGGTAACAGTTTTTAGTCTTATATGATTTTTAAGCAGAAGTGCTAAGAAACCATTTCATTCTTTTTGTCTTCCTTTTTGGTTGTTCATAAATTAATTCTCACTTTAATCCTTTAATCACCGGCCTTTGGCATTGTCACGCTAAAACCAGAGCATGTCAAGCTGAGGATCTGGCAATTACTGACTCTGAAAGAGCTTTGATTTAAATTAATTTAGTATCAAATAGCAGGCATCTTGTCTGAATGATAGCAGGTTTTAAACTGATCGTTTGATTATACACATTTTTTACTTTTTTTTCCCTTTCTTAAGCAGCTCTGTAATTGTTGCTGCTGCACATAGCCAATATACAGAGTAATGTTGCTTCATACTGCTGACATTGATAGGACAATCACAGTGATTCCACAGCATTCTGATGATGTGAATTGCTATTTAGAAATTAACCCCCACACAATAAAAAACGGACCAGGATTACAGACTTTCTTAAAATTGTCCAACAAGCCTTCTCTGAATACTGTGTGCCTTTTACACAACTTCAGAGCTTTCTACGAGAAAGACATTGTTTTCTAATGCTAAAGCAGGAAGCTGATAAATGAAGCGGTCCTGTTAAGAGGTTATGACCTGGTGTTTAGAAGTCGACATTTGTAAGAACCATGGTACGGAGCAAGCCATCTGCACTGAACAATGCAGATTGGAAAAAGATTCTAATCAGAAGAGGAAACATCCATACAATGTCCCTTGGGTTTTAGCTACAGCTTTTCCCTGTATGTAGTTTCTGAACTTTATAGTCATGGTCCTGGCATTTAAAAAGATTAAGTATTTAAAATTGTTTTGGTATAAGAATTGTCTTTTGATATTCTCAGTTCCTAATATGTTTTCTTTTTATAGAAGCAATGCTCAACAGGAGAAGTTTGTCCAGTTGTATGTCCTACCTGGTGGACAATAATATCTTCCTCCTTCTTTTACCATAACTTGAGAGGCTTGTGCTGATCAGGTACTCCCTCCCCAAACATTATTTTGCTGGATTCCAAAACTGCAAAATGTCTATGAAATGGTTAGGTAGAAAACAGCTTTTGAGGCTCTGCAGTAGAGCAACTAGCTCAAATATTCTCACTTTCAGTCCCTCTGTCTCTCCATATACATAAACATATACACATACACATACACATACACATCTATACCTCTATTTCTATGTATATATATGTACTAATGCGTATGTATGTGTATATACATTAAAAACTGTATATGCAAGAATCTGCTGAGATAACTACATCCTAATGTTCAAAAAAATCCTATTTGTATTATTTAGGAAGTTATAAAGTCATCTGAATATCATTAAGGATTTTACAATCATTATGAACATGTAGGAGTTCACAAGCCGCTTTCACTAAAACCTGTGAAGAGACTAGAGATAAGCTTGAGTTTTCTCTCAAAAGATAGATGGACAAAATCAACGTTCTGAGAAAGCTAAGACAGAAAGAGATTAACTTCTGCATATTTTATGTTTTGTGCCTTATGAAAGTTCTTAGCATCATGTACAAACAACAGGAACAAAGTTATTGCCCTGTTAGATAAAATTCTATGCTCACCTAATCCAGTGCTTATTTCCAACAAAGAAATCTGTTGATAACCTGATTCCAACTCTAATTTCTTTTAATACTAAAACGAACCAAAAAACTATGTAGTATCTTAAAGGATAGTTAATATCTCTTCCAAAAATGCAACTAATTAAAATATTTGCCCATGTTTTCTGTTTCAACAACTACTTGTAGATATGAGTTCTGCATCTTAATTGCACAACTATGTGGGCAAGTATATTTTCTGTCAGTTTAGTATTTGAGACTTTTTAATTATGTTGAACTTCTTTTTGTCTCAGATGTGCAGAAAAGCAGGTGCCTCATTTACCATCATTGCTTAAGTGTTCGCAATTTCCTGTAAAATTTATAGTAAAACACCACATGTTCTGAAAAAAAAGCATAGATGGATAAAACTCTAGAAAAACCCAAAACTAACAGCCAGCTAAAGCAGGCTGATTTCCCACAAAGGATAAGGGTTTACTTATTTGTTGTTTTTTTTCTAATGGTCCCCCAGCTTTTCTCAGTCTAAATAGTTGCCAACTGTTAGCCATCCAAAGGTTTTTATATGTTCTGGTTTGCAGTGTAAATTCTGGGAGAAGTCCAGACATGTAATGTTTAAGTTAGTAAATCAATGCAAATTTGTAAGTGATTCTCAGCATAACAATGTTGATGTAATGTCCCTTTTAGATCAAGAGTAATGTGAATCTATTGAACCAACAACTAAGCAATTAATTTTTGATCATTTCAGTAGATTCAATATTTTTTCAGTACAAGTTTCAATACAAGTTTCAACTTTTTCTTTCCCACCTTGCATAACTTCTATGGTTACCGCAGACAAGATTTCTGTCCAATATTAAGTTTTGATATGGCAATTTTGACCTATCTAAATTAAGAACTTTAAGATGATTCCTGGACTGTAACTTGACTAACGTCATATTAGCAGCTTAATTATAATGTTATCTGCCATTACATTAGTCAGTGAGTTGTTTGAAAAAGAGATGACAGTGATACTGAGAAATATCAATATATGTGGCTTTTACTGATAAAATAATTTCCTCTCAAATTTTAAAACGTTGCTTTTTAAATGTTGATTTAAACCTGCCTGTTGCAATTTTGGTTTTTAAACTTAGATTTCTTTGACTTGAGTTGTTGTAGTTCAATGACTCACACAGAGCCACGTAATCTGACATAGGTAAAGAAAAAGAAAGGAAAAAAGAAAATGAAAAAGAAAATCCTGACTGGTAGGCTAACGATGAACCAGAAGTGAAACATACATAAATAAGAAACATAAATAGCACTATATTATGTATTTTCAAGCTAAAAATATTGCTGTCAAAAGAAATGTCCATTGTATCATGCCACGGAGTACTCCTGAAAGGTATTATGACAGTGAGAATAGAAATTCTTGTGCAAAGATCCATTTAAATACTGTTATGTATAAAAAGAAAGTTTGCTGATTTATTTAGATGTGATGTGAAGCTAAGATTCCAGTCTCACAGTCTGGAAGCAGTGGAGATAACAGCTTACTAACAAGAGCTTGCCTTCTGGCTGGCATCTTGACACTCAAAGTTAAAATAATGAAAAGACAAACAAATCTAGAATTAATTCTTGTCAAAGCAATTAGAATTTACTAAGAAAGGATGCTATCTAGTCCAAACTGAAAGGTAAAGGAAGCAGATACTGGACAGGTGTTTTGATAACCAATCCAAAATAATACAAGGAACACGGAGAAAAAGTGGGAAACACTCGTCAGATAGATGAAGCAGAACTCAAAATTCAAATCTATGGGCAGCATACAGAGCTGTTCATGCTGAGTCAACCATCATGAGCTGAGCTACAGTCAAGTAGCTGGAGAAAAGAGCAATTAGAAACACTATCATTTGAGAAAGTTTGCAAGCTTCACTAAGTTTGTGCAAGGCAAAAAAGAATTTTTGCAGGAAAAAAAAAATAGGCTACCACCCTTAAAGCTAGCAGTACATAACATAATGTTGCATTAAAACACAGATATCAATGAAGACTTTTCTCAGACTACACAGCTGAGAATTTTTTTGAGCATAGATTCTAGCTCTAGAGCTGTCCAGGAAAGTAGCATCAAGTCTGTTTCTTTCAGCTTTATAGAGTTAGAATTACATCTCTGCGTTTTCTCTATGTATTTGTCAGTACAAAACACAGTTCAATAAGAGAAAATGAAGTTATTTAACCTTAGTTCAAGTAACTTCATTCAGAAAAAGGCTACATAAAAATGTATTTTTGAGCAGAAATACTTATACTTAGATTTTGATTACATTTAATAAGATGTGAACATGAATTCTTGAAAAAAAGTTTAAATTGTAAATAAATTGTAAATTGTAAATAAAAGTTTTAAAAGTTAGTATAAGCGGTGCTTTGAATCTGCAAATCCTACAATGATTCCAGTTCAGCCCTTGCTGTCTGAGTAGCATGTTCTTGTTGACTTTTGTAGGCCAGAGAACAGTTTTTGGTGACACTAAAGTTCTTATTGAGCCCATCAAGTGCTAAGCCATTTAGCAGCTATGCACCTCATCTTCATTATATCTTAATACCAAATTCATTGACACAAAATAACCATTTTTGACTGAACTTAATACTGATCTGTTTGACTGAGCTTTTAATTAAATGGAACTTAATTTGATGAGTATTGTGCTGCACTGTGGGGTACTTGTACGTAGGCAGTTATGTAAGCGTGACTTGGTTTTTTTATATTTCATTTTTATTGAAATAGCCCTGTTATTCACTCTTAGTAATGAATCAGTACAGATAGCAGAATATATGAACTATGGCTGAACACAGATCTGAAGCATCAGAAACCGATGCTAGTTGGTGTGCCACAGAAAGTGGGAATCTTTTTAATTTATACCTTTAATGGTAGCATTTCTTTAAGCTACTTTTATGCTGTGTGTACAGTAGATATTTTTGATTTCTTTCTAAAAGGACTCTGTTGACTCTGAAAGCTACATATAAATTCTTAAGCATTAATTTAATAGTTATAATGTGTATACTCATTCGTACAGCTAAGGAAAACATTAGGTTTACATTCCTGTCATTTTCAAGAAAGCTCTTACATTTTTCTTTAAGTTTAAATGCACACATAACCCTCATTTATATCAATGAGACATAATCTATATTTCAGTGCTTTTCTGAATCGGAATGATTTCCTAAATTGATACCTTTAGCTTCCAAGAATTCACTGCTCTGATTATTGATGTTAGAGGCAGAAGAAAGGAGCATCTTTCTCTTATATTTGAAGAAAAATACTTTTAGAATCAAAACATCCCAATGACAGGTCAAAAGGCAGTGGGCACAAACAGAAACTGATGAGGTTTCATCTGAACATCAGGAAACACTCTTTTAGTGTGAGGATGACTGACTGTTTGCATAAGTTGCCCACAGAGTTTGGGGAGTCTCCATCCTTGGAAATACACGAAAGCTGTCTGGACATTGCCCTGGGCTCTTGGTGGCCCTACTTGAGCAGAGGGATGGGACTAGATGACCTTCAGAGGTCCCTTACAACCCTTGTTCTGTGATTCTGTGAAACGTTACATCTTGGAGAATAAAGCATTTCCATTGGCAAATTAAACTCATTTAGATGTGTTATTCTAGCTCTGAGAGGGATAAAGAAAACATGAAAAAAACTACAAATGTAAAACATGCATTATAAAAGGATATGAACTTTTACAGAAATAAGTACAGACATACAAAATAGGCTACAAGTCTGTAAGATACACCTCTAGCATGCTCCTCATGTGACAAAAGTACAGCCACAGATGTTATGTATAGACCATAGGAAAAGAAAATATGCAAAATTAGATTTAATCATCTAGAGTTAACCCGTCTGCAACACGAGAATGGGAAACTTTTAAATATTGAGACTCACACTTTCTTAAAAGGACTTTTTTCTAGTTGTATTTGAAGGCTTAGTAAACAAAATCCAATTTAGATAATTTCTGAAAATTAGATTGATTTTAAAAGTAGAGAAAGGAAATGCCAGAAATAGACATTTTGAGATCTAAAGCCAACCTTACAGGTGACAAACTGCCCTTCTTTCTCCCTCTTTTTCACAGATTTAAAAAAAAAAAAAAAAAAAAAAAAATATCTTTTCTGTTAAAGTTATTACAACACTAATACTACTTGGAAAGTGGAAAGTAAGTGGACACTGTAAATATAATGATTGATATAATGCAAAATTCACCAAAAAAAAAAGTGGAAAAAAAACCCAAAACAGGTATTTGAATTATTTTCAGTATTACCCAATTTGGACAGATTGACCCTAATTCTGTAGGTGTATGTAAAAATTTATGGTTGTACCTGTATATATAAACATCAACAATGCATTCATGTTCTTTATCCCAAACTCTCTTAAGTGGAGGATAGTATTCCTATTCAATTGCATTACACTGCTCTAAATCTCTACGTGACTATGATCAATGGTTAAATATTAAATGAGAAGATATCTGGATAATTGTAGACTTCCTGCATGAATTAGCAATGGTGTACCACCAACCAAATCACTGGGAATAATGAAAAAGTGTATCCTGAAAACAAGCTGTGTATTTTAAATGGAAGGGGAAATAATTATGAGAATATCACAGCAAGACATCTGCAGGAGAGTGAAGTCTAAAATTAAGATGTTTAATGAGCAAGATAAGAATCAATAAATCATTACATCAATGATGGAATTTCTAGATGTGGAACAAATAATAATAAAAAAAAAAACAAGAAAAAAACAACCTCGCAATAGCGCAATAATGCCTTAATCTTTGAAACATATGCTTAGTTTCCAGTATAATAATTCCTTGCTTTCCTTTTTCAATTTCTCAGTGTTTCCCCACTTACTTTTAATTTCATTTTTACAAAATATTTTTCCCTTTCCCTTCCTTTACTTTGTTCTTCACACTACTACACTATCTTGATAAACTTTTTTGTTTAAAACCTCCTCATCCCTGATATTCAAGTAGGTAAAAAGCGCTCTAAAACACTTTGCCCTCCCAGCCAAATTCAGTCTTTCTGAGGTGTTATGACTCCCTGAAGAAATTGTCAGCATTTTTAGCAAAAAAAAAGAGGCCAAACTTGTAATACGTTTTCCTGAGATCTCTCCCTCTCTGTCCTAATTATTAGTTGTTTTTCCAGAGAATCTGGCTGCTATCAAAGTCTTAACTTTTAGAGAAGAGGCTATAGTAAACCTCAAATCATATAATTGCTCCCAGGACCTTCCTATATAAAAAGTCAGAATAGCTTTCACTGAAACAGTAAGTGAAGAAGCAAAATGTTGTTTCCCTACAAAGTTTGGCAGCATAATTGCCAAACGTCATGAAAACAAACTGTACAAATAAAAACAAAACCTGTTAGCTTCCAGGCTACCTAAACTTCTGAAAGCATTCAATTAACAAGATGTTCAGACGGTTTCCACAAGAGACTCCCATAAACCTTCTATAACTAAAATTTTAATAAAAATCAAAATTAAGGAGATTCTCAGGTCTTCTAAACATGCTAGCTAAGTAAGACAGGAGTAAATTCACCTGCATAATACCAAAACCAAGAACATTTAAATATATATCGAATTGTTATTCACTACTCAGATGATATCTATTCACGTCTTGATCCATCGATTCCTTGTGTCTTTATATAGATGTAAATGACCTTTCTTGCAGAACAGTGGAAGACTGAACCCCTGCAGCATCTAACAGAAGCATAACAGACATCTGCTTTTTATTCCTTTTTGTTCATCATACCATTTTTAGTTTCTTTCTACAAGATAGAGTAATACTTGTGTATCTTATCCATTAGCCCTGCCTTCCATTCCTCAGTTATGATTTTCTAGAGTTCAGTAGTTTCTTCAATTTATTTTACCATTATTCTTCTCTTGCTTCTAATCCTCCTATTTTGTTTCTATCCTGTTTTCTTTTATTTTGGCTCTTCTTTCACATAGATTTTTTCTCATGTTCCTCTACTAGTTCTTCTTCTCTTACCAAAGGTCTTTTATTCTCTGTGTGCTGGAATATTTATTTTTATTATTCTTGACAAGTTTAAATACTTCTCAGTAAGTACAGGCATCTTTATCTCTTACTGCTTCACCTATTGCTGCAGGCACATCTCCAGACTAGCGCAAATTGTGCTATTGTCATGTGTGTTTTCTCCTCTAAAGAAAGAAGAAAAAGTATAACTTGTTCTGCATACTACTTGTCACATGTAATAGAATTATTTAGCAAAGTTTCTGTGCAGGAAGATCTCCTAATAAGACTCTAATTTTTGTACAATTCAGTCCAGTGCAGGAAACAGTTATTTTGATAACCATTTGAGTTTAGACACTAGATTCAACCACACTGAATGAAATCACAGGTGCCAGCTGTGACCCACGGTCTTGCTCCAGCCACCGATGCAGAGCCCCTCACTTGCCTCACTCAACCTGGTCCCCCCCAGTAGCTGGTTTTCAGGACATACACCGGCCCTGCACCAGTGGCTAGGGGCAAAGATGCCTACTTGCTGGACTAGCTGACGCCACAGGCCAGGGGCACCTAAACCCCCAGTCTGTCTCCAGTAGCTGGTACCCAATCTCCTCACACAGATCCCACCAGTAGCTGACTCTTAGTCCTTGCAGCACTCATAACACACCAGACAGAGAGTGAGATTACTCAAAGAGCTACTTGAGAAAAAAATTAGTTAGAAGATAGAACAGACTGCAGTGATCAGAAGTCAGCCTGAAGAACGTTTTATGTGCAACCAGCCCCTTTTATACCTGTTACTGTCTACCACCCTTTGTTTCTCCCTGCTCCCACTACTGCTGCACATCACCCATGGGTTTGTACAGCCTCACCCCCTCCCAGCTCGGTGTCTGGGACCACCTCTGGTTTACAATCTTACTAGTTGCAAAGTCCCTGGAAGTGACACCTGTAGTTTCTTGATAACCTATCTATTAGTGGGAGTGGTAAGGTTCTTTCTTATCATCGTCTCCATGTTTGTTTAGTCAGTGTCTCTACATGGGGGATTTTATTTGGGGCTTCTTTTTTTTGTCTTCTCGCTTTCTTACCATGGCTATTTGCAAGATTGTTCATCAGATAAACTTACTGGAATATATGTCCTCACTCTCCCACATATCCTCATCAATTAATGTGACTGACATGGTTTGGGTCTCCTCACTGCCTCTTTTATCATTTGTTGGTCAGGTTTGTGTCTCTGTATGTTCTTGTTTGTGGCTTCCTCCTTCTCTTATTATCCTAATTTTTTCACTGATAAAGTCCTTGAGCAGATAGACCTAAAGAAGGAGCCACTGTCCTTCCACACATCTTTACAAAACATACATTCTTGTTTAATTTAATGTGAAGGTAATCTAGGTAATGAAGTCTAAGACTGATACACAATGTGAACCAAAGCCTTGTAGGTGGAGTTAGTCAGATTGTTTTCCAGGGTCAAGTCCAGACTTGTAAAAGACCTGAATAACCATAGTTGAACTCACAGATGACCCAGCCTTGAGCAGTATGTCCTTTCCAACTTGAATTTTCCTGGGGTTTGTACAGAAACACTGGGGTGATCAGAAGTCATTTATTAACATGTTTAATTAGTAGCTTAATGACATTTATATTTAAAGGCACCACTGTGCTTTGCTCCAGCTTGTGTATATTAAAGGTGAGGCTACTGCATGTAGGACTTTAGAAGTTCTGAAACAAAAGAACTAATGCAGATGCTGCTCATATGCAGAACCATCTTCCAAAGATAACAGAAACTTTATCATAACTTACAAACATTAGCCACAGAAGAGCTACTTACCAGAGCCAGACAGGACCTTAGGTCAACACACGGGCAAGTGCATTATTGTAATCAAAAGATCATATTAACTATAGCCACATAAATAAATAATATATTTACTAGTGGGTAAAACATTGACAAATAATAATCAACTCTGCAAAGAAATGGTACTGATGGATTACTGCACAGAGTATTAAAAGGTAGAAACAGTCAAATAGGACACAAAATAAATTGGGTGATTTTTTTTAATGAAAAAGATCTATCTGTTATTTATGGTCAGACAATAGTAAGGATTTGTCTGTGTGGACTCTTACAGAAAAGATTTAAGAGTTAGCCAACCTGTGTGTTGGTTCTCTCACATGGTACGGTTAGATTTGTTTTGTCACAGGAGTGAAATGAAACAAATTAAGATGATACTTCCTGTATCTTTGCCTGAATAGTTCAATACTAGGTAATTCATTCTAAACATGTCATAGTCCTGACAAAAATAAATGTAACTGATTTTCTTCTCTGTCTTAAAAAACTGGAAGGTATTTTTTTCTATTTTCTTGAATTTCTTAAATATATTAATGAATAAAACAAGTCAGGTTTCTCCTTCTCCTAGAAAATACCTATGCCACATTTGTCAAGTAATATTATATATATATTTCTCTGCGTGCTTGTACTGAGGTGAATGTGTTTATTTTTGCATGACAATATTTTGTTTTGTCTTAAGGAAGAACTTTCAGGATATTACTGGAAGAAACGTTCTTTTTAATATTTTTTTTATGGGATCAGAAAAACTTACAAGATCACCTCAAACAAACAAACAATATTTTGAGTAAGTATTCAAAGTCTAGGTGCTAGCATCAGCCACATTGATTCAAATAATGGAATTATATTGACTAGCACATATTATGGCCAATTTTTAAACTTCTTTCTCAGCTCAAAATATATTTCTTGTGACAGCTGGTATGTGTTGAGCCTGGCTGACAATAGTATTAGCATATTAGTTAGCTATATAGGATAAAGGAGTAGCTTAATCATAAGAACAAAGGAGCTCCTTGAGCACCAACAACTTGCCAATCAATCCCTGTGAAAGTTGTGATGGTGAGTAGAACTTTTGAGAGGGGCAGAATTTGACCTCCGGTGACAGCAACAGCAAGACCCAGCTGCTGGAAGCCAAACTGATTTGAACAGGTCAGTCAGGAATTTGATGTTCTCTACCCAGTCCCATAACCAACGGTATTGAGAGTGGAGAGAGAGAGACACCCTAGGGACCCCACAGGTCCTGGAGCCCTGCATGGCTCAAAATAGTACATCCATCCACCTAACTTTCCTCCTGAACCATGCCATCTCTCTTGTAGGAAGTCAAGCAATTCATAAAACTGCATATTTCTGTGATTAAAGTGTTTTGGTATCTGAGTCCATTTAGCCTCTGCACAGTCATTAGGTGTTAAACCTTGACACTGCTTTGAAGGGATGTAATAATTTCCTTATATTCATGTCTAATCTGTAAAAAGAAATAATTGGTAATATCATTTACCAAAAGTTACTGCTCAATATTATCTGGGATTTCCTCTTCATTCTCATTGTGGAACGTGAAAAATCTTCAGTATGTTCTAAAACATTTGGGCCATGTTCTCTGAAAACAAAATAAGTTTAAGAAATGCCATAGGTGTCGTGGAATTAAAAATGACATAGAGAAACCAAAGATCTTGGAGAAAAAAAAAAACTAAAATTCCATGAAATGCTTTAATATGAAGCACAGTTTAGAGGAGAGATGGGCTATTGTTCTTGTACTTTTCTTCACTTGCTAGCAAGTAAGCCAAGTTGTTTATACACCTTCTTTATCTTCAATTATTGCTTTTTTTTTTTCTGAATTATGAACACCTCTTGTACAACATCAAAAAAGAGGTTAAAGGAAATCCATTTGAAGAAAAAAAAATAGATTTACATCCAGTGCAGATACCTTGAAGAAAGTAGTCTAACCTTGAAGAAAGTAGTCTACGCTAAATTTTTGTGCCATCTCAATATCAGAAAAAGACGTCCATAACTATGTAAAGTAAATTTACATTCAAAATTTGAAGTATATAAAGGATCCTAAAGAAGATAAGGACTGCTTAATTTTTGAGTAAATTTCTGCTATGAATACCTTAAGTCTACAAGGAAACAGCACCTCTCCTCCTTTCTTGTGCCAGTCCTGCTTATGTAATTTTAATTAACACTCCAGTCATCTGAGCTATCTTACCAATTTTCTCTCATTCTACTTACATCAAAGCACCTTTGTGGATTCATCCGCTATCTTCTACCTTCTTTCTTCCACGTTGTGAATGACCTGTAGCACTGACAGCATCATTAATATTCTAATAGATAAAAAAGCTGAAAGAATTGTTTGTTGGGAGGATTAGCTTTTGGAATATTTGAATAATACCTCAGAATCAATCTTTTTTGGAAACAGCATATTCACTGTGATAGCAAGTTTTGTTGGATGGTAACTGACTATCACCTTCAGGAGGAATTAACTGATTGAACCGGGTTTTTTTTTCACTGTGGAGGATAAAGATCTTGAATCTCAAGTTTGGTGAAGTTTGATAAATGTGGGTAAAAATGCGGCTCTTCCTCTTCCACCAGCAGGGTCTGACTATATCTTACTGTTGAAAAAGGAAATCTGCTCTCAGACCCAAAAGTAACTACTGAAAGTCATATTGTAGGAGTAAGCCTAACTCCAAAGAAAACAACTTTATCCCTTTGGTGTGGACAGTTCTTCCGTTATTGAGCTCATTCTTGGAAATCTCCTCTTAATACATATGAAAGAACAATTCTGCCACTCTCTCCAGGCTTCCCAAGTAGTTCTTTAGAAGTTTCATGTGTGCACCAAATAAATGGGGAAGACAGGGAAATGTCTTCATAAAAAGGCTTCATAAACCCAGCTCAGACTCTGGACAGTTATCCATAGCCAAGATAGTTATTTGTGCATGTCTGAAACAGCTGAACTCTGAGGAATTTCTAACAGGAGACATGGCCCTCACGATCCTGGGGTTACTCATTCCTGTTCTGTATGCATCAATCTTCTTCCTTCCTTTTCAGAAACTTCTGAAGGTCACTAGACCACTGGTTTGGAAACTATTTGCCTAGCTGAATTCCTCTCCCTCCTTAGAGTGCGGCAGTAGGTTAAACAATGGTCTAAGCAATTCCAACAGAAAGTAACCAATTTGAACTTATTTTTGGTTTCTCTACAGATAAGAGAAGCAAATTTGCAAAACTACCAGAAGGAGGTAGAACTAACAAGGAGATAAAAACCTCTGGCTACAGATGAAAATGAAAATTTAGCACAATATATACATTTTTTAAGATTTTTTCTTCATGTGTTACATGAAGATTTTAGTTGTTACAAAAACAACTATACAGACAGCTATAGGGAAACATAAATAATTCGATTCATTTTTAGTTAATCATGTATTTAAGGATAAAACCTAAAATTCCAGTGTCAAAAACATGTCTGTCATTTAAGTATTACTTACGGGAAAGCCAGTGAAATACTAGAAACTCCAGGAGGCTAGCAGATCAATGATGTGCATAGTAATTATGCTGAAGTGTTTTTCAAAACACTCAAAGCAGCTTTGTATTCATACTAAGCAAAGAAACTGAACCAGGTAAACAAATCTGCCAATTCACAGTATCCTTGATCAGACAAAACTCTTTGAAGATTAGAAAGTGACTACTGTACTATTTTCTCAATAATAATTTATTAAAAATCTACATTGGCCTGCTTCTCTATGTGTCTTCTAGAATAAATATCACAATCAGATGTTATACAGATTTTTGATGTTATACAGAATGTTCCGCTTTCCCATTAGGATGTCAGAAATTAATCAGAAGGGAAGATTAGAGTTTACTGTACCTAGTGGTATGGAAGAAAAAATAAACTGCTCCATATAGTGGGTTTTGTGGTCAGTATTTCCTAACAAGTGTAGAAAGACCAAGATTATATGAGACAACAGCAAGTTATATTACTTTGCTTTTTCTGCTCGTCTTTCCTATGATGTCTGCTTTTTTTCCCCATGACAATTCATCCAGGATAACTTGAAATTAATTTTCAACCAAAACCCCGCTCACACTTTTCTCCTTTATAGCTTTTTTCCTTGATCTTCTTCTATTGATGTGTTCAGATGAAGCCTCCAAAATTCCTCCAAGACATGTCTCCATTCTCTAAATTCCCCCTTAAAAAAAAGAAATTATTCCAAAATTAAGATCTCTATTATTTTTCAGCTACTGAAAAGTAATCACTGTACCATAACTGGAGGTGGTGTATCTGCTCTATAACATGTTAGCACTATGCTGAGCAGGTGACTGTGATGCAATTAAGATTGTTTTGCTTTAATTTAGTAAGTGAATATAAATAAAACCAATTAGAAAGGAAAAACATGTTTGGATACACTGCTGAGACCCTGATTGACAAGAAGAATGAGCAGAAGTTCAGAATTTTTTCTACAATCAATTTCNCCATTACAATGAAACAAACCAATAATAATATAACCTTTGATCTTGGGAAAAAAATCAAGGTGTGCCCCACCATGGCTAAACATCTTTCTGTCCTTCCCCACTAGGCTCCTTTGGATAATGGAACACTTGCAAGACAGTTAACCAGGTTTTACTGATCCTGCAAGTCTTCAGTTTTTGTCCTGTGGAAAAAACACAAAATGGGGCTGCCCCAGAATTTGTCTGCCAAGCCAAAGCTCCTCATCTACTCATCGGATGGAAATTCAGCAGCTGTTTATTGAAATGAGCATTTCCCTAAAGTTTCACAGGAAAAATATGAAGTAGCTGATCTGTTTGAAAAAGTTGTCAATGTGGGAAAAGCTCACTACGGAGAGAACGGAGATGAAAAATATAGAGGCATTGCTTTTGGAGCATTTGAACAATTTGTTACAGAGAATTAGATTAACTGAATTTGATGTCTAAGCAAGTTAATTCTGCCCATACAAACATGTGGGAACAAAATGCCTATAGGTAATTGAGATTTGTATGCAGAACAGCTCTAATTTCAAAAACTTTGTTCTTTAATTTTTTAGTTCTGGTTACCTGAAGTTGATCTGTGTTAGAAGCTGGCTGGCTATTTTCAATCATCTTGATTATGTTTTGAAATATCCTGAAAGAAAGAATGAGCAAAACCTGTATCCAGCTTCTCAAAGAAATACAGATGAGAAATGGAACATTATGACCCTTTCTTTGAGTTGATTGTACCAAGACAGTTTCATATCCACATCAGTCTGGATGATCTGCTGTGCTCATTTAAAACAAATGTAATATCATGTGAGTGTCTCAGGTTAGTCTAGGAAAATATTTGTAACTTCTCATGAATTCAGAAATGGAGTTCTATTTTTCAAATAATACTTTCCACATCTGAACTATTAAGACCATTAAAAGTGCTCCTCAGTGGTGAACTCACTGGCGATTTAGTTTGGTTGTCATGCCATTTCTAAATTTGTCTTCTTTGATTCTCTGTCTCAGTGTCTTAAGACCAGAATACTCTGTTAGGTAGGAACATGGTGAGAAATAACAGTTACAGGGAAAGGTTGAGAAGTTTGGATTATTGAGTTCATCTGTGAGACTGAAAGCCATACAGCCCCAGGGCTCATTACTTCCTCTGTTCACTGTACAGAAGATTCACATTTAAACACTGATACACCTAAACAGTCTCAATTCTGTATAGTATTATTTGGGTTCTTCTTTCATTATAGCTTTTTTTTAGGTGTTTTTCTTTGTTTTGTATCATTGTGTGGTTTTTTTGGCATAATATACTGAAAAGGCATTTATTTTTTGCTAGATATCACATACAGACCATCAAAATGCAGACCCTGGTGGTATAAATTTATATTGAAATTAACCAAAATAAATTTGAAATATCTTGGGCAATGTTTAAAAGCAATCCATCATACTCCAAACAAACTAATTTTTTACACAATGTTACAGAAATCAGCCATTTCAAATTATTTTGGCCAGTTGTGTAGAGAGATAGACAGGAAATAAACACATAAAGTTCAGTAAAAATTTCTCTACTACCGAACCTTAAAACTAATTTTTGCCATAAGGCATTCTGGCAACATTTTGACAAGCATCATTACTAATAAAACTTTTCTGATAAGAGTCAATACATACTCATTATAGAAACATAAATTTCAAGTATTTTTTTTTCTGTTTAGCCTGTTTCTTCTTTTATCTACAATAGTGTCCTTACTGTTATTAAACAAAAATTATAATCTTTTATTGTAAACAGAAAAGAGGCTTATTTAAAGCTTACTGATAATTTGTGGTTAAAATGTCTTTTTTACATTTATTTTTAATGTTTCTTTTTTAATAGATGTCCACATAGAAATCAAGTTTCTTATATTCTGCTACTATCCTTATGTACTTCAACCTCAGCAAGTCAATATGGTTATCTTATTATTGTTTTAGTTGTATTGATATTGTTTTAGTTAAATACACCAGTAATTCTACAGCTCTTTTGGAAATATTATCTCTAATCTCAAAATAATTTTTATTACCAAAAATATTTTTTGCGCAGAATTTCTTCAGTGAGACAATGAACAAAGAAAGGATTGACTAGAGAACTAGGGAAAAAACATAACTATAAAAACCCTACTTGTAAGGAGCAAAGGTTCTTTTTCTTGGCATATGCTTTGTACTTCTAAGGACTAGGTACCCACTTAAATTGGAATGACTGTCTCTAGACTGCTCATAGGTCAAGGATCCAAGACACAGATGACAAAAACACAGAAAATGAATCTTTCTTGTTTCTTTTTCCATCTGTCACCCATCCAAATGAGAAAAAAAAAAAAAGGCAAAATATTTGTTTACATTGAAATGTTGTTGATATTTTCAAGGGTCTCATAAATGACAATCTAAAGTATTTCAGGATATAGACATTTCTTATTGGTGTATGAAAAATTAGAAGAAATTTTGGCTTTAAAATGACAGCTGTTTTGAGAATGACCTGGAAAATATCTTTGAAAATTGGCATTTCCAAATAATGATCCTTCAAAAAAATTAACAGAAAGTCAAACATGTTTGAACATGACCTTTTACAGGAATAAAGGAAGAGCTGTTACTTTCATAATTCAGTAAATTGTCTTTCTAACCTCCAACAAGTTTTCTTCAAATGGTGGCCACCAGAAAGACAGAACTGGTAGGAAAAAACTCATCATCACTGGATCTTTTTGTGTAAGATACTGATCTAATAATGATCAGGCTTATGGCTTATTCAGGTAATCACAAAGTCAGATAATTTTCATGTATAAGACCTAGTTTGTGTCTTGATGTATGTGCACAAGTATTGTTTCTCAATGGGTAGGATGCACACATTTTGAAAATTTCACTCTCAAACTGTTTCCTGAATTAAAGTATTATAACTTATGTAAAACAAATAAAGTTGCAGCTTCATATTGATCAGAAATGTAGTATAACTTTCCATTGAATTCACAAATACATAGCATTAAACATTTTTAGTATCATGGTGTAACTTTAAACTTCATTGTAAGAAAAACTCAAAACTCAGTGTGGTATATAATAAAAAATGTATTTAATATTGGCTTATATTTTACCATATTTTATTCCTCTATGTTTAGGAGTTAGAATGCTAACACTGTGAATGCACGTGGTATATCTCCGGAGTCTACTATTTATATTAACTATAAAACTTATATATCATAACTGTGAAAAAGAAACCCGTTTCTCATCTTAACTATTACGGATTCATGTTCTGAGCTTTCAGTCTTGCCAGTATACTTTGTTTAGCCAATGCAGAAACTCAAATTATATTTCAGAGAATATTGTACCTTCCAACAATAGCTAAATACAAGACTTTGTTGATTTTATCTTCAATGCTACATAGCCATATAAACCTCAGTGCAATTAATAAAACAGTCTAGCCAATGAAAGAAGTATCATTTTCCACCTACTTGGCACTCACTGCATACAAGTTTAAGCAATTATAAGGGTACTGGGCTGTGAAGAATCTGGTTGTTAGTCTTTAAAATCAATATTTTTATCAATATTAATTAATCTGTAATAATCACTTCTGAGGATATGGAAGTCATCTCATCTACCCAAGATGTGTGAATACTTAATGTGCAATAAGTAGCGAAGCATCTATAATTAAGGAAAAGGTCAATGCCATATGAAATCTAAATTCTCTTCAGTCTCTGGAATGACAGTTAAAGCACAAAAAACATCATGAAAGTTTCAAATCCAAGACATGATAACTGATTAATTTATGATAGGTATTGAAGCGATTACCAGTGAGTTCAGAATAAGTAATTTCAGTAGTGTAAGAAGAGCACTGTTTGCGTATGCCTTAACATGGGTAGGGCTTAGATGCAGGTGGTTTCACTCATTTCAGCATTACAACACTTCACTGGTATCTGGGGCAAATTTAGGAAAAAAGATTTTCAGTCTGTCAATAATGAGGTTTCATGTCTTCGTATTTCAGTCAGTGTTTTATAACACATGGACATATGTGCTTGCAACATGTGTGTGTAGCCAGCACTGATTAATCTGTGACTCCTGAGATTTAAACTGCAAACCTCAGAGCTGCCTTTTCACCCTAAAATCAGCTAAAAAAAACCCAAACCCCAAACGAAAAAAGAAGGGTATTTTCCTCAAAACTGCAAAAAATGTATTGTATTTCATGCTGCTGCAGGGAATAAAATAAAGCTTTGGACCACACAAGAAATCATTTAATTTTGCAGATGAGAAAGCCTCATGAACTTTTTGATGAGAGGATAACGTGATAGAACTGCCTATGGGAAGCTCACAAAGTGGACCCACCAAGAAAAAATCATTCTTCTGAACTTCCCTTTCAATTTCATTGATTCCTAATATCTGTTGAGATTTGCCCTGAAAAATATACTCTTTCATAGAGATTGGCTTACGGCAATCATCATGTAACATATACATAGTACAAACTATTTTATTTCTGACTTCTAGCCTTGTGGCTTTAAAAAGATATTGTTGTTTAAGTTTAATCCATCTTTGGTGCATACAAAGTCCTCTCTTTGTCTACAAGCACCTGACAGTCTCAATAAAAGGGTTCACAGACCCTTCCATTGAAATAGGCAAGCAGTGGAAATGGATGTACAAATCTCCAAGGACTGGCTTTGCATTTTTTCCGATGACTGCTTAACTTCAAATTAACAATCAGTTCCTGAAGTAACTCTCAGAAACCCCTAAGTATCTTGATTACTGCATACAGGCATCTTCCCTCTGACTCAGTGATCTTTCTTTTCCGCAATAACACAGATGCAACAAGAGGAACCAGACATCTGACAAGCCTGACTAAGACAACACCTTGTGCAGTTAGACGTGCAGGTTGAAAAACTCCAGTGTAAAGGAAATATTTAACCCAGATTTTACACTTCCTGGCAAAACCTAACTACTGACCTACCAGACTAAGACGACATCAAAATTGCCTTAAAACCTGTTTTTTCAAGGGAACAAAATTATTCTTCTTTGAAAGGCTGCAGGATCCAAATCAATGCAAGTACCCAAACAGTATAGCGTCCTAACTAATGAACTTGTGTAGACATTTCCTGCCAGCCTCAGAGAAAGTATTCCTTTCAAACATACTCCTTTTCAATGTTTATAGCAAGGAAGTCAACTTCTAGTCCTTGTTAGGTGCACAGAGACTAAGTATCATACTCAGGACTTCTAATTCCACTTCCAAATTACCAAGTCCTTGTCAGTCTAGTTGTGAGTAGCTTGTACACAACTGGCACAGAAATGTAATCAATCCCATGTTAATATCTGCTATCTCCTTTTCTTATTGTGGGTGTTTTGTTTGATAAACCCCATTCTTCAAAGACTAGAAAGTCAAGTTCTAAGTGAGACATTCCTTTAATATATACTTGTGGTGGGTTGACCCTGGCTGGACACCAGGTGCCCACCAAAGCCACTCTATCGTTCCTCCTCCTGAGCTGGACAGGGGGGAGAAAATGTAATGAAAGGGTCATGAATTGAGATAAGAACAGGGAGATATCACTCAGCAATTACTGTCACAGACTTGGGAAAAATTATTTTAATTTCTTACCAATTAAATCAGAGTACGGTAATGACAAATAAAAGCTAAATCTTAAACACCTTCCCCCCACCCCTCTCTTCTTCCCAGGCTCAAATTCACTCCCAATTTTATCTACCTCCTCCCTGGCAGCAACACATGGAGATGGGAATGGGGGTTGTGGTGAATTCATCACATGTTGCTCCTTCCTTCTCAGGGGGAGGACTCCTGACACTCTTCCCCTACTCCAGCATGGGGTCCCTCTGATGTGAGACAGTCTGCCACAAACTTCTCCAATGTGAGTCCTTCCCATGGGCTGCAGTTCTTCACAAACTGCTCTAGCATGGGTCCTTTCCATGGGTGCAGTCCTTCAGGAACAGCGTGCTCCAGCATGGGTCCTCCACAGCATCACAAGTCCTGCCAGCAAACCTGCTCCAACAGGACTCTTCTCTCCATGACTCCACTGGTCCTGCCATGAGCTTGCTCCAGCGCAAACTTCCCACAGGGTCACAGCCTTCTTCAGGTAAATCTACCTATTCTGTCATGGGGTTCTTCATGGGCTGCAGGTGGATATCTGCTCCACTGTTAACCTTCATGAGCTGCAAGGGGACAGCCTGCCTCACCATGGTCTTCACCATGGGCTGTCGGGCAATCTCTGCTCCAGTGCCTGGAGAATCTCCTCCCCCAGAAGGATCTGCACTGACCTTGGTGTGTGAAGGGTTGTTTCTCTCACATATTCTCACTCCTCTCCTCTGGTTACTGTTCTGCAGTAGGGTTTTTTTTCCCCCTTCTTAAATACATTATCACAGAGATGCTAACACCATCACTGATGGACTCAACTTTGGCTAACAGCTTGTCTGTCTTGGAGCTGGCTGGCATTGGTTCTATCAGAGATGGGGGCAGCTTCTAGCAGCTTCTCACAGAAGCCACCCCTGTAGCCGCCCTGCTACCAAAACCTTGCTGTGCACCATAAAAGTGCAAAAGCAGGTATAATTACCATTTAGTAAAGATTCTGTCTCAATATAAATGTCTTTTCCACAATTTTTCCACAGAATCAAAGAACAGTTTTTCAGCTGGATTTATCATATTTACTTTTGTGTGTCTATGGATATGCAGCTAGATGAGTACACTGCTGAACTTCCTAAACACCTTTCTATGTCTTCCACTCATATGTAAAATCTGTAACTTGCATCAATTTTGAATCGAGGAGACTGAGCTCAGAATATTTCACCAATAAAAAGGCTACCTCTGTTGTAGTCTATATGCCAGTATCCAGACCTGAAAAACAGTTATGGCTCAAATTTTATGCAGACATATCCTCTAGCTGTGTGATTCATGGGATAATAAATCCAGAGGCTAAACACACGTAAGCAAACAAGTCTATTAATGCTACCAAACCACTAGCACAACCTTATCAATAACCTACCTGCCAACACTGCTCCCAGAAATTTCTTTTACAGTGTGCCAATAGATGTAAAACAAGACAGGCAAGACTTTTTCTCCTTACTTAGGAGAAAAACTCTGTGAAGAAAAACTACATCAAGTGAAAAAATAAAAGGTTACCCACTTCCAAAACCTTCATTATATGAACAGACCAAAAGGTCTCTGATGATGAATAGCTCATTATTTGATCTCATTACCCTGGCATGTACATCCACAGAGTGACTGGAAAGTGAGAAGTTGCTGCCCACAGGCTTTACAGAGTGTCTGCTGAAGATTAGCATGCTTTCTAATACATGCCAATAGTTGAGGACCTATAACAATGTAGTATGAAAAAATAATTGATTAAAAAAACTCACATAACTAATTCCTTGAAATGACACCAAAGAACCTTTGCTGTCAGAGGACATCCTTTCCTTAGTCAAAATCACATTTAGTGGCTGGGCTCTGTATGATATACATATGTATAAAACTGTGCATGTTCACTAGCTGAGAAGTTGTTAGTGCTATAAAAATGAGCTGCCATGTAAACAGGCTCAGGACATAATAAACAACATGATGGAAGTGCAAATTTAACATGGTTTAAGCAGGTGTAAGAAGGTGTAAAGCAAGCTCAAGGCTGTATAGCATGTCCCAAAACACAGCCCAATTGTAAACTTTCACATTTTGATTTCATAAGGTCAGTATGTATTTAGGAATACATTTTAGCACTCAGACTGCTAAAAGCAAATACTTTCATCCTTCGGTTCCGTTCTGAGATATTATATGAGGGCAATTCCTCCACATTTTTTATTATTTTCTCTTTTTTTCCCCTTTTTTTTCCTAAATGTCAATGGACTCTTTCTCATTTCTGTTCTCTTCTGCACACAAAATTTACTCCTTAGTTTCTCCTGTAACCAGTTAACTCCTGTGATGTTTCTCAAATCAAATACACAGTACTACAATGCTCTTGTCCCTGTACATCGTCACTCTAGAACCCACACAGAGAATCAGTCCCTCCTAAGCTTACTGTTATGTGTGTCAAAGGGATCCTTATAGTTGGCCAAATCTTATGGAAAAAAAAAGAAAAAAGAAAATCTACTAATTCACATCGACAGTGGCATTCAAACTAATTGACTTTAAGTGAATAATCAGTGACGTCAACATTATCAGGAAACAGTTTAAATAACTGAAAGAAGCACAATTTATTAAATCCTCATGCTATTAGACTAAGAAAAATAGAAAAAGGATGTAGTTTTTTCAAGATTGCACATGCATGCACATACACATTGTGTAAGTAGTACATAATGAAGAAACAAAATGCAAGATTCAGCAAAAAGACGGTCACAGTCACTGCACTTTCTTATGACAGCAAATAGCAAACAGCAAACATTTCCTGTATGACCCTGCTTGAACTGTAGTAAAAGGCCTTAATGATAATTACCAATTTTTTCTATTTCTAGCAAAATGGCACTGATTTTCTGTGCACACAGAAAATTGGCATGTCACAAATGTTGATTTATACTTTCAGTTACATAATGGTCTGCTTTCTAATGATGTAAAAATTTGATAATTATTGCAAAACATCTATTCATTAAATGAAAAACGCTTTTTCAAAATAGGTTAAAAATGAAAAAAATAGATATGCCATTAGCTTCACTTTAGAGTTACCAAGCTCTTCATTAACAAATGGCCTTACAACAGCAAAACAAAATAATCCCTGACACAGTGCCATTGCATTCCACTTTCGAGTTAGAGTCTGTGTCAGAACCACAGAACGAGGCACCTTGTCTGTACTGAAACAAAGCTATTTCTATTCCTTTCTCTGTCTCCACGGCTCATTCAGAGCACTGCCTTGTCTTTTCTTATCCCAGTCACTCTGTCCATGCTTTGGAGAGTGGAACACTATCAAATTTTACATTGCTGCAGGCCCCTTAACAGAGCAGAACATCAGCAAGAAAATGATTGTGTACGGTCTGTGAATTGAATATATTCCTAGAGGCTCAGTTCTGAAGTCAAATTATCATGTTTAACTCACTCTCTCCACCAACTAAAATGTAAGAGTCATTTTGAGTAGCTGGAGGGCTAGCTGAGAGCTCCACTTGGAAAACACCAGAGTACACGTGCATACTCAAAAATGTGTCAGGATTACTAACAGTATAAACATAAGTATTAATAATGGAAATACAGTCTGCAGGAAAGAGGTCTGTGCTTGCTTTCATGGGAGAAAAGCCAAAAATATTATCAACTTGTATAGAAACCCCCTTGAATCTGTGAAGAAAAAAATACTTTTTCCTTCTTACGAGAACGTAGTCCAGAGTACATACGTATAAAAGAACAGCTGTCATTGGACCTCTTTTGCCAGTATGTCCATCCCTTTCTTATCACAAAAGAATAATCAGGAACAAATCTTCCTCAGCTTTGACTACTACCTGCTCTCTGACCCTTTTTGTTTTAAGCAGCACAACCAAATTACTCATTTCTTCAGCAACTTGTTTTGGCACTGTGTAACCCACAACATTCATGAATTTACTTTGAGGTTTTCTGAAGAAAAGGGTGGTGATATTTGCCACATTTTACTGAATGGCATCCGAGAGTGGACATACTAAACCCAGAGACATGTGATGTACAGACTGTTGCAGGCAAAAGGGTCATAACCTGCGGAATTTTACTTTGTTTAGCTACTGCCAATTAACAGAAAACTTTTGATAATCCATTCATATATTAGCAAAAAAAAATCAAACTTTTAAATGGGCAGTTAGGGAGATACCTTTCCTACCCCTTGCCCAGGTTCTGCTTCAGGCAAGGACCTCTCCTCCCCTCGGAGTCTCCACATCCCTTCACTTTTGCCATGCATCATGCTCAGTCCCTCCCAGATCCTTCAGTGAGGCAACAGGCAGTGCAGGGGGCTGGGGGCCCGGAGACCCATTTTTCCAGGTACTTTGTGCAATGCAGGAATCTGCACTAGAAGACCAACTACATCATCACTGAAATGGGGACCACGACAACATGCAAATTTTAAATCTAAGTATTACAGCTCAACATTTATAGGCAGGAAAACCTGAGTCCCAGAGCCCAGCTCCCAAGGTCATGGATAATCGTATAAACTTTTTATTCACACCACAGTCTAGGAAAACTTTCTGAAAAATACATTTTCTCAAAATAAAATACCCATTGCAGAAAACATCTGTCATCTGAGTTGAAGCACTAGAGCATTGTATTGAGTCATAAAACCCATAAAAATGAATTGCAACAAAATAACTGCTTTAAAATAATCTAACGTGTATGATTTAATTTACGAGAAATTCCCTCGCCATAGATTGTTAGGTGTTTGTATGCTATGGTGGTGGAAAAATAACATGAAAACAGAAAAATACAAAAAATTACAGGAGGCAATAAGAAAGGATTAAAAACCCCCACCACGTTTGTTCTTTTTTCACCCCTATAATAATCTTACTGTGTTAAATTCAGAATCTCTGGAAATTGCAGAGTCGGGCAAAAAATTAAATATTTGTTCTCTATCTGGAATAAGAAGTTAAAATTGGTCTTTCCTATGTTACTGACATTGACACTTTCTGGCAGTCCTGATCCAGGAAACAGCAATCAGGCTTTCTTTCACCTTACATCTTTTCCCCTTTTATTTGTTTAATGGAGGAATTGGGGTCAGTTGGGCACAAAAAAAGAACTACATCACTTAGTGATATATGATACATTTATTTATTTATTTATTTTATTACTAGCTAGGATGGCTGGAGCAGTGGAGAACCATGTCTTGTCTGCAACACCTGCACACCTCCCAGTCCCACTGGCATAAGACACCAATGGCCTTGGTAATCATGTAGCCCCAGCCTCCTTGATTCTGTCCATACTTACAGCAAATTGAGGGTTTTCACATGGGGTTTCTATGACCCTCTGGTTTCCCACCACAAGTTTGTTACAAGGGCGTGAAGTTAGCAGCAGTTATGTGGCAAGGTCCATCTATTGCTTTTTTTGCCCTTCCGGCCCCGAACAGGTTAAACTAGTCTGTTAGAGCTGGGGAGATGTTGTCAAGATCTGAGCACTTTCATGGCTTCTTTTCCCTATGACAGCTTGTGTATCCATTTCCTTCCAAATTATAAAATCAAATAGGACAATTACTGGTGATGTTTCATCACCTTTTGTAATAATGATGGCATTACAGTAGAGTTCTGATAAATTTCCACACCTGAATTTCATATGCAGATGAAAGATTAAGCTGAAGTTAAACTCAGTTTTCTCGATAAACAGGTGGACGTATTGACCGATATGAAATATGTAAGTGTTTACACAACCAAGCAGGAAGCAGAAAAGGCTAAAAATAATAAGGCTGAATATGACTTTATAAACTCAGGGAACAGGAAATAATAAATTGAACTTATGCTGCTCCGCAAATAACAATGTATAATAAAAATATATTGCAGCATTATAATATGTTTACTAAGACAGCAAATATACAATAGCAAAAATATGTCAAAGATAAGAAAATGATCAGAGCTTTACAAATTAAGTTCCAAAGTAAGTTCTTTCCTGTAGCTATACAATTTAACTTTGAAGTGCTCAAATGTAATACCAAACTACTGTGAAGTACCATGCTGTAGTATGTCAGATGATCCACAGTAACACATAAAACTCCTCTGCTGCAAAGGCAGATGCATCTTCTGTACACTGTCACTTCACAGCTGTCATACGAAAAAGGAGGCACACAAAATTACTGTGGAACTGTTGATTCATGGTGTCATGGTTTAAGCCAAATTGACCACTAGGGATGTGGGGCACCCCAGATGGGACAAACAGATGCTCCCCCCTACCTCTCTTCAAAGAGAGGGGCAGAGAAGGGAGAAAGAGACTTCTGAGTTTAGAAAGAACTAAACAATGAAATATATACAAAACCGTATCAAGCTCCCAGGATGACAATCACGTCACCGTCTGGCACTGGGGAAGTCCCAGACTGGACACAGTGATGGACAGGAACTGGATTCCAGATCTGGATTCAGGATCAGGATCAAAGGCAGATGAACAGACAGAGACCTCCTTAGATGTCGGCCACTGAAGAAAGAGAGAGCTGACCCTTTGTTCTCTCAACTTTTATGCTGAGCATGATGCAGATGGGATGGAATACCCTGTTGGTCAGTTTTGCGTCACCTGTCCTGTCCACTCCTCCCCACAGGTGGGACCCCTCTACACTTTTCTGCTTCTGACCCTCCAACAGGGCAAGTAACAAAAGTTTTCTGGCCTTGGCTGTTATAGCAATAAGTATAAGCAAGAGCCTCTCTGCATACCATGCCTGAGCATCAACTATAAACATTGGTCTTACCACTCTGAGAGTGAACATTGTCTGCCCAACATGCTGTTAATTTCAGTAGTTAGAAGAGGCCCAGCTAAGAAGCAAAATTACTGAACAAAATTGGTCCTGTCTTACCTCAAACCAGGACACATGGTAACCGGTGACTTTCTGGTTACATGGTCCTGTGTTTGAGTCCTTAGTTGTCTGAGTAATTAAGGGTGAATCTGCCATTTTTCTCTGCTAAGTAAGATTATAGTTCATGGTCTAATTAGAAAAATGTTTTTTAGTTTCCAGTGAACAGAATAGCAAAATAATACAAATGTCAATCATATGACGTTTTGCTCATTATTTAGAATGTACTTGTACTATACAGAATCTATAGAAGATATTTATTCAAAATGTGGTATGTATGCTGTAGTCACATAACATTCTACTCTTAAAATATAATAGCAAAGGGGTAAAAATAAAGCACTTTGTATTAATGCAAATTTTCAGCTGCCATAATCATCTCTGTCACAGTTCTTTATTCCACTATTTTTCTTCTGAAATTTCTCCCCCAAAACAATATCTTCCTCAAACATAAAATCGTCTGAAATTATATTACAGAAAATTTCAACTCTTAATAGATATCATAAAAAGGGTAGTCATTTCCATAGCATTTAGATGAAGTCAAAATATGGGATCTCATTCAGAGTTTACAAAAGTCCATCAAAAATATGTCTGAGACTTCATCAGAGATTGTACCTTGGATCTGGACTATGGATCCGGGAACAAGATCAAGTAAGAGGCAGAAGCTAACTATAAATCTTGTAAGAATAAATCAGTATTGCTTAGCAGAGAAATAACTCTGTGAAAGAACTTCAGTTATCACTTTGAACTGGCAACTAATTGTCTGCAGACTGTCTGTCCATTTACTGCTAGTACCAAAAAGTCTGATGTACTGCATTTAAAATTTATTGACTGCTAAGAGAAGGATTCAGTTCCTTACTTCCTTGCTTAATGCACTGAAGATCCATACGTCACCATTTGTATTGCATTCTTTCAAAGTACCAGTAAGTATTTTCAATATATCAGAGATCCAACGTGGTGATTTGAGGCTCACTCATGTCTTCTTGGGATAAGCTCTTCTTGTTCGTAAGCTCCCAGATTTAACAGAGGGACTGAATGAAATGGATAGTCACTCATTTCCAAGTTGTCTCTGCTAAACCAACTATGCCATATGGTAGTCCTCACAACATAATAAGCAATTCTAGGTCAATGCATGTTCATAAGAACTCAGTCTTGTTGAAAGGGTTAGCTTTTCTGTCTCCAACGCTGATTCTAGCATTGTTTTCTCCACTTTTTGAATTAATAATTCAACAGAGAGAAAAGCATAGGAAAGAGCAAGCACAGATGCCCATTTATACTTTCTTCTGCTAACCATAGTACTTTTTAAGCATATACGCGAACTATCTTAATCTTGTGGTTTCTGGCAGATAAGATATTGCATGCACAGCATTGACCAAGCAAATAAAAGCACCATACATTCCTCATTAAAAGGAATCAACCCATTCCAGAAGAAGATCAAAACACAAAGTTTTAGACTTCCCTATGACGTGTTTGGTGTGCTGGAAATTTTTCCACTACATAGCTAGGAAAATTGTTTTGAATCAATCCTATGTTGGACACATGTTGGAAACACCCTGCCAAGCTTGTTGCAAGGAAATGAAGGAAAAACACTTTCCATTTTATGCCTTCTAAAATGAGTACAAGGAATGACATGGAACACGCACAGTCCAAAGAACAAGTATAGCAATGGTGGGGTTCAGACAAATGCATATTTGAAAACAAAAAATGCTTTGAATTTCATATACTTTGCCTTCTAATTTTAATGTATGATACATTTTACCTATCAGACGTGTTTGGAAAATCCACATAATTGGGATGTCTCCAAGAGAACCAATTGAACCTCATGATAGTGAATGGCAGCAAATTTTTACCTGGGACAAAATTAACATAAATTTTGCTTATGAGAAGTGCACTTGCCCTGGGACAAGTGACTAAGTGGTCCTTAATTTGGTACAGAATGGAAGTGAAACTCTTAAATCTGATCTAATGACAAAGTTCCCAAATTAAAAAGGGAGGGGAGACAAAAGAATACAGATGAAATGCAATATATCAGTTTATTTCCATATATCTTTTCTAGAAAAAAATCACACATCTTTTCAGAACCTGGAAATAAGCATCCACAAACAAAAATCAACCTCCTTTTTTTTTAAGTTTGAAACAATTCAGATACCATATGCTGAGGTGAGATGCCTTTTAATTTGGAAATAGTATAGGTAGTCCAGTTAGGGAGATTAAAGTAAGCTGGAAAAAATATCAGTTTTAAAATGCTGTTGAAACGCTATAATGCAACAAAGAGATGAGAAGGCCTATGAGCAAAATTCAGACAAATTTTTGATAGGATCATGGTTTGAATATATGAAGGAGGCTTTGGCTCCCACAAAAACTCCAAAATTTCTCCACAGGACAGATAGTTCAAGCTTTATTAAAAGACTGCAGTTAACAGAGGTAGTAAAAAATCTTTGATGTCATTTAGAGTGCCTTTTTCTTTTTCTGTTACCTGAAAAAAAGAATTGTAATCCTTACAAATTTGCCTAGCTTTGGAGTAACCTCACTGATCTCGATTAAAGTGTGTAACAGAAAAATCCATCCAAAAGATCAGGCCCATCTTTTTCATATAATCTGACGTAGAAGTTATATTCCTTCTTTAGATATAAATAAATTCAAGGTGTAATATCACACACCCCACAAGCCAAAAAATGCCTCCAACCCAGCAAAACTTTATAAAACAAACCTAACCCAGCTGAAAGACCCCAGGATCAGTGTACCACAGGGAGAAGGAATCACAGAATCAAAGAACTGTCTAGGTTGGAAGGGGCCTTCAAGATCATCAAGTCCAACCATCAACCTAACACTGCCAAAACCACTGCTAAACCACATCTGTCAGCACCACAGGACCAGTCCAGAACGTTGCCAGCACCCTAGGAAGAGAACAAAAAAACCCCACCTGCTAGCAACATTTGGGAGAGGAGGAAGAAGGAGAATGAATTGTACTGTGCACTTCAACAGTATATTCCCACCAGACACTGGAGAGATTTCTTGGCTCCAGTCAGCGCTCACCACAGTGCACCGATTATGCCATCTTGAGTTAGTAAATATTTAACTCTTCTGAAGAAAAAAGAAAGAAAGAAATAAAACCCCAAATAAAACACAGCCAACCTCCACCCTGTCTGAAAAGCAAGATTATATACGTGCAATAGGAAACATGTATATTGTAGATACAAACAGGAAGGGACAACTGACCCTGGCTGGAATGTATCACAGTGACACAAACATTGATATAGGCAATTTCCATGCAATTATTATTCACAGATTTCCTCAGATATGCTGATGAGATAACTTTTTGTACCTCTTAGTTAACTGCAACATGGACAATCACCTTCTGCCTGTCAACTATCTGTGGCTCAGAAATATCATTTTACGAAGAAGCCATATTTCTTATCTGCTTTAAATATGTCTTCAGCTCAAATATTACTGCCTCTGTGTGTATGATAATGTGTGTGTATGCATGTGTACACACAGACCCTCACCTGCTCAAAAACTTTCTTTTTGAACATTATTACAGTATCTTTCAAATTTAAAGAATTATTTAAAAACAGAATTCTTACTGAAATACTTGAGATTCATCAACCTGGAGCTTAAAAACTTCTTTCATAAGAGGTATATGAGAAAAATAAAGTACTTAGCAATAGCCCCCAGTGTTCAATAGTATTTCAGTTGAGATTTGGAGGTTTTTGTTCATTTCTTTTTTAGGATTTAGGTAATACAAACACAATAACATGATAACCACTGAGAATTTATTTTATTTTTTCCCTAGTCCTTTGCATTATAATCAGAGAATTGAGTATTTTGTTCTTTCTTTGAACTGCCAGTCTCCACTGTAAATCATAGAATTGAAGCTGCTTTAGTCTTTCATTTCTAGCTAGCAACAAATACTTTCTAGAAGAGATAAACATTTAGAAACAGCAAGAATAATGACATTTCCTCCTTATTTCCTTAAGAAAGTCCATTCTATTCTGTTAGGTAATATCTGAGAAACCAAACTAGTAAACATGCAAGCAAATCATATTGTACACAGAACTACTTCAATTACATTCTATTTGAATACTCAATAGCCTTGAATATAGTCAGCATCTTATTTCAAATCAAAGTAAGCTTTTTCAAATGAAAAAGCTATAGTTTGGCCATATTTTCAGAAAACTTCAGAAGATTTTTTAAGTACCTAGCCCTAATGGAGATAATTTTCATCCTTTTTTAAGCAATCCTTTTAAAAATAAATATAATCTTTCTTCCCCCTTCCCTCCCCCAAAGTTGCTGCAAACTTTATCATTTGTCTCTTTTTTCTTATTTATATTTCCAATATGAAAATATGTAGCTCATTGTCTTAGTGGCATTGATTCATTTATTTGTAATAAATTGCTAAGTAATGGAGTGCTCCATAGAAAAAAATCCTGAAGGTACATTAGATCCATTAGATCTCTTACTATATTCATTCCACCAAGCTCAATGAAGCACCAAATCAAATGTTAAGGCTAATGTCTTCAAAGCACTTAGAGGACTAAGTTCCTTAAAATGTGATCTAAATCTTAGGGGGTTAAAACCAGTGGTACCTCTGTAATTTCTCATCTCTATTAAAGTAGATTTGTAGCTATAACAAAACCACCTCAAAAATCTAATACTCAGCCTCAATTGTTCACTCCTTTGCTCTGTATAAGGAACATATATGGAAGGGGACACAAGATTTTAAATCTCACCTAGTTTATGTCTCCCTCAAGCAGGAAGAAACAAAGAATTACACACCTTAGAGTAAATGCTGCCTATGTTTCTTAGTACATCAGAAAGCTTTTCAGAGGCAATCAGTTAAGATGGCTGTCTAAAAAAAATAAAAACACAGGCAATGTGTGGAGTGAAGTCAGAGTGACACTTGTCCATAATTTATGAAGTTGCTGAAAGTTTGGAGAGCATACAGAAAAAAGATTTTAAAATTATTTCAGAAATTAAGAAAATGACAGTGAGACAAGATGAACAGCATCTGTGAGAAAATTAAACCAACATCTAACTAGAGTATACTAGCATGGTCACAGGAAAAAATACTGACTGTGAAGTTAATAGACTTAGGTAATGGTTGAGAAAAGGCAAATGTGCAAAAATTTGATAAAAGGCAAATTTTTCATTTATGTGGCCAAACAATTAAAGTATTTCTTGAAGTTTGAAATAAAGAATGTATACTTTTTAAAAAGGAATCATTACATTCACTGCAAGCCATTTGCCTTAATATTACAGTCAGTGTTAAATACATAGATTTAGCTGGTGCCTCTGGTCTTAACATAGATGAGTCGTAGCTCTCATCCTTTCAGTTACCTTTGTATCACCTGACTGCCCTTAAGGTGTATGACAGAAAATCATAAAGTCTGGGAAACAAATTCTTGTTGGTTCTTAAGCAAGCAGCGTAGGGCCTCATATAAAGAGGAAAATACCTGTGTACGCTCCCAACTTATTTTAAGAGTGCTAGGCATCCATTTTTGAACAAATAATTTTTTGCCACAGAGCACATGCCACACTGAAATTTTAATAACAGTTGTCCATAAATATGGACTACTAATTTATATAATTGATTATTAACATACTTAATTCAATAACTGTAATTTACAATATAGATTAAATCCTATAGTTCAGAACATTTATTTTCTTTGCAAAAATACAGGCTAGTAATATGAACTTAAACTTTCAAGCACTATCCATTGTACATTTACATTATACAAGGGTATATTTTCTGTTGGTTAAATGTCCTTGACTTTCTCTGTTTATTTTTTACTCTATGATTTATGTAGCATCTTTGCCAGAAGAGGTGGTGTATAATTCTACTGCATTCTCAGCCTCATTATTAGTAATGGATTCATTTTCAGTTTCATCACTAAAACCAGTTCATTATCTACAAAGACAAAATTATCTTCATATACATTCTGAGGTAATTGATTCCTCTATTTATATGCTGAAGAGAACCTTGCTCACTCAAATTGGGAATGAAAACTTCTTCGTCCCCTCCCCCTTCTGTACAACACTGACATGAAACAACTGCCATTTTCACAGAAAATATAAAAATAATTAGTGATAAAACAAGTTCAGTTACTCCCAATGATGTTATTCTTTGCAGAAAAAGAGTTTCTTAATGGTGTAGTTTGGCTAAATGGACATCATCTTACACCATAAAACCCAGTCTTTTGACACAACACTGGAAAGAAATATTCTATTTATTAATACTTGCAAGTGTTAATACCAACCATTTTCAGTCTTCCTTTTTCATTCTTCTCTAAGAATACTTGATCCTTTTGTAGCACAGAACACAATTAAAGATTTATAATAGTATTGCTATATACGGAGTGCAACTGACATCTGTTTCTCACTCAAGAGGGTGGGGAGGGGAATACTGAACAAAGTGTTCTCACCAATTTTGACAAAGTAGAAAGTTTTTTTTTCTTTCTGATTTTAATTTTGATTCTTTTATTTAATATTTGGAGTGGAGAAAGCAGCATGCAAATTGATTTTATGTTTGCTTTTAGGCTTACTGGTGATACAGTTTTGTTCTAGATCAACTGTGCTTTCTAAGTGATTTAAATCTGAGTGCTTCTGAATGTGTATCAGTCTGCATATCTATTTCTTCACCTATATCACTCCATAGACAGCATGGTTAGAAGTCAGATAAACAAGAAAATTCTGTTCTTAACTTGCCTGAACAATAGTATAAATCAGTGGAAACTTCCACTTCATTTTAAATAATTTAAAAATATCTTAGAAATAGTCCTAATTTCAGTACTAAATCTACTAATGAAAATTCATTTGTAATTTTCAGTTTTTTAATGAGTGCTATTGATGGTCTTTTAACGTATATTTTCATTTGGTCATCCAAAATGCAACATAAAAAAAATTTAATTTTACCCTCAAACTTGTATGGACCTGCTTACAATATGAAACCACCACATTCTTCTACTGTTTCCTCAGAAAGAACAAAAACAGTTAAAAATTAGAGCAGTGAGGCTCTGTTGTGGCAACAGAACACTTTGATAATGTACTTTAACTTGTTTCTCAGTATTATGGCGTTTAATTGATTTTCATGACTGTCTGAAATTACAGAATAGGTGAAAGCAGAAATAAATTTCCAAAGCCTTTGCTTTAGATTACTTACACCATGGTGGCTTTGGGAACACACCAGTGTTCTGCTCTAGTAGGATGGTTTCCTTTAAAGGAAGGAAAACTAGGAAGGCCTTCTTTTGAAAGTCGTTGACTGTAAGTCAGGACTTGGTTGAGTAAGACACTGAGTTCTCAAACTGCAATACGATTAAAAACTCAATGACTCATGAGCCCAATTGCTGGGCTATTATATGGGCAATGATCTCAAAAATAGATAATAACATGTGTTATCAAAGTGCATTGGGTTTAGGTAGCAAGATTTTGGTAATGCAGGTGGCTGTAGCAAAGGCTTCTGTGTGAAGAGATCAGGGTCTAAGCCCATGTTGGACAGAGCCAGTTCCAGCAGGTTTCAAGGTGGTGCCACTGCAGGACACATCTGAGACCCTCAGCCATGGTGTATTAAATAAAAGGTAAAAATGCTGTGCAGTAGTTGAGAGAGAGGAGTGAGAAGAAAAAAAAAGTGTGAGAAATAACCCTGCAGACACCCAAGTCAGTGAAGAAAGAGAGGGAAGAGCAGAGATTTCCCTGCAGCCCGTGGAAAAGACCACAGTGAAGCAGGTTGTCCCCCTGCAGCCCATGGAGAGGACCATAGTGAACCACATAGTCCCTGCAGCCTGTGGAAAAGACCCATGCTGGAGCAGTTCATGAAGTACCGCAATCAGCGAGAGGGACCCACACTGGAGCGGGAAAAGTGTGAGGAGGAAGGAGCGGCAGAGAGAAGCTGTTGTGGACTGACCACAGCCCCCCATTCCCCATGCCCCATCCCACACTGAGGGAGGAGGTAGAGGAGTTGGGAATGCAGAAGTGAAGCTGAGCCTGGGAAGAAGGGGCGTGTGTGTGTATATTTGTGTGCGAAGGTGTTTTAGTTGTTGTCTTTGTTTCTCACCATCCAACTCTATTTTTAATCAGCAATAAATTAAATTAATCTTCCCCTAGTCAAGCCTGTTTCACCTGTGATGGTAATTGGCCCACAGACTTTTCCATGTTATTTTGTTCCCGTGTCCTATTGGGGGCAGGAGGGGAGTGAGAGAGTAACTGGGTAGGGGTGTGGCAGCTGGCCAAGGTCATCCCACCACACAATGCTAGAAACTGAAACTCATTCCCCATTGGTACAAAGCTTATGTTTAGCTTTCAGCCTCAGGAGTGGATCTTGGTGAAGGAGATGTTTATTATGTGGCCTTACCTATGTTCTGTACAGTATTTGGTATTTTAGCAATAATGTCTATCAATTACCATTCCAGTTTCCATCCTATTCTTCATGCTTCTCCATTTGGATCCGTAACATGTCTCTGTCTACTTCTATTAAAACAACAGAAAAGTAAATTATATCAACAACTTTCAAAAAGAATAAGATCAGCCTCCATAAACATTGCTCTGTATGAATTAAAAGATTTTAATACATTTTACTGTTTTTTTAATATATATTTTTATTTTTTTAAAAAAATGCATTTTTAAAGTAGTTGAATAATTTTAAATTACTTCTCATCATCAGTTATGAAAGTTTGCACTTGGTATGAAGGTGTTATGAGATACAGCATAATCTGAGGCAATTTCAATACTAAAGGCACATCAGTCACACTCACAAGCAGCCTGTATCATTTTAAAACAATCACTGTCAGAATGTTCTTTTATTTCCTTCTGAGGAAACAAGGCCTTTGAAAATGCCTAGTTTCAATCAGTAACTACTGAAGTAATTAGCATTTTTGTAATCCATATTTGTGTCACTTTCTCAAGACAAAAGCACACACCTAGCTTTTCAGGAAGAAAACTCGGGTGTTTTTCTCCAGATAGAGAAGATATCTAAATACTCCTTGAATAAATTTAAATCATAAAGGAACTAAAAAAACAGAACTTATTGCCTGCAGTCTCATTACACATAAACATATAAACAAATTATTTTAAAATTGTAAAAACATATATCTGAGTTCTTTTTTCTTTCCTCTTCCCCAAGACACAGGCTCTGTACATTTCCAAATCAGTACAATTGATGAGGTTGCCAATACTTCTGAAGGCAACAGACAGCGGAAGAGAGCTGAGGACATAAAGAGGTAAAAAAATACATATAACTGGAATAAGGTAGAGACAGAAAAGCAGAAAAAAATGGAAAACAAGAACAAATAGTGTGCAACTAGTCATTAGGAATGCAGGAAAAGAAGAGAGATGAGAAAGAAGGAAAGGTAGAAAACCAAAAGCCTCACGACAAGAAAATATTTTCAGTTTGGAAGCATCTAGTTTATAATACTCTGTCCATTCCTGCATATTTCTGAAGATATCAGTAACTTCCTTTAACTTTGCTTCCCATAGAAAATTCCTAATTTCTAGAAACTCAGAAAAGAACCCTAAACACCTCTGTTACAGTTCCAAAACAGAAACAAGGATTACTCTGGGAGATGTGTATTATCCATAAAGGAAAAAGAGCATAAATAAATTGAGATAAACTTCACAGTAGTCCAAGCAAAGGAAAAGTGGCAAAGTTCTAAAATCTGAAGATGCAAATATTGTAATATTAAAGGGATTGATAAAATAAATCATTCGGAATTGTTAAAAATCTACATTAGTTTAAATGCTAAGTCAAATAAACAGAGTTAGAACGCTTAGAACACACAAATTAAAAATCCAGTCTCACAGCTGAATTCCTTCAAGAACAATTGATGACTAGTGTTAGAACATGATTCATTTAATTCATCTGCAGATTAAAGGATTTATTTGTTTTCACAAGGAAATGTGTACCTCAGCCATACATTTGTCCAAGGAGACAACAGTTTAAAATTTCTTCAGCTTTTAAACAGTAATCTGAATTTGAAAATATATATATATAAAAATCTATTCTTATTTCTGTGGAAGTCAGGAATTGAAAAGGCTATCAGCAGCTAATATACTTGATTTTTCTATTTTGCTTAACAAGTGTAGACACTGTTCTTAAAATCAGAAGTGTTGATGTATTATAACTTTAGTTCAGGGTCTTCTCTAGACAAGATTTTCCACGGAAAACGGAAATCAACAATCATTTTTCAGGTTTATACTTCATATTTAGCAAGCATTAAAACATACCCTCTTTTGTCATACATTTAGCATAATTTTTCTCTAATTCACATACTCATTGATTTAGCATTGAATAATTAGGATTATGCATATATACAGAATACACAAGTGAATTCCCCACACACACTTGAAATACACAGCAAAGCAAAAGGAACAGAAGCATTTTTACAAGCTTTTTTTTTTTTTCCTTAGGAATAAATAGCTATTACCAAACTGCAAATTTTGAACTCTATATACAAACATAAATTAAAAGAAAAAAAGAACGCTCCCAACAACAGATTTTCCTTGAAAGCACTGAGGTAATTAAAAATCACTGTTGCAAAATAGAATACTGATCAATGTACTTTATTACTCGGGAAAAAAAGAGCAGTCTTTGGCCAAAATCTGTGGCCTGAGTTATGTTCACTATTTGTCCCTGTAAGATCAGAGACTATTGAATAACCATTCAATTCATTCTGGAAAACTAAGGGCAAGAAACTGGCCCCAATTTCCTTAGAAACCTTCAAACAGATGAATGTACTTAACTTTAAAGGTTTTTCAAGAAACTAAAAAATAAAAGAAGAAATTCTGACTTTAACGGAGATGATCCTATTTCTGATGACTCATAGATAAATTATAACAGTTTCTTTGTTCATTTTATTTTGCCAATGACTAATTTACTACTTGTTTTGTAAAAATAGAAGACAGAAATAAAAATATAGTGCAGCATTTATTTTACTTTAAAAATTTGAAATTATAGCTAAGCAACAGAGTGCATGATGAAAACTAAAAAGATAACGGAAAGTAGTTTTGTAAGTTAGTGTGTATATAAAATATTAAGTATGTATTAGCTTTCCCTTACATTGTTTAAAAGTATTGAAGATGCATGCTATCTGTTAAAATATATAAAAAAGTACATTTTTATGAGCTTCAAAAACCCCTCATGAATTTTTTCAAATTCTATTCACCATAAGTATGATTCTAATTAACTTCTCATAAGTAAACTTTATATGAGGAGGGTTTCTATCTCAGAGCTTTTTTTATATAAGCTGCCTTTTTTTTTTTCTATCATTAAACTTTTAAGTAAACTCATATCTGAAATCGCATGTTAAATATTTTAAGTATAGATACTGAGAATTTTCCAGGACAGAAAAATTATACTAAAAGTCTTGAAAAAGAAACCAGTTCTCCAAACCTCCACACACAGACACCAGTCTATAATATATAAATATAACCAACAGCAAAGCTTATTAAATATTTTGATCAGATGTACAAAAAATACATCTGTAGAAAGTCAAGCAATTATTGTCCCTGTGCTATTACAGCTTAATCTAAAGAATTCTCTTTGATTCATCTAGTGTTTTAAAAGAAAGTATTTTGATAATTATGCATTAACCTCTTCTATATTAATATCGTTCTCTTTTTTATCCCACTGCTGATGGTGTCTTAATGGAAGTCATAGCCACAATTGCATATTTTTCTAGATATGTTCCTTGTAATAATATAGTCTGAAATCAAGAAGAAAAAAAAAAACAAAAAACAAAACAACAAACCCACTGGGCTGAACTGCTCTCAGATGCTGAGAAACAGACTGAATGGTTTTTCCATATAATTTTTCCTTATATACTCTGAAGGAACTTCTGAATATGCTAGACATTATCATGCTGCATTAACTCACACCAGTCCTCATCCATACTAGTTAATTTGTTACCTAATGTCCTGCTTGCCTTATTAGGTCTTAAACATTGGTAAGGGTGGAGAACACTAAAAGGAAAAAAAAACAACCTGATTTTTTTTTATTTTCTCCAGCAAGTATGCAACACTATGTATCAATAAAAATTCAATACCACTTTTTGTGTAGAAGAGATTTCCCCACTGTAATAAATATTATAGTTAACAGAAAACTGATGTGAGTTAAGTTGAGGGGTCAAAATAGAACATAGGGAAAAAAAATCAACAGGTTTAAGTAAAAGGTAGTATTCTTCTTGAAAAAATTGGTTTTAAGTTTGCATTTAATCCATAGTAAAATCTTTACGGTCTAAAAGGAAAAAAAAAGACCCCCAACAAAAAAAAACAAAAATAATCACCATGGGAAATGAGAACCAAAACCTAATGTCCAAAAAAAATTAGCTGCAAGATTTGATTAAAGGATTTATTAAAAAAAAAAAGAAAAAGAAAACTTTCATATTTTCAAACCAGTCCTGTTATAGTGTCTTACTTAGTAAAAGAAAAATAATCATGGAAGTCTGTAAATTAATGTCTGGGACTTAAACCAAAAAAAGACTGTAAGAGTACATTTAACTCTGTCAGTATTTCTCTGAAAAGAGAATCAGTATTTTTGATAATCTAGGTGACTAGAGTGCAGGGCCATCCTCAATGACGTTCTTCTCTGTGTCCAGGCACAGTTACGTGATATTTGGCATGAAATTTAAGGAATACAGAATATTCTTCTTGATTACCTCTTTGTTACTTCCTCATTATGGAGGCTCCTTCACCTCCTTCCCTTTCCAAACATTCCTTCATTTGCCTTTTACTAAAGTTACTCCTCTCTCTCCCTCCACTTCTTTTCCTCGGTATTTCATTCCTGCATGATCCATTTGCTTTTCCTCTCCACATTTCGGTCGAGCTTCATCAGTTTTTGTGGATGCCTGCACTCTGGGTTCCCTTTTGCACCACATCTTCTTTCACTAGGTGTGGTTTTCTAGTAGAGGTGAGCTAGACTGCCTGAGAAGAAAGACATAATGTTTCAAAGGCTAAAGGTGAATCATAAAAAAAAGAGTATGAGATTTAGTGGCTTTTCATGCACAAAAATTTCAGCACAGAACTCAGCTTTTCAATTTGATATGCACAACACGTAAGCTTGATCAAAAAACCCCAAACTTATTAGCAAGTCTCCTTCAGAAAGTTTCAGCAACATGGAACAATTTCTCTTTTTAACCTTAAGATGTAAAAAGCAAAGCTAGTTTTCTCTCTAATGAGGACAGGAGCTGTTGGATTAAATGATTAATTTACTACTTAAGCCTCACTGACATTTCTTCACTACGCATCTTGACAACCCTCTCTGTGAACTTAACATCACCTTCGCAAGTTCCCCTTGGAGACCAGCGTTATCATGATGGGAAGCAAGAAGTGAATACCAACAACAGATGAATTAAAACTAAAATTTCCACTTGATCCAGCAAGTCTTAGACACAATCCAAGCCAATCTGGTCAGCAATGCCTCAGCACTTTAGAACAAAGCACCAAAATATGCTGCTGCTGAGCCTTTGCTTGTTAATTATGGGTTTTAACACTTTTTTCATTAACTCAAGAAAGAAACTTGTAACTTATAATGTAAAATGCTTTCCCATCCCCTTTTTCTTAGGTCTTGCCTACAGGATAGAAACAAAAGAGGTGGCAAAAAATATAAAAGAAGAATTAAATAGGAAATTTGTTAAAGATACTCTACCTCATTTTTCTGAGTACTTACTTCTATTCCCTCAGTCCAAGTGGTGTCCTAAATTCAACTTGTTATTAAATTAAATTAATGATTGACATATTCTGTAAAAAATAATAGATTTTTATGGAAATCCTTATTTTACACATAAACCTTACATTACAAGCAACAGATCACTTGGTTCCATTCATGCTAGTCAAAATGCAATGGTACAAAACTCAGATTAGCAACTATTTATACCTTGTACCTAACCCATCCTTCCAACACAGTAAATAAATTGCAATTATTAAAGCTGAAGTAACACAACTAACTTGTACTGTTTGCATCAGTCTTCAGCAACACAACCTTCATTCTAATCATTTTATCAAAATCAAAGCTTGGCAAACAGACATACAGCTAGACAACTTTTCATTTAAAAGCAAATGCATTATAGTTTAATCGCAAATGTGTTATAGTTCAATATGTACTATCTATTATCAAAAATCATGTCCAGTTGTGAAAACAACTGGACAAAGAGTTTATCTGAAATAAACAAGAAAAAATATGGAGCTTTGAGGTACACAGAGAAATCAAGCTAAATAAGAAGGACACTGCAAGAAAAAACTTAAGCTCATAATGTTTCAAAGAAATTTCAACATAGGAGAACAAATTAGAAGAAAATAAACCAGGAATGATGAAAGTAGAAGATGGTATGCAGTAAAAGTGAAATGAAGAAACAAGTTGGAGAAGACTGTAGAAAATAGCTTCACTGGAATTAAAAACCTAAACAAAATTTCTAACCTAAACAGAACTAAAATTCCTTATACGCAGCTGTACTACCAGTAAACCATCTTTCTCCAAAAATTTAGTACTCTCAGTTGACTGGAGAGATGAAATAGTGTGTTTATTTGAAACACATTTTACAGAACATTTTGCACTGAATAGGTATTGTGGATATTTTCTGTTACTATACTGGGGAAGTAAAATGACTTTCATAATCAGGAGGAAAACAGTTTAAAAATATGAGAGGAGTTCTAGGAAGCGAGGGGTTAGAATTAGGACAAAACCAAAGAGATGTAGATACAATTCAAGATTACCTGTTTCTACACTGGTTTTGCTAGATATGTCTGCTTAAGTTGTTTTTTCCTCAACCTTATTATGGATAATAAGGGATAAGACCACAAGAGATAACTGGAGTTCAGACTAGTCTTTTCTACGCCTACTACATGTCTGAGCTAACATGGTGTCATCGTTTAGGATAGCATGAATGGTCTGGGAGTCCAGTCTTCAGTGCAAGCTCATGTCTTAAGTTCACATGACTCATATTTGGGTACCTGTATTTGTCTGAGGAGGGTTCTCTTAGCAAAAGATAAGAATTCTGTAATGACCACTAAGGTTCATAAAAGAACAGACTACAATCCATTTGCCAAAGTTGAGTTTTATTTAGTAACACAAAGTGACATCTGGCAACACTTATTATACTTAATCCAACACCCTGCAACCTACTATCTCTCTCAATCATATGGTCTCCACACCTGGGTAAACAGGGGACTTTTTTTTCTTTTTACGGTAATTTCTGAATACAGCTCAGCTAAATCCAGAGTTGCTTGTGTTCCTTTGTTATTACTCTTCCTTCATAGCAGACACAAGTATCAGTCTCCTTCAATTATCCAATGGCTGATACTGATTGATAATTTTGCTAGCTGTACAATTAAGCATAAACTGATGCATTTCAGTAATAAACTCATGCAACACCAAAGAGAAGAACTTACTATTTCACTCCTCATTTCACATTTTAATAGACAAAAAGCAACATATACACTGCTTTTACATTTTACTCAGATGTAGTCTTACTGAAAAAAGTGTGGAGTTTGCACTTTAGTGTCTTAAGATGCAAATATTTATTCTGATAAGACAAAGGGTTTGAGTCTAATGTTCCTCAGAAAACGATAGGTAACATTTTATAAATTACATTATACTATAATAACACCACAATGTATGTTACTTAGAGTATTAAAAAATATATTACTAGACTGTTGTAAAATTTCTTATCAGTACTAATAAAAATAGTTTTGGATATATGATGAAATTCTACAAAACATAATAAGACTGGCAAAGCAATGGCTAATAAAAGAGCTCTAAATTTATAGATATGCTGTAGTGCCATGGAAAATATAGTCAATAGCCAACTATCAGATCTTGTTTCCAGACAATCTGAAGGAAATCATTTGATAAAACATTTTCCTAAGGCATATCCTCTATTTTAATTGAGCAGTAAAAATTCAGATTTCAAAAACCTTTCAAACTGCACACTTCAAGGGTTGTTACATTAAAAGCGCCTTGAGCCCCATACTGCACCTAATATAGGCTTTGTAAAAGCAACAGAACAAGGCAATCATCCTTTATTGCAAACAAATAGGCAAGAATATATACCTCTAATATTACTTTTTGTCCAAAGATTTCCAGCTGCTTTTCGTGGAATTGCCAGTTTAACATGAAAATGTAAAGTACATGCAAGGACAAAATACTTCATTTATTAAATTGCCTATTTTCATTAAAATACAATCTTGTGATATGTAATCATCATCTTTGTCAAATGAATGAGGTATAAAGATATTAGTTCATAACACATCAGGATAAGGATGAAATTAGTTAAAGTCACAGATACATTTTAATGTATTAAGACCTGGTGATTTCTGTTTTGACTGAGTGGGCATCCAGTTCCTATTTTACACTAAAACTAATGATGGGAAGTGCAAAGGAAACAAAAAAATTGTCATGTGACCAAAATTAAGACAATGCAAAAGGCTGAAGTATGTGACCAAATGTACAGAGTACATTACCATTTCTGTTTGTTCATTTTCCTGAGAAAGAACACACAAGGACAGGTAACTTTCATGACATGTAAGGAGACAATGGGATACTGTTTATGCTTCCCTATCCAGAAGAGATGGGAAGATCAAAGACAGATCATCGATAAATTTCACAACCTTTTCTGGTGACAGCTTTTCTATATATAATAAAGGTAAATATACAGCCACTACTTTTCAGGTCATCTGATCAAAGTGTAAAAAGTGCAGTGGTCTGATTATAAGCACTCTTGCTTATTTCTGAAAAATCCCACCTTATCTGGTAACAGTCTTTATTTTCAAGGAATTTATCAGCAAATGGGAAGACGTGGTAGTAAGAACAAGTGACTTGACTAACGAGGAAATATAAAGGTAACAGAAAGCAGATTCAGATATGGATGGACCAGTTACTTTGATACAAGCACTGTCCATAAAAAAAAACTGATATGGGGCAAAATCAAGAAAGACTAAACAATGGCAAGGAAATTAATCAAAAGTAAAATAATGCATTAGAAAATAGGCAGTAAGAATAGCTTTCTGGCTTTTATTTAAAAAATAATCAAATTTGGTTGATATGTTGGAATAACAGATTTTAATAAGGCATTGTACATAGACACATTTCTACATATGATAAAAAATGAATCAATATTACATATTGCACACTGAGTATTTTTAAATTGCAAACTAAACTGTTAACTGAACATTTATAAGGGACTTTGGTATCTCAGGGTTTTAATGCAGACAATTTCATACCCATCAGGAATAAATATGTGGGCAAAATTTGTGAAAACAATTAAAAGATGAATAAATTATTATAGGAACCACTCAGAGAGTGATCTTCTTGTCTGCTCTTCTGAATGAAAATTTTAATACAGCCAAACGCAGGGTTATAAGCATCAGAAGAATTTCTATAGCTTGTCTTCAGAATGTAACCTTGAAAGCTTAAAGATTATATTTTGCAGGACTGACACAGAGAAGTCATAGTAATTAGTTCTACAACAGCTTTCACAGTAATTCTCTAACTAAAGATCATCAAGCGAATGTTGCTCAAAAATCATGATGATAAATAATCTTGCTTCCTTTAGTATTCAGGAAGACCAATACTGGACCACCATACATCCAGATCCTCCTGGAAATTCTGCTAAGGCACATGGAAAATAAGGAGTTGATTTGTGACAGCCAACATGGCTTCACCAAGGGCAACTTGTGCCTGAAAAATTTGGTGGCCTTCTACAACGACGTTACGTTAGTGGCTAAGGGGAGAGGAAAAGACATCATCTACCTGGACTTGTGCAAAACATTTGACACTGTTCCACACAACATCCTGGGCTCTAAATTGGAGAGACATGGATTTGACCAATGGACCACTCAGCAGATAAGGAACTGGCTGGATGGTTACACTCAAAGATTTGTGGTCAACAGCTTGATTTCCAAGTGGAGTCCAGTTGAGTGGCGTTCCTCAGGGGTCAGTACTGGGACCAGTGCTGTTTAATATCTTTGTTGGTGACATGGCTGTTGGGATGGAGTGCACCCTCAACAAGTTTGACGATGATACTAAGCTGTGTGAAGCAGTCGACATGCTTGAAGGGAGGGATGCCATCCAGAGGGACTTTGACAGGCTTGAGAGTTGGGCCTGTGTGAACCTCATGAAGTTCAACAAGGTCAAGTGCAAAGTCCTGCACATGGGCCGGGGAAATCCCATGCACAAATACAGGCACATGAAGGATCAGAAGGCTGGAGCACCTCTCCTATGAAGACAGGCTGAGAGAGTTGGGGCTGTTCAGCCTGGAAAAGAGAAGATTCTGGGGAGACCTTATAGCAGCCTTCCAGTATCTGAAGGGGGCCTATAAGAAAGCTGGAAAGGGACTTTTTACAAGGGCACGTAGTGATAGAATGAGGGGTAATGGCTTCAAACTGGAAGAGGGTAGACTTAGATTAGATATTAGGAAGAAATTTTTCACTATGAGGGTGCCGAGGCACTGGAACAAATTTCCAAGGGAAGTTGTGGAGGCCCCATCCCCAGAAGTGTTCAAGGCCAGGTTGGATGGGGCTTTGGGCAATCTGGTCTAGTGGAAGGTAACCCTGCCCGTGGCAGGGGGGTTGGAACTAGATGATCTTTAAGGTCCCTTCCAAACTAAACCATTCTGATTTGTGATACCCTGTTCTGCCTCTGTGATTTCAAAAAATGATGTTGAAAAATTTGAAAGATTTCAGAAAAGTTCAAAATACTGTTCTATATTCAGAAGCATGGTTCAGTAAAACTAAATTTAGGATTGAGTGGTCATTCACTTACAGTTTATAAATATACACAGTACATAGGCGTTAACTTGTTTTTCATAATATTTTCAAATGAAGTGCACAGCTGAAAAATAAGGAAGCTCTACAGAGGTATATCCAGATAATTCTACTCATGATCACTTATAGCTCTAAACAAAATGCATTTTTAAAATTCTACTCTAAAACTTGTTTCCCTTTTACAGGAATAATCACTGTTTGACTTCCTAAGACTTTTGTTAATAATTCCCTATTTATTCAGGGAGGAGGCACTTTTAAACACTTCCAGTGATTTACATTCAAGTGAAGCTGTGAATATGGAAACACATTTGTGTTGCATCTAAAAATAACCTTTAAATCTAAAAGAACAGCTAGAATCTAAATTAAAAAAAAATAAAAATAGTGAGTATCAAAACCAAAGAAGGTTAAAATTCAGTAAAACTGCAGACCTTAGAAATAATTCAGGCAAGTTTTCCTATTTCCACTGGAATTTTGCAAAAGAAAATTAGGGAGAGAAGTAACATCTGTGTAGGCAGAAATTCAATAGTGTAATTAGTCCTAGTTAGAAAAAAGAATAAATAGAAAGACAGAAGAAAAAAATGCAAAAGAGGTTGAAGGAGAAAGGTAGAATTATAGGTAAAGAGAGTTGCTGAGAAAGATTTAAAAGCTTATTAGATGTGATTTGGGCTTTAATACAGATACATATAGCTACTGTAGTCATCTTTTTGGTCCATTAGTTTGATGATGCCACTCACTTGATGGTTCTTTTCGGATTTGACTTTAATTTACCTTGTCTTTTCAGTATGATACTCTTTTCCCTCCTCTATTTTTTTCACTGTGGAACATTTCACTGACAGCTATCCTTTTTCTTCCCTTAATGAGGACTGATAGCTCCCCACTGACAAATTTGCCAGATGCTCACAATCTGTAAATTCCATATGAAGTTTTTTGTTCATGGTTCAGACTTGCTAATCTTGCAAGTTCCACCCACACTGACGTTTCTCTGCTTCTTTCTGGCTACAACAGGTGATGAACTTAGCTGAGTTATATTAATGTTCCTCTGTGGTTCCAGTTTACCTTTCACATATTCTGCCCTTAGAGCAAAACCACCTATCTAAACATAGAGCTCCTTCTCGATGCAACACAATTACAGAATCACAGACCAGTGAGGTGGGAAAGCATCTCTGGAGATTGTCTAGTTCTGCCCCCTCCTACCCCAGTTCAAAGATGGTCAGCTAGGGCAGCGTGCTCAGGACTGTGTTTTGAATATCTTCAAGGATGGAGATTCCATCACCCCTCTGCTCAACCTGTTTCAGTGTTTGGCCACTCTGAAAGTTAAATGTTTTTTCTTATGTTTAAATAGAATATCCTGTCTTTCATTTTGTGCCCATTGCCTACTGTCTTGCCACTGGATAACACTAAGAAGAATCTGGGTGTGTCTCCTTTGCTCAATGCCAACAGGTATTTATACACTTTGATAAGATCAACCTGAGCCTTTTCTTCTCCAGACTAAATGATTCTAGATTTCCCAGACTCGCTCTCTTTGTGGCCTTGTGCTGGACTTGCTTGAGTAGCTCCATGTCTTGTACTGAAGACCCCAAAGATGGACAAAGCACTCCAGGTGTGGCTTCACCAGTGCTGAATAGAGGGGAAGGATCACCTCCTTTCACCTACTCATGACTGTCTTTCTAACACAGTCCAGGATGCAGTTGGCCTTCTTTGCCACAAGGGCACATCACTTGCTCATGGTCAGCTTGTTGTCTACCAGTACCCTAAGGTCCTTCTTGACAAAGGGACTTACCAGCAACTTTCCAGTCAGTTGGCCTGCACTACGTATTGGTGTCCAGGATTATTCGTTCCCAGTTCAGGACTTGCCATTTCCCTTCACTGAACTTCAGAAGATTCCTGTTAGTCCATTTCTCCATCGTGCTGAGATCCCTCTGAATGTCATTAGGTCTAAAAAGAGGACTACATTCTCCAATATTGAAATGAATTAAATTTTGTCTTGAATAACTTCTTGCTTACTTTTGGAAACAAGCAATCAATCTAACAACAAATGGACATTATCTGTAGCTCTTTTTTGAAAAAAAAAAAAACCAAACCTCCAACAAGATGCCTTTAAGGTGCATCATAAGTTGAACATTGATTGATTTAATTCCAAAATTAATTAGTGAATAAAAGTTTGAAAGAAAAACATTATCATCTAGGCCAGGAAAATCTTCTCAGACAGTTGTTTGATTGTATGCTACGATGAACAATCTTCTTTTAGAATGATCTGGTCAGAAACCTGGAAGGCTATTTTCATTTCTTTTATACTCCCTCTGGAGGAAACACTTACACAATAGATGTAATCGAATCATCCTTGTAAATGGCATTGAGAAAAGTCAGCAGATCTGTCAGGAACTCATCAACTTAAGTTAACTTAGAGATGATAACAATGTTAAAACAATGTTATGTTTTATTCCTCCAGTCACCACAGTAGTCATTATATTGTGATGAGAAGAGCTTCTTCTCACAGACAATATCCACATAGGGATGGGAGAATATGAAATGAGAACAAATAATTTTAATTCTCTTTTCCTCTATATCATGTCTGGAGCAAAACAAAACAGGAGAGAGGAACAGCCAAAAGTGGTGAGAAAGGGAGAAATACCAATCACAAAATACAGTGGGTTGCCATTAAAACGTCATTTGCCAACCATTTGCACACAGCAGTATATAAAATATACAAAGTTTTAGTTACAGTGGATAACTGATATCTGTGATAATGATTGTCAAATAATCGTTGCCATTTTCATGCATTCTACTTTATTATGGGTTAGCAATTATGTCTACAATGATACAAGCAAATTACTTGTGAAAATATTTACTTTTTTCTGATTGTTTTCTCCATACCGCCTTCAGGAAACACATTGGACATTTCAGGAAATACAAGTCTTCTGGTTATTCACAAAAAGAGTAATAGTAAAGTGAAAAAGTTTTCCTTCAAAATGTGAAAAATTTTCCTTCAAATTTTTCTTTCTTGAAGGAAGCAACCTGAATGAGAAGATAGTGTTCTATGAGAATGTGTTCCTCATTTTATGGTGGAGACTCAACTGAAACAAAATAAAATAAAAGAAAACATACCCTAAAAACTTCAGTGGTATTTCTGTTTAAAAGTGCTGTCCTATAAAAAGTTAAATTTTAAGTGATCTATTATTTTGCAGACATAAGGTGATTGTTTATCAAAAAATAAGTGGGCAAAATGAAGTTTTCTTAAGAAATGTGTGCAATTTCTAAAATAATAATAATAAAAAAATCTAAAACCCAGCAGTTCTGAAAATTAACCAAAGCAGATAATTTTGGAATTTGCATACAAAATTTACAGGTTCTAAAAAGGGTAAAAATGGCATTTTTTCTGATCAAACACAGAACAGTTTCTTTGCAAACCCCACTACATTTCTTTTGAAACTTGGAAGCCATTGGATAGTGAATACTTTTGAACCAATGTAAATATTTACACTGAAAAACATTAGCTATTTCTGCTGTCATAAGGACCCCAATAAATAAATGACTGGCAACAACAAACAGCTACACAAGTCCATAATATGTTGGGTGAACAACTGTCTCATGGGTTGGGCTCAAAGGGTTATAGTAAATGGGGTTATATGAGGGTGGCAGCCAGTCACCAGTGAGGTTCCCCAGGGCTCAGTTTTAGAGCCAGTGGTTTTTAATGTTTTCATAAATGATCTGGATGCAGGAATCAAATGTACATTATGTAAGTATGCTGTTGATAGTAAATTAGGAAGAGCTGTGGACTGCCTCGAGGTTAGAGAGGCCTTACAGGGACATCTGGGTAGACTAGAGAGCTGGGCAATGAGCTCCAAGAGGAATTGCCAGATTCTCCACTTGGGGTGGGATAATTCTGATTATGCATACATACTGGGAGATGTGAGGCTGGAGAACAGCCCCACAGAAAGAGATCTGTGGGTTTGGGTTGTTGACAAGTTGTACGGAAGTCAATAGTGTGCCCTGGCAGCCAAAAAGGCTATCCGTGTCCTGGGGTGCGTCAAGCACAGCATAACTAGACAGTGGAGGGAGGGGATTGTCCCACTTACCACTGCACTGGTGTGGCCCCACCTCGAGTACTGTGTGCAGTTTTGGGAGCCTCAATATAAGAAGGATGTCAGACTTTTAGAGTGTGCCCGGAGGATAGTGACCAAGATGGTGAAAGGCCTCGAGGGCAAGACTTAGAAGGAGTGGCTGAGGTCACTTGGCTTGTTCAGCTTAGACAAGAGAAGGCTGAGGGGTGCCCTCATCGCAGTCTACAACTTCCTCAAGGGGGACAGCAGAGGGGGCGATGCTGATCTCTCTCTGTTGACCAGCGACAGGACACGAGGAAATGGAATGAAGGTGCATCAGGGGAAGTTCAGACTGGACATTAGGAAAAGGTTCTTCACTGAGAGGGTGGTCGGTCACTGGAACAGGCTCTCCAGGGAAGCACTCTCAGCATCAAGCCTGTCGGAGTTCAAGGAGGTCTGGACAATGCTCTCAGTCATATGGTTTAGTTTTAGATAGTCCTGCAAGGAGGAGGGAGTTGGACTAGATGACCCTTATGGATTCCTTCCAAACTGAGATATTCTATGATTCTAATCTAGTGAAGCCACACATGTATCTTACAATAACTGTATCCTGGTTTGAGGTAAAACAGGACCAATTTTGTTCAGTAATTTTGCTTCTTAGCTGGGCCTCTTCTAACTACTGAAATTAACAGCATGTTGGGCAGACAATGTTCGCTCTCAGAGTGGTAAGACCAATGTTTATAGTTGATGCTCAGGCATGGTATGCAGAGAGGCTCTTGCTTATACTTATTGCTATAACACCCAAGGTCAGCTAACTTTGTTACTTGCCCTGTTGGAGGGTCAGAAGCAGAAAAGTGTAGAGGGGTCCCACCTGTGGGGAGGAGTGGACAGGACAGGTGACGCAAAACTGACCAACAGGGTATTCCATCCCATCTGCATCATGCTCAGCATAAAAGCTGAGGGACCAAAGGGTCAGTCTTCTTTCTCCAATGGATGGTATCTGAGGAGGAGGACTCTGTCTGTTCAGCTGCCTTTGATCCCAATTCTGGTCCTGAATCCAGATCTGGAATCCAGTTCCTGTCCATCACTGTGTCCAGTCTGGGACTTCCCCAGTGCCAGCCAGTGATGTGATTGTTGTCCTGGGAGCGTAATATGTTTTTTTATATATTGTATATATTTCCTCTTTATTTTGTTATGAATATTTCATTAAAGTAGTTTAGTTCTTTCTAAACTCGTAAGTCTCTCTCGCCTGCATCTCTTTGAAGAGAGAGGTAGGGGAGGGCATCTGTCATTCAAGGAACGACTGAGGGAACTGGGGCTGTTTAGCCTGGAGAAGAGGAGGCTGAGGGGGGACCTTATCACTCTCTATAACAACCTGAAAGGAGGTTGTAGAGAGATGGGGGACTGACCTCTTCTCCCTAGTGACAAGTGACAGGAGGAGAGGAAATGGGTTCAAGTTAAGCCAGGCGAGGTTTAGACTGGATATTAGGAAAAACTGTTTCACAGAAAGGGTTATCCAGCATTGGCATAGGCTGCCCAGGGAGGTGGTGGATTCGCCATCCCTGGAGGTGTTTAAAAAAAGGGTAGACGTGGTACTTGGGGATATGGTTTAGAAGTGGTTTTGTCAGGTTAGCTTAATAGCTGGACTTGATCTTAAAGGTCCCTTCCAACCTTAACGATTCTATGGTTCTATGATTCCACCCAGTGTCCAGTTTGGCCCAAACCACGACAACCTGCAAATTTATCTCTATGTTTTTGTCCTCTGAAACTCCCACAGTCTCAAAATATTTGTCATTTCACATTATTCCATAGTTACTACAGTGGAGATATATTTCAATCTGGAGGTTGTTTACAACATGCTGGGACTATTGTGATGTTTCATATATTTATAAGCTGAAATAGGAAGTTCTCTGTATCAATTACAGATTTGAGACATGGCATACAAGATATTCCATTGGCTCTATGCCATTGCAAGACTTTAAAAAAATAAGAAAGAATCCTCTTGCTGAAATAAGAATGACATAAACCTATAATCCACTGGCAAAGAAGTACAAACATAGTGGAAAACCACCGCAAACTGTCTTGGCATACAAAAATAGATCTTAAAATTGAAAGTAATATTTAAAATGTGATACAGCTATGAATATGTGAGCATGTACGGATTTATGCATATTCACAAAGATGAAAATGTGAAGAAAATAATGTTTTTTATCACAATAGAATTTAGAGTTCTTTTGAAAATGGAAAGATACTCAAAGGATAACTATAGAACAACAGTGAGGAGTGTTAAAATAATAAGCGAAGTATTAAAAGCTCATAAGATACGGTCCAGTCTTTGATTTCATGGTTGGATGACATTTTCAAGTGTTAAAGAATTCTGCTGACTTTTCTATGACTCTGCTCCTGAGCAGACAGTTTATAGAAAAATGAGTTAAATATGAAATGCTTTAGTTAAAGTAAGTGGGGAAACCTAATCCTGTGGCAAACAGAATTAGTAAATGCATCTGAATACGGGTACTTGAGCTGGTAAGTCAAATGCTGTGAGATTAAAAGTGTTTCCACATTTATGTCATGTTTTCAACCACATGAGCAGAAATACAAAAAAAAGTACATCCATATATATTTCTGCCCAAGAAAATTATTGCTCACCTGTAATGTGAGGGGAACAATTAGTAATGTGTCTCGATCCTTTGGTTATAACATCTTTCTTGCCTCTTTCAATTGTATCAGCCAATAAAATTTTCTGTTTTCTCAAAATGAGTATTTTATCTTTTCATAGACTTTATGAAAAATTTCAAATAAATTATGGTCAACAGTAACATGGAGGTGTTAATCCTCATAAAGCACCATGAATGTCATGTCATCTTTTTTTTTTTTTAACTTGTGTTTTTTTCTAAGTAAATATAGAAATTAGTGAACATTCCTGTCAGTGTCTTCATTCCACTTTGGAAAATTTTGTAGGAAAAAAATTCTGTAGTTTTTCTTGTTTGTTTGTTTGTTTGTTTATTTTTAACTTCTTCAACATGACAGATGTTTTAAAATATTTTCCTGATCCATATAAGGATAAAAACCAGAAATTCAAAGTTGTAAGTGGGAGAAAATAAGAAACTTCTCCCTCTTTCTCCTGTCTGCACTTCATACACAGTGATTAAGGAATGTGTGAACAAGGAAATAGCCTAGGCATCCTACTGCATGGAACATGTACAAATCACTGGATCCCTGGTCTACCTAGAAATGGGAATCTTCCAAAGTTTTCCCTAGAAATTGTTGCACTTCAGATTATTAATTGAAGCAGGAACTTAAGCCTTTTGCGCACAGTTCATATCAACACTCCAAACTTATTAATTAACCTAACCCTTCATTTCCCATGTATATTACATGAACTATCATCCCCTTATTTAAAGAAATCAATACCCATTTTCATTGGTTATGTTTTTATTGCCTGAATTTTTGAAACCTAAATGATCTTTCACTAAAAGTGGGTTTTGTATAAATTCTTATATTCATGACATAGGTCACAAAATAACTAGAAAGAGGATTTTTTCCAAGTGACAGAATCTAATACTTTTAACCTACAATTAACAACCTAAGAGAACTCAATTTCATGTGATAAAATTTAAAAGAACAAAACCAATTAATAAAATAAGAGAATTATGTACTAAATAGTTTTAGGAGAGCTAAAATCAATTCATCTCGTTCAAAGCTATATTTGGAAATCCATTAAGTCACAATCTCTTTGACCTCAGTTTTACATTTTGACTTCAAATGGCATTAAAGGACAGGTATAAGCACTACTAGGTTCATGTTGTCACCTTCTGACACTACCAGAAGAAATTATCAAATTAAATGTGTTGGCTAGGCACCCAAAAGCTCCATAGCTACTTTCTTACTAAAGGAATAAAACTTTAGAAATAAAATGGGGGCGGAGAGAAAAATCATATTTAGATACTTCCCTTACCTATTGGGAATTCAGAAACAATGGTCTGCCTCATCTCAGAAAACACAGTGGAACTGGAAAAAGTTCAGAACAGGGCACCAAGGATGATTAAAGTTATGGAGCTGTTTTCACACAGCAAACAGTTAAAACTAAAACTCTTCAGCATAGGAGAAGGTGATTAGAAGATATAACAAGAGACCTAGGAAGTCATGAATGGCAAAGGGTGTAACAAAGGATTGCTTATTCACTGTTTCTTCCAAGAAAAGAAATCAGATGCCCCCTAGGTTCACCCTAGGTAGCATGTTCAAACCAATCAAAAGTAAATCTTTCTGTTAAGTGCAAAGACACAGTCCATGGGCTAACATATTCCCATACCACATAATGGTTTAAAATGAAGAATATCCTGGGAACATTTCATTATACTGTTACATAGTTCTCACACTCATTCTCCATCTTACCACAGTCAAAGAGGTCATAAGTTAATTTTTTGTCTGACCTACTATCACCAACTTCATATTCTCACACCATACACGCACATCTCTTGGTTTTACCACAATTCTTTTCCTTTGGACACCATGTATATAAGTACATATAAATATTAGCACATACATCTCTTTATATATATAAACGCTGATAACAAAGCAGCATCTTAAGAGATAGCACATAGTGCCTAACTACAGAGCTGATTCCATAAGGAGAAACAGTGAAGTCATAAGCCATTTCTATATGTGGGAGTAGAAAAGCAAGCAGAAATCAACCTTATTATAAGCTTGTAGATAATAAATCTCCACATCTGAGCCAGTCATCACAGGCCTTTTAAAAATATCTTTTAATAGTCAGTGGAGTGTAGGGCATAATTAATTTTGTGTCTGATTTAGGTTGAAATAATTCAGATGTTTCATTTCCTAAAAAATGGGTTTTGTTTTTTCATTTCATAAAAGTATTAATTTGGTGAGCTCAACTGCATTAAAGAATCCAGGAGATCAGTACTTTGGAAAAATCCTGCAAACACTTAAGCAAGAGAATTCATAGGACAATGGTTAAAGAGATAAGCTTTGTTATAGAATCACAGAATCATAGAATCATCTAGGTTGGAAGGGACCTTTAAGATCATTGAGTCCAACCATCAATCTAATACTGCCAAAAGCACCCCTATATTGGTGAGCGGTAAGGTTTTTCTGGTTTCCCTTGATTGCTTAATATAAAATGCTAAAGCAGAAAAATGTTACATGACAGTCAAGAAGGTGGGCAGGCCATTTCTTGGGCTGGGTATACTCTCTATACTTTGACAGCTGTTAATTATTTCACTTTTTTGTCTTTAGTCTGGGGTAAATTTGGTGCTGCAATATGCAAGTGACCTTTCTTATCTACAGACAGCATCTGAGCAGGGAACCTTAATTGTCTTTTTTCATACAAATTTATACGATGCTATCATAATTTCGATTTTCATGCAACAAATGCCCCACCTTTTACAAACTAATGGCATATAAAGGTTAAGGTAAAATATAATGAAAGTATCAATAAGGTGCCTTCTTTTTCAAGGCAATTTACTGAAAGCTAGCAATAGCTAATTTTTTTTTAGCCAGGTATACAACTGTTGTTTCCTAAAATTAACAAAAACAGTGAAAAATATTTATTTTCTCCCCTATCTTGAGCATCCAAGAAAATTTCTATAAAATGGATCTATATACTAAGTTTACTGGACTAACAATTCTGTACATTACCAGAATATTTGAAGGTCAGACTCAGAAGAGTCTCCTTTTGCACAAGTTGCTATCTTCCTCCTGACAGATTTTGCTAAAATACTGTGAAGGTCTTTCTTTGTACCCATACATGTTTGTTAGTTATACCTGCAGCCACTCTTTAACCCATCAAAACTTGATTCTCTGGCATTTTCTTAATAAAAAATTGAATACAGAGAGGAATAAAGAATTTGTTCCTCCAGTAAACCCCTTACTTGCAACACATATGTAGATGCTTCACAACTAGAAAAAAACTTGATCAAATTTCTGTGTTTTCTAAAGGCTCACATTCCCCTCTTACTGAACATGCAACATAGAAATGTGCAGTGACGTAATCTGGGATATCTGCAATCAGAAGGTATTATTGCATCTTCTCTGACTCTTTCAATTTATTGAAGAAATTTCTACTTAAAAATATCAAGTCAAAATCTACTGGAATGTCAGTTACTGAGTTTTCTGTTTGATTTTCTTATCAGTTCATTATGCAATGAAGAGGAGAGGTTTTCATCCTGTGATGAATTCTTTAGGTGGATTGATGCAAACAACATTTTTAGTGATGGATAGACTAAAGTAACAACGAGCTTTCAGATACACAAAAAGAATGTAGGAGAAGATACACAATAGAAATTATGTCTGACTTTAAAAAGTACAGCTTTTCTTCAGCTTCCATCATAGGTAGTTGAGGAAAAATATGAAAGACTTCACCGTTTCTTAGGAGTTATGTGTTTGCCACTCTCCAGCTTGCACTTTCAAGAAGTCATTAAGGAAAGCCATAATATACAAGCGAAGGTAATACCTAATGTTGCCACTACAGTTCTTGTCTTCTGCTTACTCCACTGAACCAAATTTACCCATGCCACAGACAAAAAAGTGTATTGTGTGCTTTTGTGTTTTTCCCCCTTCATTCCCAGCAGACAGGGAGCTGAAGCACCCGGAATTCTGTTGCTTCCTGCCAGCGCATTACATCCAAGCTGGAAACAGGACCACTATTCACAATCCCAAGAAAAGTTCTCTCCAGAACCAGCTGATAGAGTTGCAGCCTATTGACAATTCATACCAAATTCAATCCCACAGATCAGGAAATGTCCCATTTTGTTACAAGGGGTGTTGAATTTCGAAAGATCAGTGCTGAATTTGGTTATTTCAAGTTTCAACTACCATAACGTGCAACTTGACACAGAACCTGGCTTACCAGATGAATATAGCTCAATAGCTGTCACTTGCTGTTTTCACTTCTTAAAACTTTCAGTGTAGGCATTGGTGCTTGATGTTCTTCACTGTTTTTCCTTTTTTTCTGCTCCATTTTTCCAAAAAAGCTGAAATCTAAAATAGCAGCAAACCTTCTAAAGCAACAAAGAAACTGAACTTATTTATCATTGTTTTTAAACTTCAGACTTCTATTTATTGTTATTTTTACCTTATTTATTGCCAAGGTGCTTATAAAAATAATAATTAGGTCTGTTCCTTGTCAACCATTAACTGCTTAAAGCAGAGATCTAAAAAAAATGGATATGTGGAAACACATTATTCAGTATTAGTTACTTTAGAAGAAGACTAACAAACTAAATAAAATTAGGTTCTTATTCTAAGATAAGAAAAATGTTTCAGTGTAATAGCAACCCATAGCATTTCTTCCTCTGGCAGCAATGAAAACGTAGCGCGTGCTTTTCAGCTATTGTAAACAACCACCTAAGATTTCATTTGTTACTCCAGTGCTGAATTAACTGCCAGAAAAATAAGAAGTTCTAACTAACTGAGTAGGTTAAATTTATGCTTTCTAGAAAGTCATTTGAAGTAAGCAGGCGAAATATTCACCTGTTAGCTGAAACAGAAATTTCTGATGCAGCCACAAATGAATGAATTTTGATCGGCTTTCTCCTGAAGGAGAGACTGCAACATTCAATGTGAAGAGTGCAGGTCAAAATGCAACCTCTCCTTTCAACATATATTGAACTGATACAGGGACTAAATATTTATAAAAAAAAAAGAACAAAAAACCAACAACTCACCTCTTGGGAAAAAAAACACATTTGCTTACAAACACATTCTACTTTGACCCTAGCATTATGTGACAGACTAGTCTTACTTTAATTGGGCTTAACGAGTTCTGGTAACTACTTCAAAAATAACATTTGAGTTTAGTATCAAAGAACTAATTAGGATCTATTCTATAATGTAGGCTTTGAAGCATGTGCTGGCATACAACCTCCCTCCTCCCCCTCCCCAGGAAATATACTGAAGCATTATGTTGAACCTATTAATGTTCAAAATACTAACAAATGACAGTAAGACAACTCAATAGGTGTCTTATTTTATGTCTCTGTAGCATTAATTATATGTACAAAATCAAGTGACTTAGACATTCTGGAAAGTTATTCAAACCTCAGATCACACATCTGCCTTAAAGGACTGCTGTGACTGAAGAAACCATTCCAGCTGAATTTTACAATTTTGTTACCTTTTTAATAGACAACAGCAAAATGTAATTTTGGTTGTAGGACTTATTTTTCTATTAAAGAAAAAGAATAGGAAAATAAAAATCAACTGCTTATAAGGTAAGGTATGCATACATCTGTGAACAGGACAGACCAGTCCTGACAATAAAGAAGCTGTTTGTAAGCAACATAAAATGAACAAAGCCATACCAAGCTGCACACTGTCAGACTACAGCTATGACTGCAAATGTACAATCTTATTTTATCCTGTGATCAGAGACTGTGTCTCCCCATTGGGACCAATGTCTATTGCATGCACAATACATTGGTAGATACTTGACACTGAAAGGTATTTGAAAGAGGATTCAGGTTTCTTAATATGCTGTCAAGAAGCAACTAATTAGTCGCCATGAATTAAACACAATCTAAAATTAATGTAAATCACTTTGACACTCCAATACCTACTGCTTAGGTGTGGAAAACAGTGTTGATTTTTCTTTCTCAAGAATGAGTGTCTTGAAAATAGATTCAAGCATTTTTGAAACCTCTCATGTGAGCCTGTAATTGATAACTTTATATTTCTTTACTATTTGATGGTAAAGATGTTTTTCTATTTTTTCTTCTTACCCACATCGCCATTTAAGGTGTTACCTCTTGTGCTCCTGTTCAGCTGTGTGTTTGATGTGATTATAATCAAGACCAACCTTGCTGTCGGTAACTTCAGTTTGCCATTTTTCTAATCTGGATGCTGTTACGTAAAATCAGTTTACTCTTACTTCAAAAAAAAAAAAAAAAAGGAGACAGTTTGAGCTATTCAGTTGCCTATGTACGCATATGAAATAGAAAGCAATTACATGAATGGACCACTTAGGGCTTCATTCTGTTAGTGGTCATTTAGGAAGAAGTACTTTTCATCTTTTTTTTTTTTTTTCCCAAATTGATTTTTACACCTTTCTCTCAAATATTTACTTATACAGTGATAAGGAAAATTAATACCCAAGCATGTCACTGAATTGTTAAAGATCTTTCAGGAAATTTACAGACTGGCACCTGTCTATCTGTTATTAGTGTAAATGCCCTAAAACATGTTTCAGAATTCTGTGGTACGCTCACACCAAAAGGTAACAAATGCAGTATGGTACTGATGTATAAAACTGTTTGCACCACCTGTGCTCAAAACATGCAGACATTGTAAAAGCAACACTTGAAATTTCTCTTTTGTCATGGGAGGATTTAGAAGCTTCTGACACAAAGGTAACAGAAAGCAAATGGCATGTCAGTACTGGGGGCTGTCAATTAAAACTATATCTGTTTCCTGCTGCAGCAAAGTTTGACTTCGCTGAACTTCAAACATGAATTAGACTTCACTAACAGTCAGTGAAGAGTCTATTACTTTTTCTAAGAAGCCATTAATGAAGTCTCAATTAACCTGGAATAGAGGAATTTTCCTTCATATAATGGATACAATTCAAAACTAGCTAGATACATCCTTTACAGCTGCAACATTATGGAAATTTCCTTTACTCGGTTCTTTGTAAACAAATCATGTGAACCGCTAATGACTGCCACTGCAATTGCTGTGTCAAACCAGTTGTCTCACAGCTTTGCCAAAGGGGCACTTCAGGTCAGCGACAGCGTGTAACTATCGCTTTCACTAGCCTTATTAGTTTGTCGTCATGCCAAACAGAATTACTGGGGTGCAGGTGTTGCTATAAGGCAGAGAAAAGTTAGGAAGAGTTATACTTGAACCACCATCCCATTGTCCTGCTCTGTGCTCTCAAGTCCCGTGTCCCCAGGGCAATGCAGCAGGTACTGTCGGTCTCCCCAAGCCTATTTGCCAAATGCAGTGAGCTGAACAGAAACTGTGACAGTGTGTGCTTCATTCAGCTGCAAATTTAGAGCATGCATATTTTCTCTTACCAGCTCCAAAACGGAAATCATTAGAATTAAGAGTGTGCAAATGAGAAATTGGAGGGGGCAAGGCAGGAGAGGCAGGGGAGCTCACAAACTTCCAAACGCTGTCACAAGTTAGATTAAAATTATTTCTCAAGCTAACATTCATGTTTCACTGTTATTCAAATCTTCTTTTCCATCTATAAAGGGTTTGATCTTGCTTTTTAGTGGTCAAAGCTAAAAACTCATTTTCTTGAAATTTCTTGGTGGTTTGGGATCACTTACCAAAGCATGTGTTGGCATGTAATACGGCTTTGTCAGTCATGTCAGACTTGTGGTATCAATGCAGTGGTTTATGGAACAAAGAAGTATACAACTCAGTTCTCATGCATAAACAAGATAAGGGAATCCAGTTGCAATCTTTACAAATCAGACGACATGCATACAAATACACGTTTAGTTTTTCAGTATGAAAGTGATTGGAGAAAACTGGATGTTGTGCTAAGTTAGGCAGCTGCTAAAAATCAGTAATATTGCTCTCCTCTTTGTTCGTCAAGAAGTCCACAGGTTTTTTAAACACCAGGTAAGAAATAATGCTCCTCCTGGCAAGGAAAACTTGAGCATACATAAGACAATGTCCATCTCATTCTCTCCTTCAAATCAACTACGGAATTACCAGCTTATTCCAACCAAAGACGATATTCTTACTCATGACAGAATTTTATGCATGCTGCTCCACTGAAGTGAAATAGCGATACTTCCTTGACTTCGGGATGAAGATGTCACAGCCCTTGTACCAGGGCATTTAGGGATTTAACAGTTTCTTTAAGAAATCTGTATTTTAAAAGTTTAAGTACTCAGTCTAGGAACAATAAATATGCCACGGAACAAATACTTCTATAATCATTCCACAAACTGCCCAAAGAGAAGATTTTTTTGCTTTGTTTTGTTTTGTTTTAGCCAAGGTTGTTAAACTGTAATAGAATTGTTTCTTAACAAAACTAAAACTGAAAATGTCTTCACATTTCTTGGACAGGTTTATACTGAAAGCCACTGAATCTAGTGGTTATAATTTATAAACACGTTTATGATGAAGTTTGACCTGAGCTACTTACAGCTCAAGCTATATTACAGAATTACATTTCAAAATCCAGTTAACCTTTAAACTTACAACAAACAAGTCTGGTAATGCTTTAGAAATTTGTTTCACACCTACATGGCAGAAGATACAAACACCATTTGAATACAATTACCTCACTCTATGATTGAAGGCAAGGTGCAACAAAATACTTTAAAATTTTCACAGGCTGAGACTTTTGGGCTGATATTACTCTCCCCTTGCCTCCTTGCTGATATTCCTTATTGTGTAGTGAACAACTCAGGACAAGAATATTCATATGAGAAACCTCTCTGAATGCCTATCAGCACACAAAATCTGTAGGAAGATATTTTGTTCTGTTTCTTCTTTGAAGATGCAATATTACAATTTCACACAAGGTGAAAGTTTTGGAGCAGAGCACCCTCTCCTTACAGTTTCACTTCACCCTGATAAACAACCTATAATTTATACCATGTTGTCCTATTAAATTATGATTACCCTGAGATACATGCAATCACCTTCACACTGCCAAACGTTAGTGGCACTGTTTCTTTTGAAGACAGCACAGAACAACAAAGCCCAATGAAGGATTCTGAATGACAGGAGCCATTGACACAAATTCAGTTTTTGCTCAATATTTTTACAAAAATTGTGTTTTACTCCAACAGAGTATCAGTGAAGAAAGGTAATGGATCTCCTGGTTATTCCAGTTAATATTGTGCTGTAGAAACTCTTTAGATCATTTGGTCTGTCTGGTTTCACTGTACCAAGACATTGTTTAAGTGCATTCTTTCCCCAAAGGAGAAGAGACAAGTCTCTTTGGCTTTGGTCTCAGGTCATCATCTGTGTGAATGATGGTCTCACCTGAAACTAGACACCAAGTTTCTTCTTTCTTCTAAAGAATCAGCTTCCAGTCTTCCAGTTTCCATATGGTTTCCAGTGAAGTTAAGGGCAAATATAATTACCATATGTTATAATTAAATCTATTGAAAACCACATGGACCAGTATGAGACAGGCACACAAACATGATTTTTGTATAATCACTGAAATGCTGATTGTAGTGAGGTTGAGAACCACTGTAACTATATCTCCCTTCCCCAGATAAGTAACTTTATTCATGTGCACATGGTCAACATTCCTCAGCAGCAATTGCATCATTTTTGTAAAAAATGTTTACATCTCCAGCTTTAGCAGCATTTTTTAGATTGTCAAGTACATCAACAGTAACTGTAATTGTACTTTCATAACTGTTGATTGCAAAAGGCAGTTACACTGCAATATCTGAGACTAGTCAGAGTTTTGTGTAACTCAGACTGCTGGTTAATGGGGAACATCCTTATCATTTATTTAAGCGCTAGCTACAGCTATAAAGTACAGATTTCATTAGCATTACAAAATTATTTAGATTGAGCTTTTAAACAACCCTCTTATTCAGAAGGGGCGGCAATAGGTCTGCAATAAGCATTTTTGATTATAATGCCTCCTAAGGTATGTAAGAGTATCATACAATCAGAGCTCAGTGGACTACAAGCCATACAGTGTGACAGCATCAGTAAAAATGGAACAGCCCAAAAAGAAGGCATATCCTATATTGTTAGGGAACAGAAATGATTTCTTGAACTAAAGGTAAGAAAATGCCTGTTGTCCTCTTCCATTGAAACACCAGACTGAAGAAGTCATCCAACGGCCAAAAATATAATCTACATCTCCATCAGATCAGCTTTCAGCGGAGAGAAAGCATAATTCTCTGTACTGTGCAAAGGCATTTCTGTTGCCTTCTCTTCATGCGCTTGTGCTTTTTAAAACTGTAGGGTTTTGGTTTCCTGACTCTAGAGTTCTTTTAGTTCAATAATAAATTATAATATATAATAAAACAAAACAAAAACAAACCGAAATTAAGTTTCTGACAAAGTAGTAAAGAAAGGAATATAAATACTTTAAATAAAAACCTAGGTAAACCTACTTAAGTACACATTACAGAATAGCATTTCTGTTACTTCCATTACAACAAAAATGAGAAAATCTGAACAATGGATTGTCCAGAGGCAGACAAAAGTCATATAATTTAATACATACTTAGTATATGTCTATTTTATGTATTTGTTATATATTGTGCATTTACTGAAATGCACACAAAAACCCTGGTGGTATAACCTAATTTGCCAACAGTTAATTTATGAGTTAAAACTGCTTTACTTTTCTAAGTGCAAAAATAAGACATTCTTATTAATGAGCAGTAGGTTAAGTGAGCCTGGTGATTCGTCTATTTTCCAACAACTATTTCTTCATTAACACAGATGCACCACACATACAGGGATACCATGACAGCACCCCTATACTTAAGCCATGGATCCACATTCTACTTGCAGAACAGCTTTTTGATTAATGTTTTTTACCTTCTCCTTCATCACCTGTCTGTTACCATCCTTCCATTGGAAGTTCTCACACTCCTACCCGTCTTCAGTTGTTCAAGTAAAACAGTTAATGCAAGTATGTTGAGAAAGTAAACCCCAAAATAGCTAAATTTTAGTTTATGCAGGTGGCTTGAGTCAACTGGGTTGATTTTGTCTGGAACAGAGTGCAGAGAACTCATGCAACTTACCCAGAAAAAGACATCAAAACAGTCATCTTCAGCTAATGAGAAGCAATGAGCAACGGGAGAGAGAAACCAAAAGACAGTAAGATCTGTCTACAGCCTGTATCTCAGCAGAGAATAAAAGTCCAAGTATGTTTAGCGACTGAAGATCAATACTGGTTTCCACAGCTTAGTCTCATTTTACTGTGGACCTGCCATTTACTATCTAAGTTACAGAAATGATTGTGATTTTATCTCTGCATGTAGAACAATAATTTGAAAATGGTGACTGTTTATTTAGTTATTCTTAATGAGGTAACCCTACTCACCAGGAAGTCCTGCAGACCAAAGATGAAGCACATTTATGTTCCAAAACCCTACAGTGCTGCTGCTCATATGATCTCTTATGCAAGCAAATCAATTATCTTAGTCTTTGTAAGCATAATATTCACACTCCAATAAAGCTAGAAATCCATACCAAGGAAAAAATAGTCAGGCTTGTTATCATCCTCTGCAATGTGTTGGTAAGAAAAGATGCAGCTGTGGTAAGCCACTAACCCTCTCCTATTATGCAATAGGGGAACACAGCTGTATCAAGACTTAAAGGACTGACTAAGTTCCCTGCATTATCTTTCTTTAGAAATTTTACTGTAAAATTATTTCCTGTTTGATAAACTCTTATCTGTGCACTTATACAGATATTCTGAACCAGAATCAATACAGGGTACACATTCACAAAAAGGAAGCTCTGATCAGATCTTTTCTTAAGGGTTTCATTCTGTTACTGTATTACAATCATATATTTAACTTTTAAAAAAAAAAACAGAATAAAAAAGCAGCAGCAGGATATGTGATAAACTATTAACAGGAAATTGAGCACAGTTCTATGCACTTAGAACTGGCCAGGGTGATTTTCAAAAAAATGTGAAGTCAACACTGAACACAATGAAAATTACACACTGAAACTTGACTAAAATTGACAAGGCAAAATTACTTTACCAGATTAACAGNGAGGTAGAAAGGTTCTTTCTAAGGCCAAAATAAGAGTGGCAAGCTACAAGCATCCTCTTTGAAAGCACTTCTTGCCACAGAACTTATCAATAGCATGGCAAGCAGCTAAAGAGAGGCCATGGCTTTAGGCAGAACGACTGGGTGCATCAGTTTTAACATAAGCAATAGACCCTCACACTAAGGGAAATTATATTTATTTTGACCCAATACTCAAGTTTTACTGTACTGAGAACGTCAGCAATCTTAGTAATAAGCTCACTGAAATCCTAAAACTATTATGTTTGCCAGGTTTTCTACCAATAAAATTAATCTTACAAACTCCTCAAAAATAAAAACAGTCTCTCAAAATTGCTGAGGTTTCCTACTGAAGAAAAATCATGATTACTTTGACGGGGATGCTCTGATGTTATAGTGGGATAAATAAATATAGCCCAGCACCTCTCACAGTTTAAACTCACTCTTAATACAGTAAACATGGGAAGGATCGAAACAGGCTTAATGGTTTAGGAGACAGATCCCTGCCTCAGTACAGGAAGTCTACGAACCATTTATACACAACCTAATCTGTCAGTATAGAATTTAATTAGTCTATAGAGCCCTGAGCAAGTTCTCTCCCCTAGAGTGTGGATTACACATTGATAGGACATATTTGCAAAAATATAAGCAAAATGTATTTTATGTGCTAAAAGCAATGATCGATTTCAAAATATTTCCATATTTTGAAAAAAAAACACCATTTCAACTGAGCACATTACACAGTTTTAATTTGGGAAAAAGCTAGTTGATACATATTTTCTTGAGGGACAAAAATAACATCTTACGCTGCAACTTTGAAAGTAATTCTAAATGTGGCAGTTTCCATCTCAATTACAGTCAGAGCTAGCGGGTGTGCTTGAGGGTTGAAGGAACACTCCATGTATCTCAAATACACCCATGAGCTCTGAGACCACAGCTGACAGTAGCTTGCTTGGACTGGGCTCTGAAGTATTCTGGCAGTGAGAAGGGGCTTATCCAGAGGATATTACAGGGCAGGCCAAGCAATTGCTTGGGAAAAGCACGTGTCTGAAAACAGATTGAAGAAAGGAAGTTCCACTGTGTTTTTCCCTCATCCAGTGTGCATAACACCTCCCGCCACTATTGCCACAATTCGTGTTATACTCCCCCACCCCAAAGCTGTGCATAGATGTAATCTGGTTTGTACAGAAGACAGCTGGAGTTCAGCTGAAACAGGGTGAAGCTGAGACTATGTTGCAGCTGCTTAGTTTACAGAAAGAAAAGAAAAAAACACCCTGCTCTGCAAATTTATTCCAATGACCACCAGTCCAAAGAACTATAAAAAAGGGAGCAAGACGTTGTTTCACCATCAGAAAGATTGCTCACTAACTTCTGATCTAATTCATCCTTCCTACAGGTTGAGATGTAATGGACAAAATGTGTCTCAGCATTTAGATAGTAGGCTGAGTTTGAAAAGCTAGCAGTTGGAGGACGGGGGAGGAAGATGAGGAGGAGGAAAAGAATAAAAACGTATTTTCACTTTAATACTGAAAGTCCCTACAGGAAAACTATTATGGAATCCAGTAACCTTATTAAAACATTTTTGACAAAATGACTGCACTTTGAGTCAGACTTTGAAGACACATTTATATGCAAATCTACATTATGCAATATCTTTATTTTTAAACAGAACCAATGTGACAAACAATTTCCAAGTGTCAAAGTCTTCATTTAATTATCAATACATGCATTGTATTCCACATTTTTTTCACTCCACACTACATGATGGTAACCTAACGGAACACAGTAGCTCACTTTCTTCCTTCTTACTCAATGCTAGTCTTACAAAGTGTAGTACAAAAACTAGCCAATAAAAACAACCAATAAAAGGAATCACTGCATAGCAGTACTAATCCATAACTTTCACTGGCTACTAACACTGAAGAAAAATAAGAGTAACAGTTTGTGTGTAAGATTACAGTAAATAGTTTCCAAATTCCATTTTTATGTGCCAGAGAGAAAAAGTCTTCCAAGGTCTATGTTGTGTGAAGCAACTGTGGAGCTGAGTTCTGTGGCTTCCAGCAAGATAGCTAGAACTATAGACAGGAAGACATCACAGAATACAGTCCAGAAACAGAAAGCCTGTGGATTTTCAAAATGGTATTGTAAGTGCTATGATCCACTTACATAATTTCTCCTATAACTTGTAACTAGCATGCAAAGTTCTTGCATAGATAATACGAATGGTAGGGAGGTTCACCCATAATAAACATGAGAAAAATTTCAGCCTGAATATATGCAAACGGAAATTATTATTGGATTCAATATTTCACTGAAAGTCTGAAAATGCAGGTTACTATATTTTGAAATCCCTGCGTGCAACTTCTTACTCGACTCTTATTTTCAGTTCTATGACCAAGAACATAAATTATGGAAAGGAATAGAATCTAATGACATATTGAGCTTAGACATATTGTAAAGATGTCTATGACTTGGCAGCATACAATTAGATCTTCAAAAATAAAACAGCACAAAAGCACATATGCTGTATGCATTTTAATTTTCTATTTTATGCCACAGTGGCTATGTTTTGTGGTCTCAACTGAAGAGTTAATTACAGCTCTTCCCTTACTCAACAACTGCCACCAAAGAGAGTTGCAAAAGCATTCAGCACTATTCAAAAGATAGGGGGAGGAGGTAAGAAGGTCTTCAGAACTGGGGAATTTCTGTAAGTAGGGGAGATGGGAATAATAGCTTTTGAGCAATGAGTTTAACTCTCCCTTCCATATTAGGGCATGGAGCCCTGGTTTTTGCTGAGTCTTGTACCATGACGAGTCATGGAGCAAGGTACCTTGCATTGCAGCAAGTATCTCCACAGATGATTAATACTGTGAACTTTATATGATGTTCACAATTCAGCCATGTACCTAAAATAAAATCTCCGTCACTTGGTTTATTTTGATACATGTTGTGAAACAATGCTGCTTGCTATTAAAAAAAAGAAGAAAGAGAATGGCATAACTCTTCTGCTTAAAGAATCTGCCATTCTATATGTGTATTTTTTATGACAATGACAAGTTATAAAGATTACAACTTTAGGAAAGCAAAAGCTCACAAATGAGTTTAAACTACTTTTAACATATATAAACAAGCCAAACGTGTAAAACTTGGATTCATTTCTGATGTTTAATTTCACCATAAAAAAATCAAGCTCATGATCCAAACTCACCCCAGTACTGACATTGTGCAATTTCAATGAAACAGGATTTCAAACTACATTTTAGTACCGACATTGTGTACCTACAACTCTTCAGTGATGACAGTTCAGACTTAACTAAACATCTACAAGATAAAATGGATATAGTGCAGTGGGTAAGCAGAGAAAAACCTTTTCTGAGGAAGAAACAGAGTCTTTGTACAATGAGCAGAGAAGCACTTGGTCCTTTTTATCTTTCCTTCCTTCCTCCCAAGGGGCAGACTGATGAAAGAATAGACCTCTGCCTGCTTATTGCCATGTCCCTGGGCTGATTTCAACATAAAAGGTAGAGAAGTGACACACACAGCCAGTCAAAAGGAACTTTCACACAAGCAGAGCTACACTTTCTGGAAGGGCTAGATTTAAAAAAAAAACTACATCCCAAAACAAACAAACAAACAAAAAAAAAAAACCCAAAACCCAACAAAACCCAAACTTCTAATAAACATAATTTACATTATTCAGAAAACAAAAATACCTTCATTAAGGTCTATAAAAAATGTTTAGGCAGTAGTAGAGATAGTTCTTTGATAGGATTTCTGTTGATTCATTTTCTTGAGGTAAATACATAGTAGTCACTTCATACTTGTTGCTTAGAATCACCTTTTTGGTTATGATATTATCATTGGGTCTCTATCTCAGTTGTCTTGCAGAGATGGAATATGGCAGCTTTTTTAGTAGAACCATATTCTTTATCACATGCTAATGATCCTTTTCAGGTATCCAGATACCAGGGGCCATTACAAATTGATCAGCACATAAGTAAGCCCAACAGTCCCTCAGAGCACAACAGTCAATGAAGGATAAGAAAACCAGCATTTGCAAAGCATCTTGTTTATTCACGTATACCGCATGTCACATGTTATGTTTATTCTAAAGGGATTAAATACTAGCCATCTGAGTGAGTTACAAAGATGTTGAGGGGGCTGGACCTGGAACATATAAAGTCATTCTAATGAATATCAGTAGATCTGAAAGCATCAGCATTCAACACCATCAGGCCCTTATATTTTGCTTGCTAAATAATTATAACAGGTTAAAAGTATTCTAAGCTTTGTACAAAGTCATATCTATCTCACAGTTGTTAGCTAGTAAGCTGTTCTAACAGCTGTTACATAGTTCTCTGACACCAGTTTTATATTTTTAAACATTATTTTAGTTAATTTGTAGATATAAAACCCCACATTATTTATAACAAAAAAAAGCCCAAATTCCCAGCCAGAAAACAAAACAAAAAAAAGAAAACCAAACAAAATTCTGCAACAAAAACAAAGGCACAGCTAGACACAAAGCAGCAAAACTGGGCAAGAGGGAACACATAGATGGTAAGTCAAGCCAGAGAGTATGTTCTACCTGTTTTGCACTGTAGCTCATGTTGTTTGAAGTAATGCTCCATGTGCTAGTGAATTTTCTGTCTTCCCCCAATGTAAAAAAAATCATACTCATAGCAACACCCGTGCAGCAGTCAAAGGATGCCTCCTAATACCTACACATTGGGAGCAAACTACATTTCCATAGAGAGGTGAATCAATCAGATTCACTGTATTACTATGCCTAGTTTGTCCTCTTTGGCAAGGACAACATATTTAGAATCTCACATGTGTTTTGACACACTTTTTAAACTGGTGGTATCTGATATAGCAGTACATAAAGCTTGAATTAATTATTCATACAGCTCTGATGTCAGTGAGAATTGTGTTGAAATATACTATTAAGTCTCCTCAATGTGAAGCTCGCGTTGCAAGCGCAAGTGTGGTAATTTCTGTGTGCTGCAGGTATATTTTCTATTTTGTGGGGAAGACATGGTATGTAATATTATCTAGATTGTCATCAATGCTAACAGGTTTAGGATTTTAACATCTTAATTTACGATTAGACCATTAATATTTGATTTGAACTTTCACTTCTTTATAGGTATATACACAAAAAAATCTAAATTATATGTCTTGATCTTGTACAGAATATACACAACTGCAGAAAGACCGTTTATGCAATAAAAACCCCAAAGAAATAAAAATGTGAAATGACCACAAGCTGGGGATATGGATGAATTCTCTTTGCAGTGTAGTATCAAACCACAAGTACCAATATGTATATATATACATATATATAAAAGTATATCTATAGATTATCCAAAAAGATATTACACTACCAATATACCCCTCTCTAGCTGCATCCACTCACAGAATCACAGAATAGTCAGGGTTGGAAGGGACCTCTGGAGATCATCTAGTCCAACGCCCCCGCCAGAGCAGGGTCACCTACAACAGGTTGCACAGGACAGCGTCCAGGCGGGTTTTGAATGTCTCCAGAGTGGGAGACTCCACAACCTCTCTGGGCAGCCTGTTCCAGTGCTCCACCACCCTCAAAGTAAAGAAGTTCCTCCTCATGTTAAGATGGAACTTCCTATGTTCAAGCTTGTGCCCATTACCCCTCGTCCTATCAATGGGCACCACTGAAAAAAGACTGCTCCCATCCCCCTGGCATCCTCCCTTCAAGTATTTGAAAGCATTAACAAGATCCCCCCTCAATCTTCTTTTCTCCAGACTAAAGAGACCCAAATCCCTCAGCCTCTCCTCATATGAAAGATGTTCCAATCCCCTAATCATCTTTGTAGCCCTTTGCTGGACCCTCTCCAGCAGATCCCTGTCCTTCTTGAACTGGGGAGCCCAGAACTGGACGCAGTATTCCAGATGCGGCCTCACCAGGGCAGAGTAGAGGGGGAGGATGACCTCCCTCGACCTGCTGGCCACACTCTTCTTGATGCACCCCAGGATGCCATTGGCCCTCTTGGCCGCCAGGGCATATTGCTGGCTCATGGTCATCCTGTTGTCCACCAGGACTCCCAGGTCCCTTTCCACAGAGATGCTCTCCAGGAGGTCAGCCGCCAACCTGTACTGATGCATGGGGTTATTCCTCCCCAGATGCAGTACCCTACATTTACCCTTGTTGAATTTCATTAGGTTCCTCTCTGCCCAACTCTCCAGCCTGTCCAGGTCACGCTGTAAAGCAGCACAGCCTTCTGGTGTGTCAGCCACTCCTCCCAGTTTAGTGTCATCAGCAAACTTGCTGATGGTACACTCTATCCCTTCATCCAGGTCATTGATGAATATATTGAACAGGACTGGAACCAGTACTGACCCTTGAGGAACACCACTTGTTACAGACCTCCAACTAGACTCTGCACCACTAACCACAACCCTCTGAGCTCTAACTCCTCCTGTTCCTTTAAAAAAGTATTTTTTTTTCTTTCCTATACACAAGCTATTCCCAGCAGCAATTAGACTTAATGATGGGGGCAAAAGAGATGGCAAAATCCTGCCCCTGAACCCCACGATCCTGTGATCCTTAATCTGGCTTTAAAGAAGAGCAGAATTGGAGAAGTCACCTCCTGTGCTGAAGTAGTCAGCCAGGAGGTTCTACAAGTCTGAAGAAATTACTGAGACTAACGTCTCCATTACTCTGGTCAACCCAACAGTGTGTTGGCAGCAGAATTTCAACTCTGTAAGGAGTTCCATGATTTAAACCTTTGTTTTGTTCTGAATTAAAATGAAATATCACACATGCTTGATATATTTTTGTAGTTTAGATAAATCATGACCTTAGAAAATAAGGCAGAAAGAGGCATCAGAAGATTCTTCTATCACCATGCCAGTAGACAAACATCATTTATATTAACATCATTTTTGGTCTATATGTTTTACCTGTTCTTAGAAATCTCCATTAACAGGACACTACAATGTCTTTGAGCAATCTATTCCAGTTCATTATTGTTTCAATAATAAAATAATCTGCATTTCCACATTCAAAAATAAATATGATTCGGAAGAAGGAAATAAATGTTCAGTCTTAAGAAATTTTGAAATATTTGGACATTTTTTCTTCTAAATAAAATATCTAAAGTAGGGGAATTACCACAGAAAGTTCAAATTTGGTAGAATAATGCTTTTTAAATTAAAAAAATCCTGACTTTTTAATATGATTTCCAGCTATAATCTGTATTAAAACAAAGGCCTCCTGCTAGGGATTGTACCATGTTACTTCCCAGTGAATCACAGATACAGAATTATTCTTTGTCATACAAGAAATTAGGAGACAAATGAATCATTATTAATAATAGGAAACCACTGTACATTTCATGTGATGTATTTTAGAACGGAGCATTATTTTTCTTTCCTGAAAGTGTCAGTTATTTCCACTGACTGCATCTGAGAAACTAGTTCTGATACCTGTGTTATAAGCATTTAAATTTTGAGGATACAAACCCTACTCAAGTCACCACTGTTATTGTTGGACATTATTTCATGAAGTACCAACTCTACTAGTTTTCAGAAAAAAATAGCAGTGTCTCAGGTGAACTCACTGACTGAACTTGTATTGCTGCACATCACACCTGGGTATTTTGCCACCAACCTCAATGTGCCACTTGCTGTGTGAAGTCCTTTCGAGCAGGAACTCTCCTGCCAGCTTGAGCGGTATTACAGAATAAAGAGTTCTCAGTGTCACAGCAGGTGAGGCAACTAGCAGAGACTTCAGTCCTTAGTCTCTAGTTCTTAGTGAATTTTAAAGGAGTTCTTATTTCAAGCCTTTCTTTATAGAGTTATGAAAAGTTTCCTAAATGTAAGTATATATCCAAAAGGGAAAGATGGGTGGTGTTCAGAAAATAAATTATTACGGGTATTTTTCCTGTATGATTTGAGACCATAAGGTCCTGTTTAGGAGTCCAATTAAAAAAAAAAAAAAAAAAAAAGATAAAGATACAAGGCTTTTAAGTGTACTATGTTCTGAAATGTACATGAGTTTTCACACACAGCTTTTCTGAGAACTCAGGACTCCCATAATTCTCTTTTCATGTCTGATTAAACAGTGTTTTATAGGACTTTGATTATATTTTAAATATAAGCTCTGTACTCCACAATGACTTTTCCTCCCTGTTTATTTTTCCATTAAGCTGTCTCAAGTGGGCTTTCTTGGCACTTCCCAGCTGTGTCAGGTAATCTTTGCTTAAAGATTGTGCTCCTCCAGTTCAAACAGCCAGACTGGGATTGATTATTCTAAATTATTCAGTGCTTCTGCTACTGCTGAGTGATACTTGTAGATCTGTTGGGAAGATATCCTGGAAGAGGGCTTTTATAGGCTTTCAGGTGTTCTGATAGGCTTCCAGACCCCTGATGGTAGGCATTATGTATATCTACCAGCTTCAAACTTCATGGCCTGATCCTGTATTTTTCATGCATCCAGGACTCTAGCAGCATAGTGTTCCAGTCCCAAGAACCAGGCACCTGTGCAAAATGGCTCTAACACACTACAGATCATCAGGCTCCCATTGGTTTCACTAGAATTTCTGAGTGCTTTTAGGCATCTTCTCCCTTCTTGCCTGCTGCAATGCCTTGATTTTTTTCCAGGGTTCTGCAGTCTGGAAATTGTGTTTTTTTCAGTCCTATTGAAATTATGTGTTTGCTTTTAAATGGTCAAACAAAGCAGGATTTAGAACCTAGTTAAAGAACCTGCCTAGAAGGATTTTAGATGGAAATATTCTAAAGTGCCCAGAGAATAAAAAATATTTAAAAAAAAACCCAGCCCTAGTAAATATTATTTCTTAGAAAACACCAGAACCTGGCATCATACTGTTACTGTCCTTTTGCAATTAAAAACAAGTGGGGTTTAGGGTTGGGGGTGGGGGTAATTTTGTGTTTTGGAAGGGCTGTTTGTTTCCAATGATAGGGTAGAAAAATAAAAATGGGAAAAAATATATAGTAAAGAGGAAAAATTGCAATTGCACAAAAACAAATCGGGGTAAATGGTTTTAATTATTTTGAGTGTATACACTTCAGAAAAAAATATAATTTTCTGCAGTTCACAGGTTTCTTGGTTTGAAATATGATGTGTGTGTCTTTCAGCAGCCATAGATAGAATGAGAAGCAACAGATAAATCACCAAAAGACAAATGGCAAATAGTAGGTAAATGAATTTCTGAAATTGCTGTTCAACGTAGCAGATATATAAATTATAACATAATAATTGCAACTGAGCAATAATACAAGAAATATGACACATTAGCTGAGACAAATCTAAAAAGAAAGCCTTTTGTAATGTTATTTAAACATTTCGTTTACATATCTCTTTTGGTAAGGAACACATAAACAGAATACAAGCAGTTTAAAAGTACGCATTACTTTCTCCTGCTAAGAAGCAGTTTTCCCACATTTTGACCTATTTAATTAGGCCAATTTATTAACTAATGTAGCAAGTGAATTCATAGTAATTAATGATAAAGAAAACATAAGGGCCTTTCCTACGTCTGTACATACTTGCCACAATACACTCCCTGGTAGTTTGCCCATTCCAGTTTACAGGGTTCTAGGTTTTACCACTTGGACAGATCACCCCTTTCCTTTCTCTTACTGTGTATATTCTATACATTTTCCTGACTTTAATTTGTCAAATAAAATGTTTTCAGATATTTTCAAGTGGAGATACAGAAATAAAATTAAAAAAAAAAATCATATATGGAGTGAAAAGGCATAATAATCATATTTGAACAGGTGCACAACACAAAGGTTTTCCAGACAGCTGGTTGGACTCAATTGCACTCCAAGTCTATTAAACCCTGATGCCTCCTGATTTAATGAGGATACATTATAAATACTAACACATTTTTTGTCTAGCTTGGCATCAGTGTGTCTCTATATCCCTCTTGGACTTGGCAAATTCTGACTTGGATGAAGATTTTTTTTTTTTAATGCTCTTTGATTAAATCTGTGCTTCTGTAAAAGTAATCTCTTTCTCTTTAACACAAAATTAACCTAGCCAGAGAAACATGCAATGAATAGTTCACTTCTTACAATTGCTCTGGACAAGAATTGTAACTGAGAGCATGACTTAACTAAATAAAAGCAAAATGGTACCGAAGATTTTTCCAAGACTGGAAATATTAAAAAAGCATTTATTATTTTTGGAAGGTGCAATATAAAGGAGTTAAAAAATAAATTGTTATCAGGAATATATCTGTATAGCCCTACAGCTCATCACCATATTATTCGGGGGCTCAAATTACTGATTCCCCTTATGGAGGTGGGTGAATAAGGCATCTTGTAGATCAACATACCCAAGATCACACAAACATTATGCCAAACCAGGAACTCACCACGGATTGCCCTTTTGTCTGATGAGTTATCTACTACTTTGTCTCCCTTACAACTCTCAGAAAATGTAAATTGAAAAATAATACTCAAGTTATAGTGGATGACAGTGGAAAGAGCAGATCCGTCCATCTATGCAGAAAGTGACACATACACTTTCTATAGACTCATTAACCTCAGATAATGCTCATGAGATGGATATTTATGTACTACTACTTCTGTAGCTTGGTTGAATGGTTCTTATAATTTTGACAACATATATCATCGCTATTTCCTCTAAACATCAGACATCTACAATAAGCCTCCCTTCTTACACCATTTACAGTAATAAGGCTGTAGGTGCTCACTAATCTCTGTTAAAACCTACATACAACCCAAAGAATTTCCCTGAATACATTTCTTTTCAATAGCTCCCATTCAAACTCCTATATGCTTTATTTTTGGAATAATCATAACATTTTCCAAAAGCTTCTTCACGCTACATCCACAATTTCTTTCATTTTATTAAAACTCAAATCATTGCAAAGTCTGCTGCATGCTCAATTTTCATTAAAATTCAGTAACTGTCCAATTTAGTATTTTAAGCAAAAGCAATTTTGCAGCGGATATGATATTCCAGAACTATTTTGGTTGAAGTTGTTTTACAGAATTAGATAGCAGTATGCTGAATTTGTATACATACATACTTTATCATTCTATCTTTTCTTGCACTAACAGATTAGTATCGTTTTGGTTTTGTACCTTTGCTACCTCACACTGCATGCACAGGAGAAGAATAACAAGCTTGGAAATTTACCTAAGTGGAAATAAAATCTTAACAGAATATTGTAAACAGAATATGTAAACTTGACGTTTCTAACAAATTTTGGGGGGGGGAAAAAAAGTGTCACAGCCCCTTTACAAAAAGCTTGTGATCCAGAAACAGTAAAGAAACTTCACGTGTCTTAGCTAATGCATTGCTAAAGTGAGATTGTGAAATTGGGCATGTAGCAGATCTGCAAAGATCATTCAGATAACTCAGCTGTTGAAGCTAAAGCACATTAAAAAAGACTTTCATATCTGGACTGTTAAGTGAGTAGATTGTCACATTAAAAAAAAAAAAAAAAAAAAGTGCTTAGGCCCAGATTTCAGCCAGGAGCTACAGACAGACAGCAGAAAAAAACTGACGGGACGGTATCAACCAGGAAATATGTAATGGATCCAAGCAGGTCATTGGCAGTATTTGGGGGACATGTACCAGTCATGATTAGGTAAGGGAGCATAGGCTTTGGGGACTTTAAATAAAACTCTCACCCTTAACATCTTTGGAGAATATACTAATTTTTGTAGTCGATGTACATTTTGCATCCATGGAAAAATACTGCTTTCCAACTGAGAGAACACAGAAAAGATACATTACAACCAAATTCCCAGAGAAGATGCTTTGAAAAAAAATATAGTCTTGATATAACTTAACTTCCTCAAAACTTAAAAAAATAAGTTTTTGCTTGAGAGCTATTATGCATTCAACTGGATCATAATTCAACTTAAGGTGAAAGACAAATCTACACTTAGAGCAAAATGTTAACTATGTCATCAAGTGCCTCCAGAGTGAAACACTGGGGCTGCAGCATCTCTGCCACATAATGGTAACAAATTCATTACATATATGTAAAGGCATAATAGAAATGGTGAAATTGGGATGAAGAGAGAATGCAGAAGAATGTCCAGGTATGGAAACCCTGGAGAAATGAGAAGAATGGTTATGAGAACAATCTGTCATCAGGGTCAAAGCACATCTCCATTGAGCTTCTCAGAAGACCTAGACTAGGAAAACCAATATGACAGCCTACCCCCACACTAAAACAAAGACTTAAGGAATGAAGGAATCATGGGGAAAAGATAGAGAACACAGGTTCACTGCTCTCAGACATTTAGAGATAAGAAAACAAAAGTCAGTGAGTAAATCCTAATAATCAGAGATTGGAGATGAAAGGCTGTAATCACCATCAGCTCAAAAATAAAATACATAAAATAAAAGGTTCTGTCTAAAGCAAACCCTCTGGCCAATGAAAGAACCATCCAGGAGGCATGAGGTGGTCTCACTAGCTGATGGTCTTTGTCCAATGTCTCACTGAATGAAATCTTGAGCAAATCTTTTATCTGCTGTTTTCTACTACTTTTCTTATCTACTCTTTTTGCAGATCTAAACTAAACCCACTTGAGATCTATTTTCCCCATCCCACCCAGCAAGAAGTAATCCAGTCAACGCTCTAGATAAACCATCTCGTTGGACAACTTTGATGGCTAGTTGGAATTCCCTTGACATAAGAACTCTTTTTTAAATTTCTTTTTCTTCCC
>VZSZ01009502.1:357781-408138 GCA_013398815.1 Ibidorhyncha struthersii | reverse complement strand
AAAATCCACCTGCCTTCATCCAGTTATGACACTAATTACTTTGAACACTTCCCCATCCGTATAATGACAAGCATACTGGTGACAAAAATTTACAAGCTCAAAACGAAAACTTCTATTTGAATGAATGCTGATGTGTGGTTAAAACTACTGGAGAAATTATCTTAGGAAATAAGAATTAACAGAAGTTGGAGATAGAAATAAGGATTGCAGAAGAATCAAGTACATGTACATGGCTTATTTCAACAGAAAATTATCCCTGCTTCGGCATAGCAACACCTCCTATCTGGATAAGAAGCATCTAAAAATTCAAGATATGAACTAGATTAATTTGAGTAAAGAGAAATGATTTGACCACCTTCCAGTCTATCATAACTGATCACGCATCTTAGGCCCTATGTTTCCTTCCACCAATGTCAACAGTAGAACTTCTTTTTATTTGGAGCTTTTTTAATAGGCTTATTCTAAATATATAGGATTGTTTGTACTTACATATCTCATAACAAAGTTCTGGAATGCTAGCTACAGTATAGAAAGTTCCTATTTTAATGTAAACAGATCAATTTTATTTAATGTATAAAATTTAGTCTACATAGAATCATCTCTAACTAACAGATTTTTTTTTGCTTAACAGAACTGCAAAAGCATTCAATTAGCACATTGAGATTCTTAAAAAGCTTCACATACATACCCTTGGGTATATTTTATTTGCTAGGCCTTTCTAAGATTACAGATATTCATATGAGAACCAGATGTTTACATAAGAATCAAAGGTATTATTTCCCCATACAGTATTAAAAAGACTATTAGTTTTGTTTTATTACAGTTGTTAGCTTGAATATTATAATACAGGGGCATGCTTTAGCTTCCTGGCTTTGTTTTACTGCTTTTTAAGAATCAGTTTTAAGAATGGGTTTCAAATTGTCTCTATTGTCCTCATGGCAGCAGTTTTTCATAATGTATATACATATAATGACAGAAACGTAAATATCTTGCCCTCAGCAGGGATCAAAATATTACAGTACAGAGTTGCAGGTTAAGTACACTTCACAGTTAGCTGCACCGTGGCTTTATTCATATATAAACCCTATAAAAATGTTTTGGAAAGAACGACAGAAGTAGAAATAAAAGTATTCTTATGATTTCAGGGGCAAAAGTAAAGAAAATGTTTTAAAATTAAACTCGGTTTGGCGATAGAAATGTTCGTATCAAAGAGAGTATGAACTGTATGTTTGAAATCTTCTTCAGGCCTGAATACGCGAGCAACGTGATCTAGCTGAAGACGTCCCTGCTCATTTCAGGGGGGTTGGACTAGATGACCATTAAAGGTCCCTTCCAACCCAAACTATTCTATGATTCTATGATGTTATGACCTTATTTCTGTAAATATTTCAAGGCAGAATTTTGACACTCCAAGTGACTTGTGACTACTCTGGCAGGAGATGTATGAAGTCTTTTAAATATGTGTAAGTATAATTTATAAAGCAGTTGCACAGAGAAACACATTTCAGGTCCTATCAGGCACCATACATAGGTCTTAAGTTATTTTTGTTATGTTTGATACCCATTGCCAACATTTCATCTGCAAATACCTCTCAAAGCCTCCAAAAATTGACATACAACACAACAGATGCATCAGCATATCTTTAGATCAATTTATTATGCAGCCAGAACTGTTATTTTACTCCTCATGATTGTACTGTCACTTACTCATGCAGTTACTATAATGATTTAAAGAATTTATAGCAATAAATTTCATTAGAAAGCTTGTTTTTTAGGTTCCAGACTAATGAAATTGTTTTCTTGGGTTGCATCTGTGTATTGTTGTAGTTTTTTCCAGTATCTCAAGCTATTCTTCCTCTTTTGACACTGATAACATATAACTGCAGGATCAAAACATTATTTTTTTAAGTTCAATGTCAGTTAGACATTTCAGAAAGCTGAGAAAAAGCCAAAGCATATGGTATGTTTCTATTTAGAGTTTTGATCTATTAACATCTCTTTACCTCACAATTCAGGATTCAGAATTATGGAATTTCTGGAGAAAAAAAGAGCATTTTGTAAGTATACAACTACTTGCCTTGATCTCTGAAACTGAGACTATCTTAAAGTCTCTCGAATTAGTCAAAATGAATGATAAATAATTCTACAAAGGAGTCGAAATGAAAAAGAAAATAACCTTTCTCACCATGGCTATGAATGATAGGAGACTAAAACCTGTACAACAGAAAGCTAATACAAAACTGGGAGCCAACTGACAAATGCGCTACGGACTTGGGGAAGAGTGGCTGGAAAGCTGCCCAGAAGAAAAGGACCTTGGGGTGCTGGTCAACAGCTGGCTGAATAGGAGCCAGCAGTGTGCCCAGGTGGCCAAGAGGGCCAGTAGCATCATGGCTTTTATCAGGAATAGTGGGGTGAGCAGGACGAGACAGGTGATCGTCCCCCTGTACTCGGCATTGGTGACACCTCACCTTGAGTACTGTGTTCAGTTTTTGGCCCCACACTGCAAGAGAGGCATTGAGATTTTGGAGTGTGTCCAGAGAAGGGCAACAAAGGGGGTGAGGGGTCTAGAGAACAAGTCTTATGAGGAGCAGCTGAGGGAACTGGGATTGTTTAGTCTGGAGGAAAGGAGGCTCAGGGGAGACCTTATGGTTCTCTACAACTACCTGAAAGGAGGTTGTAGTGAGGTTGGTGTTGATCTCTTCTCTGAAGTAACAAGTGATAGGACAAGAGGAAATGGCCTCAATTTATGCCAGGGGAGGTTTAGGATGGATATTAGGAAAAATTTCTTCACTGAAAGGGTTATCAAACATTGGAACAGGATGACCAGGGAAGCTGTGGAATCACCATCCCTGGAGGTATTTAAAAGATGGGTAGATGTGGTGCTTAGGGACATGGTTTAGTGGTGGTTTTGGCATTGTTAGGTTGATGGCTGGAGCTGATGATCTTAAAGGTCCCTTCCAACCTAGACGATTCTACGATTTTATGATTCTATGATTCTAAATATTGCTTACCAAAGTAATAAAATATTATAACTCCCACCTCCAACTCACTTGAAAACATTTCCCAGTATTATCTGCATAGAAGATGTCAGTTACAAGGTTGGAGCTGTCAGTATCAGGTTAGTGAAAGTAATGGTCAATGTGATGTAGTTCCCACAGTCAAAACAGTACAAAATCTGTGTACACTGATCCCAGGCAGATTTCTAAATTAACTTGAAATTCTCCACATAAAGGCATTGGAACTTCTAGGTACTGAAAGGGATATTTAGATCAGCTCTTCAGGATATCAGAGTATAAAGAGAACCAAACATAGAAGTGGTCAAAGTGTGTCAAGAACAAATAATTAAAAATGACACTATTCAAAAAGTATCAAGAAAGTTGATTAACAAAAGACAACAGCAAGGACATTTCAGCACCATTTGCAATCCACAGAAAATCAACTAATATATATTAACTTATTTGTTGTATGATAGTGTAAAATATTACATCTATGACTGTTTTCCCTTGAATTAGTCCAAAAATTTAGATAAAGGAGGACACACAAAGCNAAAAAAACCCAAACCCAAACCCCCAAACTGTAAGAAAACACAGAGTAGATTAAAAAATTGTTGTGGATGATATCATAACATTTAACAGATAAAGCAGCTGTTAAAAGGCATGGTGATAAAAGGTTTTGTGGGTTTACTAACTTCCAAGTAAGCTGTTAAGATTCCATCATCTAGACAGTCTGACCAAGAGAAACAGGTTGAGAAGTTAGTAGACGAGAAAACATGCCATTTCAGAGAATACTTTCAAGACCAGATAAACAGATAAACATCAGAAAAATAAATTGTCTCTGACAAATTTATCTCACAGAATTAGGCTATGTAATATATTATAGCACAACCAAAGGTATGAAAGATGTTTAGTTTTTAAAAGCTACAGGAAAGAACAAGTTAATAGAAATATGCTGAAAATTGGCATTACTTCAAGTTACAAAACTCAAAGATTTGAATCAGGAAAGTCTCCAAAACAATGATGAAGTAACATTTTTTGAGTGTTAAAATAATGGAATTGTATGCAACTGCAGGACAGCATGAACTATAGAGATAAAGTGTTTTGAGGCATCATTTTGGACAGAACAAAGAAATTGTTAGAGAGAATCTTATGGCAGTCTATCATTAGGACTCAAATGATCATATGTTAAGCAGGTATTACAAGAAAAGTAGGTAGGAAAGTACAGAAGCAAGTAGATAGGTGGAAAAATTACTTATGATAATCTTCATGTATTTCAACACAACATTTCTCCACTTCCGTCTCAACTCAGAACCATTTATAATACATATCTTCAAGTCAAAATTCATTTCCATGATGACACGGGGATGGAGAAGCTGAAAAATCAAAAAGCTCCAAAAAAAAATCTCAGCACCTTTATGAAGGAAAACACCATAAGCACAATTAGTGTTAAATGATCACTAGAGTTCATGTGAGAAATCAAGTTTCCTTCCTCAAATATATGCAGAAAAAGAGGACTCAAGATGTTGAAGATGTCAGCAGTGAGGTTAGGACCCCAGAGAGAATTCCCTGCTGTAAGAGGAAAGCCACTGTGGAAACAGAGGAACAAAAGACTGAATAGTGAAGGTTCAGTCAAGCGCCATTAACAAGGCATCTTCTTTCCCCTTCTTCCTCAACAAAAAGAAGTTCAAGTTCCTGTCCTTGAACTCAGAAACAACCATTAGTAACAAGGCTATAACAAGCCTGTTTATCTGTAGTCAACATCTCTTAAACTAGGAAGGATTCCAAGTTGAAGTATAAAATTGTTATTCCACTATATATTTTATACTGTAATATATATTTTAAAGGAATGGTGACAACAAAGTTTGCTTTTTCTTGTCAAGACACTCCGTAGCCTGAGATTAGTATACAAATGAAGTTATGCACAGTGTACCAAACTTACACAGAAAACTCAGTTTGCGGACTGCAGAAAGCGGACATTTGAAATACTTGAGATTTCTGAGTACTTACAAGTCGCTTAGGGTTTCAACGGTACTAACAACACTTATTTCTCTATGATCCACAGTACTACCAGCAAGCTTTACTTCATTTCACTTTGAAAATTTTCAAGAATTAATATGCAACATGCATCTATGAAAAATGAAGAAAATTTATATAAATGTCAGAATAAACCAATAACAGAGAGTAAGCACTGGAATTTCACAGATTCCAACCAAAGATTTATAAATTTGCAAAGATGCATTTCTAATCTTGTTATAAGCATTTTTGAAAGGCAATCAATATTGTTAAGTGTTATATGAGGAGATTTTCATCATCTGATGAATGTTGATTCAAATCTTTGGAAACCCAGACCCCAGATTTTCATCCTTTCTTAGAAGCTCTTCAAGATCAGAAAGAATTGTGATCTTTACTCTGTGCTGGAAACAGGCTTCAAGTGCATCTGTGTACATTAGTTTAACTGATCCACTTGAAAATCTTATTGGCCTCTAACACATCATCACCTGTGTTACTTATGTAAAGAGTGAGTTTAATTGTTGCAAAGATCAGATGCCAAACACCAAGTCACAGCTGTTCACTGAACAGATGGGAAAGGTTATGGTATTTGAATATTTCATTATTAGTGAGACAGGTCACAGAACAAGTCATAAATCATCTGTTTACAGGCACTTTATTTGATGCAAAAGATGAATTTTTTTGGTTTTACACCTTGAAAGTTTTCATCACTGACAAAGTCAGCCATCTTCATACTGCAAATATCATTAGTGTCCAATCATTAGTGTCCAAATTATATCTGAGAGTAAACAGACATAACATATGATGCCTGATGCCTATGGCTTTTTTAGATGCACACATAAATCACATATTTACTAATATTTCTCATATACCGTGTAACTAGTATAGATGATACCATACATGTGATACATGTGAGAGGAATAAAACATTATTTTTTTCAGAGTGCAAGGGGATATGGGTATCCTACAACGCCCTGTCCATAAGGGTTACATGCCCCCTTATTAAAGCAATCAAGTGTTGTACAGAAAATACTTATTTTAATTTTTAGAGAAAGCTCAGTAAGACTGTTTTTATTAAGCTTTGTAAGACTTTTGTATGAATTTGACAAAGAAAAACTGAGATTGCCAGTTAGTTATAGGCATAAGGTCTCTGCTACTTAGTGAGCTGCAGCAAAAGAGAGATATACTGTCTGTAAGCAATGAAGCTAGACAGCAAGAAGATATAAATTTGGCAGGAGGAGAAATTTTCCTTGCACCAAGGACAGAGATTGGAAAAAAAACCAAAAAGTAATAGCATCCTGTATTCTGAAACAGACTTCCATTCTGGAGGCCCCTTTAACATGCTATGTCCAATCCTGCTCTAATCCCCATCTAGAAGGTAAAGTTAATTGTGTTAACAACTGACCATTTGATTTGTATTTTCACCACATGTGGCTTCATCACCCTATCACCCTCAAGCTGAACAATGCTGTCTTTGCTCATCCTAACTTACACTCATGGGAAGGATAGTAGTAGTATAATATTGTATTATGTGTGGCTCAGTCTCGTGAAAGCGTACATATCCATTTATATTTTTACTATTGCCTAGGGCTAACACTGGGAAAATGTATTTATGATTTTTGTCCTACTGCTTTTTTAAGCTTTTGAAAGAAAATAATAATGTTAGTATATCACAGAAAGCACATACAAAGAAAAATTTAAAAACATACATACTAGAAAATAATAAAAATAATGCACAGAGGCTGTTTTCCAAGTTTCAGTTATATAGCAACAGAATACTGAACTACAGTAGGATCTGAAACAGAAAAGGAATTTATTACATAGAAAAGCTACAAGCCATGGATATTAAATTCAGGAATACAAAGCATGTCCTGCCATTAGCTGAGAGATTATATAAATGAGCTGAGCTCTGTCTATTGTTATACCAATGGTTTACACTTTGATAACTGATTTGTGTTTTCATCCCACCTTTTTGTATTTATTCAGGTTTTTTATCCCATTAAAAAAAAAAAGTGACTGTGAAAAATACAAAATTATTATTTCAACTCTGTAGAACCCAAAATTCTTGAACCATAAATAACCTAGGTTCCTAAACCAAAGGCCATTTCCTCCTCAGCCCATCCAGAAATTTAATTGTAAGAAAGACTGAGAGTAAAGAACTTTATGTTGAAAATGTAACGTCGACAATTTTGAATGAAAAATAGGAATGGGATACAGTGACGGGAATACTGATAGAAAATGGAAGTTTTGAAGTGTGCAAAATGTTTTGTCTTCATAAGGAATCACAAACTTAAAAGTGCCTACTTTAAACACCCCAACCCTTATGAAATTATGTGTCATGATAAAAATTACTAAGACTTTGGTGTCATAATTGTTTAGCTTGATTTTAAAAAAAAAAACTTTAAGAAAATCCAAAATTAAGTTTCCACAAGTTATTTTAAAACAGATGGACAAGACATTGGATTTTCAAAACATCTTCCTCTTCTCTTCTCATCTCATTAATTTATTTCTAAGTCTGACATAAAATTCTTCCTATTGTCATCAAAATACTTCAGGAAGCAAGTGGTGAGGAGAACAAAGGTGAATTCAAGACTAAAAAGCAACCATTTTTACAGATAACTTAAATATCTGAATCCTGCCAAAGCTCCAAACTTGGTTTAGAAAGCAAAATGCATGCTTAAGAGCACACTTTTGACCTTCATAATCCTATGAGTTTTATGATGTTTATTGCCTTTTTTTTTTCTTTAATGGCTGGTGGATGAGAAAAAAAAAATCCCAAACCAGGAGGAAAGAAATGGCATTGCACGCCTGCCTCCTTCAGAGTCCTTCAGCATGCTCAGAGGCATTGCTACAGGACATCACCTTTCTAGTGACAGGACACAAACTATCATCTTCATAGTAATTTGTCCTGATGTACAAAAGGTCATTATAAAACAAGGTAAAATATTTGGGAAATAGTCAAAAGATGAGCTTCACTTGGCATACAATATAAAGTTGGGAGTCAGTAGAAATCTATTATTTCTGTTAGGTAAATGAAAAGCATCTCATTTTCTCTTTAAAGGTATCCCACTAAAAGGAGGGAAATTGCACAGAACAAAAAGTGATTCACTGTTTGTCTTTTAGAGTATAGAGAATGCACCATATGTGCAGTGAATGTATTGGAATTGCTGACACCATGCTTCTGTGGGGGCATTGTCATATCCAGGATAAACAACATGTCTCAGTAAAAAGTTTTTGAATATTCTGGTCAAATGTCAAAACTGTTTAGTCTGTAAACAGGAATAATTTTCAGTGAGAAATTCATAAAGCAATGATGGAAAAGTTGTCTATTTTCAATATCTTATGAAACAAGTGTAGGTTTTTCTTGTTATCATCATATTCTCTTAAATACATATTTTCTGTAATACAGACAGCTGAATACCTCCTTCACTGTCAGTATTATTTGAATGAGTGCGTCACCTCAGAGAATGCCAAGTAATGGGAAAATTTAGCTAGAGAGAGAATGGTTGTCTATGCCTCAGAAAGTCATCAGCAAAAGAGCACACCAAGATCTGTTCTCTGGGGTATTGCTTTTAGCCATTTTACTAACATACTAACATACATTTAATGCCAGAATTGAAACATGTTGTAAAAAACAAATACTGTTCTAAGAATATAAAAGACTTTGTAATATATTTGGTCTTCTGACCCACAGAAGAGCAAGGCAAGAGCAACCAGAGATTACTAAGACATTGGAAGCAATTGAATAACAAGGGTTTTTCTAGCCTCCTACATATAACAAGATAGCTGCTTCTCCGAGCATCAGATGTACAGTATCAAAACTTTATCTTTGATGCCAGCAGGTTCTTGCAGGGCAGCTTGGTTTTCGTATTTTCCAACACTGAACAGTTAAATTTTGATTTGGTAATGCATTTTAAAGTGTGTATAGAGGCTTCTTAGCTTTTATACTTAAAAAAAAAATAGACAATGACCGATCACAGAAGCAGAAAATATATTGAATTTTAAAATCAGAACAGCCATATATTTTACTAAATGTGTGCGTCTTACCCATAAATTTCAAATACAAGTTTATGGAATGCTAGACACAGAATAATATTAAGTCCTGGAGAGAAGGAGTTATATCCTACATGTGCATTTGAACAAGTTGTATGGTCAAGTGCGACAGGCAAAGTTCCGTAAAACTTTTTTCTACAGTCATACCTGATTTCCAGACCCACACTTATTTGCCTGTACCAGCATTTCTGGGGAATGGTGCTGGAGCTGACAAGCCAGACAGTATGGATAAAGTCAAACTCTTGGTTACAGGTGGCCACACTAAATCCATAATAAGCTTATCAGCTTATAAATACGTATGTGAATTAAACAATACTGTCATTGTCATCCTTAATTTCCTTGTGATGATTTTACTCTACTTTTACTTACTAAATGGAGTAAGACATAAACTTATGGTTTAAAGTTATGCAGTTTAAAACTATTTATTCTGATAATGAAGATAACATTTATTGACAATAACTATTTATACTGATAATGAAGGTAATGTTTCTTGACAATAATAATGTGAGTTGAATCAGGATGAATGCTCAATTAAAACTGTTAACATTTGTTTAACTGCAAAATGTTATGTTTTTCCAAACATAAACTTAAAAAGTTTATTTCTGGAAATTTGGAAAATAATATATACTTATCCTTTTGAGTAACACAATAATTTTTAGCTCAAACTTTCAAATAAAAGTCATGTGAATTAAAGCAGGATTTTGCAGAACCATATGGAGAAATTTTAACTATATCAACGCAACAATCTAGAGCAATAAATTACTGGCCACTCTTTTCTATGTCCTTCAGTTTCTTGCCTGCGAGTTTTGTCTGTGAGTCACTTTTTATATGAAATACTACCAATAACATTATATCAATCAGGATTTCAAGACAAACAATATAAATATTTGCTAACTTCAGTGATATTCATTGCAATGATACTTATCAGCTTCAGCTTAGCTCATCAGTCATTGCAGGCACTCAAAATATATGCAAATACATATATTTTCATAAGTGACTAATATGCTTCTGGCCAGGATGCCTCACAGCAGTTCCATCTCCTCTTCACTTACTCACTAGACCCATACTTACTGTGATTAATGTCATTTTGAATACCAAAATATGCTCATACCATAAATACAGCATTGATATTAAGGAAGCAACTTATTTCCAGAAAGTTAAATCCACAAATGAAATACACTCTCTTTAGGATTCTTTTGGTTTTACCAGTTTTTTCCTTCCACAGTCTTTCATTAAAAAAAAATAAAATATTATATATATATATATGTAAAATAAGACTATTGATTCTATTCCCTAGCAGTAAATGTAAAGGCTTTGGCCCACTGGATGCTGTGTTTCGGTTTTCTCTTCTTAAGTTTTTTTTTCTTCTCTTTGTTGGACATTTTTCATTTTGTTTTTCAATCTCCAAGTTTCCATTTTAATATTTAACTTCTGTTTTAACAATTAATTTTAATTTTATTTTTAGAAACAGTGATAAACATTTACCCTGTTCCTTTATATTATCTCCAGTGTATTAACTGAAAATTATTGCAGAAACCATGCAGAACGTAAGTAAAATGTGCATACTTCTGCACAAAAGAAGTCAGTCCTCCTCACACTCCAAGTAGGTTTTGCCTGCAGTCACTGCTAATGGCAATTATGTGACTATACACATATAAATTCATGATAAGCACAGGTTAATGACTCCTGTGGATATTAGCTTCAGTTCAACACTGCTGGTTTGGATTGATCCTTGAAATAACTATAATCTTGTTTTCAAGGCCAGCTTGTGTACATAAAGAGCTCCTGCATGTGCTTTGACATAGAGGTACCTGTAGTTAAATAATTTATAGTGTAGTACATAAACTAATTTGTGTGACAAATTCAAGTGCCACAGAAATAATAGCTGATGTATTCTACTAATACCTACACTATTATACATGGGTTTGTGAAACCTTTTCACCATCAAATACATTAATCTGTAACTGTATACTAAAGGTCAGATTAAGGTGTTTGTGCCATGCTAAGCTGGAACATGTCAGTTAATATTAGCTCAATATTTATCAAATCAGGTGAAAATTCTCAATCTTATTTGTTTGTATGAAGTAAAAATTCATCTGCAATACAGGAAATGGTTAAATAGCATTCATTTTGAAACACATCTTCGTAACTTCAAAAATTATTATACTGTAGTGTTAGAGTCTCTTCCTCTACAGTACCTGCCAACAGGAAGGTGTTATTCAAGAGTAGTAACTCCTGTCTAAGTTCACTTTCTGATTCATTTTTCTTGGGAAATAGTAAAACCAGTTTAACAGGTCATACTTTAAAGCCAGTATTCCCTGTCCACCTTTCCATTTCTCACATTTGGGAGATTTTTCACAAAATTGGTTCACCAACACCGGCCTTTTGCATAAACTATTGAGTCTACGTTTTCATGCAAAATTATTTACTATGCATTTTCAAAAAAAAAAAAAATCAGAAATAAGACAGCTTATCTTTGCAGTGACATACATATATCATGTGCTAGTATGAAATTAAAAGGAGTACTCAGGAGTGTCTGCTCCAATATGACCCTCTGGGAAGGAACAGTAGAAATGGAGGGAGGGGTATGTGACCTTTTCTGACCTCTACAACAAAAGCACAGAAGACTAGCGACTACTTTAAGAAAACTCTGTAAGGAGACTTATTGTCTGTTCTTGACATAGCAGTGACAGAAGAGATGTAATAGACAATGAAAGCCTTGCACAGCATCTTCAACTTGCAGTGGAAAATGGCTACTTGCCACACTGGCAAAGTATTACTTTTTGCCACATTTTTTTACCTACAACATACTTTGTGGCTAAAATATTTTTGGCATGAGTTTGTCTTTGTTTTACTTCAAGCACTCTTAAAGTTCTGGTTTGCTTTTCTTTTCTATTAATAACACAATAAGTGAAAGTGCATGTATTACAGAGCAAAATGTGGTTATTTCAAGCCTTATAAAAGATCAATGAATCTGTGGCTATGCATATTTAAGCAACATGGTCAACAATAATGGACAGTAATAGGCCCCAAAACAATATAATCCAGGATGTTCTAACGGGCAGGAGGGAAAGGATGGAGGATTTATAAACTTCTGTCACTGGCAAAAAGGAAGACTATTTAATCCATTCATCTTACTGACTTCTAAAAGAAACAGGCTGAGCCAAACCACCAACTACACTTTCCTTGGTTAGATCAGGAAAACCTTTTTTTCTGGCATCTCTCTGAACTGGTCGGGCTTCAGTGCACTTCTGATATGTTGATAGACCATCTAGTTCTGTTCACACTCTTAGTTAAGCACATGCTTAGCCAGGCTTCTCCGTACAGCCCTCTAGTCTCCAGGAAAGTCATTAATCTGACTCCTTCTAGCTGAGGCTGGGCGGAGCATTTTGCCCCTTCTTACATCAGGGTTTGTAGGGTTCCTTCTTCTGGATGGATAAAGACCTTTTACTGTTAACCATGTTGAAAGTACAGTCATGTGCAAAGCAAATTAGTCACTGCAATTTGTTGAAGGGAATGCAGTAGAATTAAAAGGATTTTTTTCTGAGTTTGAACCCTTATGTGTTCGACTCATTCAAGCCACCCAATCATCTTCACAGTCAACAGAAACCCATTCCATAATTATTTTACTCACTAATAAGTAGGAAAAAAAAGTTATTTGTTGCTTATATAAAACTTTAATGTATGAAGTCGTATTTAACTTTCAGCTGAAGCTTTCCAATAATGTATATGTTTTCTTTAAGCATTTGCTTACACTACTCTTTCCTTTTATAGTATTGGCTTCAAGGCCCATACCTAGGAAGCAACTAATAAACAGAATGAAAAGAATAAAAATGAAAATTATGGTTATAAAAACTGTAGGCACAGGAATAACTCACCTTAACTCCAAAATTAACTTGCAGTTGAAAACTGGATCTTGCTGAATCTAGGACTGAAATTAACCAAAACCATAATCTTAGAAATATAAATCCTTATGATCTCAGACTAAAAGTCCTGCTGAACAGCAGGCAGGAAAACTGCTCAACTGGAGACGGCTAAATTACTCAGAAATCTACTGAGAGAGAGAAAAAGCACATTCCTCCACTTGAAGAGGGAAACCTTCACAATCCCAAACGAGTGTTATTTCCTAGTCCAACAGAGTCAGAGTTTAAGGAACAGAGACAAACACTGGCAAAAGACTTCGCACTGCACCATGAAAAGGATCATTAAATGAACTATATCCAAGAATTAATCATTGACTTGTGTTTCCATTTCCATTCTGACTTGTGTGCTAAATTCAGTATGGGGTAATAGCATGAACTCTTCATGTAGCAAGTCGGCACCTGAAGATGACCAAAATTAAAGCAATCTTTTCATTGCTTTCTCTTCATTGTCTTTATGGGTGTAATCTAGAGCATTTGGGTCAGGAAGGGAAAAATAAATCTCTACTTACATTGCCAGCATTTCCAATGGTTACATGCTGATTTATTTTTTACAAGCTTCTCCCTGGAGAAAATATTAGAAGCTTATCCTTCTCAAATGCACAATACCATGAAACTTTTCAGTGCCCTTCTTTTGCACTTTTTTTTCAGAATGAGAAAACAATTTGATCCTGATTTTAGTAGCACTTCACAGCACTGTAAAGCTCTGTCAGTCAGTTATAATGGAAACCATTAGGATGCCAAATGGAGGATTATCTTGTCTTGATTAAGATCTCTGCAAGCAGTATGAGTGAAGGAAACTTTAAAAACCAAATACCATGATTTCTTCTAAAGACCCCAGTGTCATTTAAAAAGGAAAATAAAACAAAACAAAAAGCTTTTGAAAGATAATTTTACATCTAGGTCATAACTGTTCTAAGTTCTCCATAAAAAAAATGAACATTTTTATGTTATATAACACAACATTCTACAAGCTTTATATGAACAACCCAATTATTTACAAAAGCAAGAAAGGAAATGAAGCCTGTATTTTTTCAGCTAATGCATTTTGTTTATTGTAATCTGAAAGCATCTGGAGGGAGCACTTTTGCATTATAGGAAATTTATTCTAGATTTGTTGGGATTGCAAAAAAGCTTTATGCTGTTTATAAATATCTAGCTCTTGACAATGATTACTGGCCTTTATCTAATGTACTCTGAGGACACAAGATTCCAAAGTGCATGTTACAGTGCTGAGCTACAGGTTGTTGGAAAATTAAAAGCAATGCACTGCCTGTATTTTGTTCCAGTCATCCCAAAAATATGAACACGTAGCTGTGGTGCAGTAATGCAGTCTTACAAGTAAATTATTCTCATTTTCTTCAAAATAAAAAAAAAAAGAACTAAAACATTCCAATAAAGAAAACAAGCAAAACATCGTGATGAGTACTTGTGCAAACCAAGTCCTTATTATTCTGTGCTGCTTGCTTTTTTTTTTTTTTGCCAAACTTTCAAAGCAAGAACAACATTGTATAATCTGACATAGCACTTAGCAGTAAAACTTGGTCTGAAATGAGGTTTTCATGTAACATTAGAGTATAAATAACGATTGTTATTCTTCAAGAGTATTCTGAAATTGCAACTAGTCAGTAATTATAAACCCTAGGAAAACTGTGGTAACTTGCTGAGATTCTCGCAAGATGAAAATATCCTTGCAGAAGAATTTAGGGCAATTACATTTGAATCAAAGAGAAAAGCTTGCACTTATTAGTATTTTTGACTGATTTTATATAAAACCATTTGCTAAGATACAGATTTTTTTTTTAATTTTAAATACTTGTAGATCAGAGTTGGCAAACCTATTAATATATGTTCCAAACAACTATAGAAGTACAACAATTCTCTATAAGAATACTAAAGCGTGTAACACATGGATAAAAGGAAATTGAAGAAAAGATAGAACTTGACTTTAGTTGACTGAGCCGTCCATTACTTTGGCAAGCCAGAGCATCCTGATATAAAACAATGTTAAATTTGCACAGTTAAGAAGAGTGAAGAAATAACACCATGTTGGTGGAAAAGATTATTGAACATTATATTGAAGGAGGTAAAAAAAATGTGGAAATCTCTACTATTAAAGAAAACATCTTTTAGTCAGATCAGTATTTATAGACCAGAATAGATTTTAAGCATTTGCTTCACCTACTGCCTAGAGTCATAACTGAAGTATAGGTATTCACTTTAAAAATTCCCATGTATTATAACTAAGCATTAAATGGCATACTCTGGGAAAAAGGCCAAAAAAAGTTTTACTTCCCACACGAACAATTCTGGCATCCAAACTGTGAGGCAAGTACGGTAAGATTATGCAATTCCTGTATAATTAATGAGCTGTTCTTCCTGGTCTCTATGCACTGAAAGGTGGAGGCACAGAAGAACAACCCAAGAAACAAAAGATCGGAAGCAACAAGCAGTTTAGAAATCTGTATCAGTGTAGTAGTGAATAGCTCTCCTAATACCCTGTGCTAATGATGATATGAAAACCAATGCTTTATATCAGGAAAAGTCATCTCAGGGTAAGCATGCCACATATTTTGAAAAGATACGAAAGTATATTCTCAATGTTTTTGACTGTGGTCTGCAGACAACATGAAAAAAATGTATTGTATTTTCATTACAGAGTGCAAAAAAGAAACAAAAAATATTACTAAAGCCTACAGAGCAAATTTAGGATACTGAGCACATTTACAGAAAATCCCAATTTAGAGTTACGATTGAACTAAAATTAATTGGAAAATCAATTTCCCACCTAGCAGTATGTATCACAGTTTTGAGATAGTGTCCTTTATATCTCACACCTAACAAAGAACTTTAACCTTGGCCTGAAGTTCAACACCGTAAGTCCTTAAGCAAGAAGCTGCATCGGCCATACACAAAATCATCAGAAGATCATCACAGTGACAGCAGACTTTCCTATACCATCAAATTCATATAACTGTATTCAGGTGAACACACACACACACATATGCATATATGCATATATGAGTGGTAGTTATGTGAATTATACATAGCTTTACATGTATATACATATCCATATACATGGCTTCCATCAGGCCGCTTCCCTGGTGGCGGTGGGGAGACACTCTAGCAGTGCCATGGGGAGGTGGCCACCAGGGCCAGCATCCAGCCCCAGCAGCTGCTCCCAGCCGAGGTTCTGCCTCAGGGCCTGTCCTGACCAGTGGCCGCTGCCATGTCTCAGCCTGCCTGGGCCTGCACCTCCTACCCACTGATCTGCACCTGGCTCTGTCTCCATCCCCAGGGAGGTGACCAGTGTCCAGGTCTGGGTCTGCCCCAGTGACCCTGGGCAGCCCTGCTCCTGGCTGGGGTGATGGAACAGACCCTGGCTGCCAGGCCCTCCCACCACCCACTGGGGAGGCCGCAGCAATTCCTGGAGAAGTTAAAAATTCAACATGCCCATTTAATAGATATAATTAGAAGTATCCAGCTTCCTGAGTGTCACTTCCCTCCATTCACACTATCAGTTTCACAGGTTGCCACAGCTTCTCAACAAATAGCTCAAAATAAACATAATTGTGGATGACACCAAGGCAATGGCAAAATCAGTGCTTGGAATGTGAGCCCCTGGGACACAAGCTTTTCTGTCCTCTGTAATTGTCAAAGGACCACAACAATGCTCTTTTTCTGCCATAGCATCTACCAAGTTTCAAATCAAGCTGAAATACTCTCATTTAAACAAGGATACGGTATATCTAAACAAGGTTTATTACTGTCAACTGCAATGCGTGAGACTGGAGGTTAAACAAATATCACGCCTATCCTTTTCCAAAGAAAGAGGAAAATACTTACACTCAGTGGATATTAAATTCAGGCAGGAGAGTAGAACAGGAAGTGGTAAGGGGAACGAAGGCTTTGATTTCAAGCGGTGTTAATGAGATAGTTTGGGGATAGGTCCCATGCTCCTAATTTCAAGTTTTAAAGAATATCTGTCATGAGAAAAATAGTTGTCAACATATAAAGCTCCAATTAACTAGCATTGCGTAAAACAGAATGTGCCGAATAAGGCTTACTCCTTTTACTCTTCTACATATGTACAGTGAGTTAACAATGGGAAAAACCTTTCTATTATCTATGATCAATTTAGCTGCTCACAAATGAAAGTATTTCTTCTCTTACTCACACTGAACTAATTGATTTATATCAGTAGGATAAGCAGGAAGACATGGCTTTATTTCATCTAACTCCACTTTTAAAGTCCTTCCAGATAATTTGGATCTGCTACCTGGTTTACTTCATCAGAAGTACCTCCAAAATCAACGAAACATTCTCAATCAAATTATGTGTTCAGTAAGACTACAGTCAGCAGAAGTTTCACTGTTTCTTTAAATCACTTTAAAAGTAGAATAGTGCACTAAGAAGGCCACAACAAGAATTAGGGACCTCAGCTTAGGGTTTTCAGTTGCAAAACTTCAAGATCAGATTCTAAAGAAACATCTAATAGAGAAGTAAGATTTCACAAATCTTATTGAAAGTGACTTAGCCTTCAGTGACATCTTTGTGGTACCTCATGCTGTAGTAAAGACAGCCCAATGCTTTAGAGACACACTACAACTCATACCAGCTATAACATTTATGGAGTAATAGGGCTTTCTTTAGAAAATCATGCTTTAGATTAGAATGTATTCACCCATATAAAAGATATATATATATATCTTAGCTCAGTCTGCACTACATTCCCCTCCCTATCCTAATTAATTCATTAGAGTAGTGGAAGAATTTGGGCTTATCTAAATTTCCATTTTTCTCTTTCAGTTCAGCTTCAAGAAACCTATTGAACATTTCTGGTCATGATTCAAGAAGCTGTACAAAAAGAGAAATGCATTTTATGCATGATCTCATACATAGCCAAAGTTTGAGAAGGATGGCAGTTATATTATGAACAATACTTTGCTTTGGGTAAAAAGCCCATACTTTAAATGCCACATCTTAAAATATATGTCTAACAGACAGTGCACTAAGACGTTATTACACTATAATTAAACCAGTCCATACTGAGATTTTTATTCTCACTCCAGTCATTTCTTAGCATGTTTTGTTATCCAGTAAAATCTCCATTATGTTCCATTATGTTTAAAACTGAACAGTCATTTCCTAGTTTCAGAGTCATAACAATGTGTTAGCAAAGACTTTTTCAGTCTCTGCTAAATTCTTCAGGTCTTCTGGATTTAATTGTTACTCAAAGACTCATACTGCAGCCTTGGCCATGAAATTTTAATTAATAAATGCTGGAAGACTGGCCTTATATTGCTGTCAGAGTAAGTGTGGTACATATTGAAGGGTGAGTGCTGTGATTTACCCATTTGTCTGAGCAAAATTAAACCCTTTGTAATGAAACTGAGCTGAGTGTTTATTGGTACATGAATAAGGGGAAAAGCTGCACTTGCAAGCAGAAGATGCATTCATGGAGGACTAAAATCAAAATGTTCGTGATCTAAAAGAATATTTGTGTACACAGGAAGCAATGATTTTGCCATTTGTGTCTTGATCATATACTTTTGGCAGAATACTATTTCTCATAATAATCCTGAAACACTCCTCTATCCTTACTAAATTATAAAATTATTGTAATTATGATGACTTGACAGAATTAAACTTAAATGTCTCTTCGTAAGATTTCTTACACATCTACACATGCATGGATGCACCCAAGTGCACATACACTCACAAACCTTATCAACTGCAGCTGTAAGGTATCCAAACCAGGCCAGATTTTCCTTGCCTTTGTCACTGAAGTTTACTAATCTGACTGCTATCGACTAACTCCTTCCCTCTGGAGATATTCAGTCGATGCTGAATGATACCAAGAATGGCCATATCTGTAACAAAATCTGATAGGTAAAAGGCTATGTTAGTCAAAAACAGAAGTCCACTATTTCTATGTAAATGTGACCTGCTCCTAATCACTGTTTTACTGAAGTTACTTCAGCAATAAAAGCAGATGTGAGGCATGTAGGCATGTACATGAAAAGAGAAATATAGTGGAGAACAGTGAACTGCTTTTAAAGTGTAAAGTTTTAAAGGAGTATAGTAAAGAAGACAGAATGTACTATAAACCTTGTCTCAATACAGAGGGTTTTTTTCTGATTTTTCCTTTTTTTTTTTTTTCTAATTTAGAATATCTGTTTAAAGTAGAAAGTTTATAGTTTCTCTCTGACCAGGCAAAGCTCTTCTTTTCTAGTCTAATGCCTCTGAATGTAGTTTTCCACTTGGCAAAGTATGGCTGCTCTGGAAAAAAACACTCCTGTCCAAATGTCTGTTGGCTTTAGAGCTGCTCAGAAGGATGTTCCAAACTCTTTTGGACAGGCTGAAGGATTCTCAGTGAGAAAAATGGCAATATGAAAGTACTGAAGCTGCAGTCTTCCTTAAAACAGCTGAATGGTGCTATCACAGTAAGCACTGATGGAGTAAATACCGGTATGTCTGAAACAAAAGCTAGAAACAGACAACAGCTTGTAAATATTTGACTACTGGACTTACACATTTTTATTTGCAAAAATTTTGAAGAAAAATGGGAACAGAACTATTCATTAACAATCACAAAAAGTGAAGTTTCAGACAATTCCTCCCTTTGTTTTTGTAAAGAAATAAAATTTTGCCTGACAGCACCATATTAAATGATTGATTAAAGGCAATCATTTACATTCTTTTTATATTTTCCCCTTGCTTACCAGACTTTGATCAAAAACATTACTTTTCATCTTGATAAGTTGGAATGCTTTTATATATTCACACTCTCAAAAAGAAAATGCATATGCATACACATATTGAAAAATCAACAAAGCTAAAGGGGGAAAGTTGGATGCCATTTAACCTGGGAAAATTCCTGTTATTTTCATTTCTTTTCCTCTGCTTTACTGAAGCCCTGCCTTTTTTTTAAAAAGTCAGGTTACTCACCAGAGTCTATAGACCTCAGCCTCAAATTTTTAAAAGCATGCATCAAATTTCTTCTGTGAGACTTCAACCTAGACTATGAGTAACCCTCAAGTGGTATGGGGTGCAAATTACTTGAGTTCCATGGAAGAGCTGGCTGCAACTCACCTTTCTGTTAATCTTCTGTTAAGGTCTCAAAAGAGAGAAAGCAAATACATTGCTTAGGAGGAAATGTTTCACTTTGCAAAATTGGCATACCCACTTGCTGTGCCATCATCATAACACTGTATGACCCTTTCAAGTGAGTAACACAGATGTGTTTCTTAAAAGCTTTTAAGACTGACCTTTGCAACTTCTGATCATTTTAAGTCAGACATGCTACATTTCCAAATGTGACAGAAGTATCTGTAGCTCTGTGAAAATAAGGCTTCAATTCCTAGGAATTTCTTTAGGATTTTTATCAATCAAAGAATATAATTTTCATTCAAAACATGTTTTTAATGATATTTGCCTAGAGCATTTCTCTCCTGACAAGTCTATGAATTAAAGCATCATATTCTTTCCTCCAGCCCATCCTCCCCTTTCATAAAAGGAAAACCTTTTGGGCCAATTACTGTCCTGCAGGATAATTCTCAGATATTCTAAGCCTGCTGGGTTAACAGCAAATAATTACATGCAGGTTCCCAAGAAACCTACATTTTTCCCAGCAACACATTTCAGCATGATGATTAAAATGAGGGGAAGAAACCATGTCCTGTACACTCCTACAAGTTGATATATTACAAAAAAAGCTGTATTTACAGGTTGGATGACTATGTATAAAACCATATAGCGGTCAAATGCAAGAGGAGCATAATTGACCAAATATGTCGTTAGTCCTGAAGATACCACTTTTTAAAGGCAATTATTCTCTATCTATCTCACATGGCCAAGAGAAAGATAAATGTATCCAAAAATTCCAAACCAAGTATTACTGAGATTTTACATGGAGATAGATGAAAAGATAAATAAAATAGGGACATATATAAACTGGTATATTAACTTCTAATTCTGGTGTAATCTAAAATGCCCTATCCATTGAATAATATTTTGGTATTTAACCCATTGATTAAGCTTTAAACTCAATAAAAACTAAGCACTTCGGAAAAGAAAAACTGACAAGTTTTCCTTAGTTTCAGAGGCTCCATACTAGTTCCACAGTACCTCCTAAGTAGTCCATAAAGTTCAACAGCATGCAGTAGAATTATGAGTTATTCAAGAGTATTTCAGGTTGAAGATCCTTTTTGGCACCTTTACATCCATTCTCCCCACATCGTATTCTCTGTTGCTTTACACCTCATGCATTCATCACAGAACTAAGTCAGCAGTCAGACTCCATCACACTTGTACCTTACTTTTACTTTACATAGATAAAGGACTTCAGAAGATAAAAGGTGATGAAGGATTGGACACGTTGGGCCCAATTATGTATTGTTATATAATACTTTTCCGCAGTTCTGGAAATATAGAAAATATTTAAACTAGGCCAGGTACTATGGAGGAATATTCCAAGCATAAAAGGGTTATCCTCAACAGAATTATAGCTACATCTTTGCCCCTGTTTTTCCAATCTTACCTCAATGGGAACAGAGGTAAAGGCAATCACGGCCAGAGAACTGTCAAATTCTGACTTTTCTTACTTGTTTCACAGCAGACACATCCAGATTACAAATAAAAAATTAACTGACTTTTACCTTGTGTAGGTTACCACCAGAAGATCTTAAGAACCTGAAGGAGCTGAAAGATTTCTGCATAATAATAAAAGTACAATTTATATGCAAGACTGCTGGTTTCAACTGCAGCAGGGAATCAGTATGGAGCTTCATGCTACTGTGATGCACTAGTTTACATCAGCTATAGTTAAAAAAAAGAGAAAGTAAATCTGAATTGGATGGAAGATACCAATATAAAAAGCTTGTTCCAAGTAATTTCTGTTACAGGACATTGACCTTTAAGAAGGCTATGATTTCAAATTAATATTCTCATTCACTACAGCTGCTGCCATTATGTTCACTGCACACACTAGGAGTACTAATGATGAACAACGCATAGTGAGCACAGCTGAATGTATTTGTGTGATATGGAAGAAGGCAATTAAGTAGCCTTACTGGATAGGTTTAATAAATACGCTTAGAACATTTTAAATATGATACAACAGTTTATTTTAAGAATACATGTACATGCAGCAGTTCCAACAGTATGTATCTTTAAATTATGGTTAAAAAATACATTTGATTAGAATGGACAGAGGAGTAAAAACTGAATTAAATACAGCAAAGCATGAAGTAAGTATTAAATAAACCTCTGGGATTTTACTCAACAACAAGGAGAACAGGTAGGACGAGAAGTTAGTATCATGAGACAGCAGCATCACGAGCTACATCCCATAACGATATGACATGATACGATACGATACTATATGATACTATAATATAATATATAGCAGGTGCAATTCCAAAGGCAAACAATCTGAGGATAAGGCAAAAGTCATTCCTAATAAGATACTTTCAGCTGCAGTAAAGTGTGGAAAACAAGTCAGTGAACACAATTATATACATAAATGTGAAAATTTTCTGTTAAAAGGATGAAGACATCTCTAAAATTCTGTGTGAGCTGACAGTTTGTCCTTTAGGCCAGATAGATTCACATTCTAAGATTCTGTATCACACACAAATGCTGTTCAATAAAGCTTTGAATTTTGTTTACATTGTTGATCATCTTTACTAAATAAACAATACCAGAGAGTAAAGTATACGTGTTTTCTCTTTGTGGAATTACAAAGTTAGAATAAAAACTGTACCCTTCTTAATGTCCATACAGTACCTATGAGTATGGTAAGTAACACCTAACAATTTCTCTGTGCTTTTTTTTTGTCAGTCTCACTCAAGTGGCAACAAAATCTTTAATATCCAACGAATAACTATGTTGGCAGGCTGCAAAACTGAGCAGTAATGCAGATTGACTTTATTACATTCCATTCCTGAAAGTTAATTAAAAGAAGGAAAAAAAAAAAACATAAAAAACAAACAAAAAACAAACAAAACCAAAAAAGAACCGCCAGGAATTAAGGTTCTGCTTTGACTTTAGAGAACATAATATATACTTTCAGCAAAACTTCATAACATGTCAACAGCTAAATTAGAAACTTGTAAATCAGATTAAAGCCTCTGCTGAGTTGATGACTTCCCTGTAGCATCATCTGTAAATTCACCTATTCAACCCATGTTGTTCATCTTTACTTAATAGAGGAGTTCAGTTCAAGTTCAATCTCTCGCTTTTGACAGGCACCACTTACACTTTCTTTTGAACATCTCACTTTAATAAGTGGAAATTAATAAGTCTATTTGACTCAAAGTTTCAACTTTTTATTACCTTTTTGTCCTAACTCTAAATTATTAGTGTTGGAGTAACTGAAGTTAAAATTTTGTGAGAAGGTAAAGGGTGAAAAGAAATGCTTTAGTCATGTTTCCATATATGAAAGCAGTTCCATTTTTCAACCACTGAAAAATAAATTACTTTTTTCCTAGAAATAAGTATGTTAAAAAAAACGCTCCCTCCAAGAAAAGTGCAATATATTAATTAAAATTCACATCAGGTTTTCTATGCTTTATCAATTATACACATTAACATTTTCTTTTCTGGAAAACGTTTTGGTATTATAGGATAGCTTTGTAGCTCCCCTTTGTAATGATTACCTACATACATAGCTGTAAAACAGTAGTGTTGGAAGAGGCCCTAAGATTCAATTAGTCCACCCCTTTCCTAAGGGAATGTTTTACCATTATTTCTGTCTATTCCTGGCAGACAACTATTTAGTTCATTAAAAATAAATAAATAAATAAACTTTGCAGTGGAGGACAACCCCTTTTACAACTTATTCCAGCGCAATGCTATCTCTAAATGGGAAGCCTTCTGCATGGCAAATCTGAGTCTGCCTTCCTCCAGTTTAAGCCCATTAGCTCATGGGTCATTCCTTGTGGACGTGGAAAACAGGCTGTACCTCATGCCTGTTTGAAGGTCTACTGGGTATTAAATGATTGTTCTCTTCCTCTTGGGAGCCACAATTCCATTGTTCTTCATCGGTCATACTTCCCGGGCCTTGCATAACTTTCCTCTTTCCTGAACTCCTGCTAAACAGCATAACTTCTAAGGTGCAACATGTGAAACCAGTTCTAATCCTCTTACATTTGTGTATAAACGTGTTTACCTTTATAAGGCTTCTGTGTACTTAAGTCAGCGCAAGTTTCTTGTTGATGTCAATGCTGAGCCTATAAAGGATCGGAGGTGACCTCCACCTGGGTATCTTGTAAAAACTTAAATGCTTACATGTGGCTATCAAAGCATTTAAATTAGTGGTGTGGTTTTTTTTTTTTTTTGGTCTTTCCTCCCTTTTTCTCCTCCAGAACGGGCTTTAGAAAAAAAGGGGATGATAGAGGTGCAAGAAACCCCCCAAAAACATAAACTGCCAGATCTAAGGGATCGAGATGTAGCACTTCATTTTTCAGCATATCAGTGTAGTTATGGTGAAAAATATATGACATCGAATTTACGCGGCAAGGCGTAGGCTGACGGGCGCTGCCGGGCGGCCCCTGCGCGTGCGGTGCGGCGCTGCCCCGCGCCGGACACAGCCGGTTCCCGCCGGCTCCAACGGCCCCACCGCAGGGCACAGCTGAGCCCCTCAGCCACGGGCGGGCGCCGCGGGGAAAGCCTGTGTCAGAAAGGGCAAAACGCCGCCCGGCAGCCAGGGCTGAGGGAAACCGGGTGAGAAACAGCCCTGCCAGCCCCGAGGGGAGAGCGGGAGGAGGGCGGGAGGGGCTCCAGGCGCCCCCGCAGAGGTGCCCCGGCGGCCCCGGCAGGGAGAGGCCCCGGCGGGGCGGGTGGACGTGCCCTGATGGAAGCTGCAGCCCACGGAGAGCCCACGCTGGAGCAAGCTTATCCTTAGGGACTGCAGCCCCGGGGAAGGGCCCGGGCTGGAGCAGGGCAGCGGCGAGAGGAGGCGGCAGCGGCAGAGAGGAGCTGCCACGGACTGAGTGCCCACTCTCTCCGTCGGAAGAGGTCAAGCAGTCAGGGATGACTGAAGTTGAACCTGTGAAAAAAAGGGGGGATAGGGCGGAAGGTGGTTTAGTTTTTGTCTTTTTTTTCTCGCTCTCCTACTCTATTTTTAATTTGCAACAAATTCCCCAAGTTGAGTCTATTTTGTCAGTGATGGTAACTGTTGAGAGATTTCCCTATCTTTATCTCAACCCACAAGCTTTTTCATCTTTCTTTCTCCCCCTGTCTTGCTGAGAGGATGAGAGAACAGCTGGGTGGGCACCTGGCAGCCAGCCAAGGTTAACCCATGACATATTAATATACAACTTTGTGTATTATTAGTACATGACTTATTTTAAAGATCCACATTGCAATAAATCTGGTTTACTGTTTTGTTTCCTTCTACTTGCTTTATTTGTCCACATGAAAATAAAATTTCTTTTTTCATAGGTGCTTTATAATCAAAAATTGCATAACTTCAAATGCAAGTGCTAATAAAGTAATAGAAAACCCATATTTAATTACTCTAAGCTTAATTGAATCAGTCACACAGATTATGGAAGCATACCAGTTTTTTAGTTCTCTAAGAAGAGCAAATGTGGGAATTCTGCTCTATCAACTGTTTCTTTTGCAGTCTCTTTGTGATAAAATTAATTCACCTATAGAAGTTTCCAACTGAAAAAAAAAGTCAAGGCCACCACAGGAAAGACATGGGAAAAAAAAACATAAACTGATAGAGCCTGATATCAGCAAAGGTGATTGACCAACATCTGTTCTCTAATTTATAACTTGGTTTTGACAGAAAATTTGTAATTTCAAATGCTAAGTCATAAATCTTCCTTTCTAGAGTCTGTCCAGCCCCTTCACCTAATTTAATGTTCACTTTAAAACACTGCTAATATGATCACATTTTGTCACTCACATAAAATAAAATACTTAGAGATCTCTACAGATACTATGAAGCAATAAGGAAAGCTGCACAAGGAATTCTTATTGTCTATTATACATCTTTAATAAAGAATTTAAATATGAATTTTCATTTAGGGTATTAGAATATGTTATCTTAGTCTATGTGTAATACCTTTGCTTTTTTATTGTTTTATTGTTTGGTAGGCTAAACAAGTTTGGTAGGCTAAACAAGTTTGCAATTACTCTTTAATATTTTGCATTAAAGCAGAAAGTACTTAAAATATACTTACAACTTACGTCAACAATATATGTTAAAAGCAACATTCCACAAAGATACTTTCTTTATGTTAATGCAGTTATTTGTGTATATCACTACATTTTTCTACACATATGTAAATGTTACATGTGTTCCCAGGTATAGATTTTTCATAGTTAAATTGGGACTTAAAATAACTACACAGAACCCAAATGTAAAATTTGAGAGACCATTTTATTCCTCACTAAATGACAGAACAAACTGCAAAGAGGCTAAAGCTGTAATCTAGATTTAGAGGTAAATCCAATTCATTAAAAGTATTGGCAAGTTGCAGTGAGTCTCATAAGAAAGGCAGATTACTACCTCTGAGAGCTAGAATCTCAACTGAAATTTTACCTCATTGGGTGAAATTCTGTAGCTTCGATATGACATTACATTTCAGGACTTTTTCCTATCACAATATTGTAGTTAAAAAACAGAAGTTTTAAAAGAAGCACGTTTTCCATGTCCCTAAGCCCCACATCTACAGGTCTTTTAAATACCTCCAGGGCAGCCTGTTCCAATGCTTGATAACACTTTCAGTGAAGACATTTTTCCTAATATCCAATCGAAACCTCCCCTGGCGCAACTTGAGGCCATTTCCTCTTGTCCTATCACTTGTTACTTGGGAGAAGAGACTGACCCCCCCTCTCCACAACCTTCTTTCAGGTAGCTGTAGAGACTGATAAGGTCTCCCCTCAGTCTCCTTTTCTCCAGACCAAACAACACTCGTTCCCTCAGTCGTTCCCTCAGCTGCTCCTCAGCAAGAGAAGCAGTGGGAACCCTCAGGTTCTTCCAGCAGTTCCAGGAGTTCCCAGATCCCAGAAAAAGTACACAGAGCTCAGGATGGTCTCAAGAATATCCCAGAGTCTGCCGTGCAAACTGGTGTATCAGCTGGGTGTCTCTGTCAGCTGCTCTGTAACCAAAGTAGGCACTTGTCAGGGGACCAAAATCTGGGACAAAACCCAAGGAGTGTGCCACACTGATTGTGTAAGACGTTCTGTGCATCACTTCCAGTATTGAGTAGCATTATCCCTCTTCTTTAGTACAGGTTAAAGATACATATTGCTTCCATGTATGGTGAAGGAACATTCATACTTCTATGAAAAGGGAATATAAAAGCCTAAAACCATACCTTGAAGGATGTAGACCTGTTCTGCCTTTTTCACAAGATGGATGGAGAATCCACAAATGGGAAACGAAAGAATTCTCTTTTAAGGGAAAATACTTATGAAGAACCTCAGCATGAGAAAAACAGGCAGTCTTATTGCAGCTTTTTGTAGGACAATTTGCTGAGAAATGCCTCTTTAGTTTGTGCACTGTAAAGATCGGCCAGCAAAAGGATCAAAATCCTTCCCAGCAGTTAAGACATGACTTAAAATTCTCAAGAAACTGCGACATATTTATGTCTAAGGCTCTCTGTGCACCTTGATACACACTTATATAACTACCTTTAAAAAAACCTTTAGTCATTGTATGCCTCAACTTTATATATATGTAGGAAGTAAGAATTTGCCACAAGAAAGATGCAATTATGGCAACAGCAACTGTAAGGACGTTCAACAGCAATAGCTTTTGACATACAAAGCTGAACTATTTCAGTGGCAAGGTGACTGACTTGCCTCAAAACAGCTATGGTACCGCTGTTGTTCTTCCTTAGCTGGTCTCCCTGTCGTACAGGATATGCTGGTGTGCAAACCCCAATTTTTGCCTGTAGTTTGTTTAACTAAGATATAATGAGACATTCTTAAAACATTCTATTTTTTTTTTTTTTTTCAGATACAACGTTGTAGAGGGGGAATAACATAATGGACATTTAAAATAATGCCCTATAAAACTGTGCAATTTAATATACTAAATGGAAGAAAGCATCCATTAGCTCAAATAGGATGGAGCCTGATAGTCCTTTATTTTCTCTGTTTTCAATCCGACAAAACTCAAAATAGTTTTGTTTCAAAAACATAGTGAAATCAGAAAATCAAGCCTTTCAGTAGGACGAGAGCAAAAAGGATGATTGCTTAATTACCATCTTTGGTTCTTTTTCTTTTTTTTTCTCAAATTCATTTAGTGTCTTCAATGATTCTGAAAAAGAACCAAAAGAAATACTGCACTTTAATCGGTTCTGAACTGTTTATATACCTACAAGTTGTGTTGTGGTAATGCACATGGCAATGCATTAGCAGAATTTCCTAGGACATCTAATTTAGAAGGTTCATTCCATTGACCATACCATGCAGCACCTAGGCATCAAGTGGGTGGAAGACAAAGAAATACCCCCAGCCTCAGTGTTAGGAGAAAAGACTTACATTACAGAACATTTACAACGTTTTTCAAAAGCAGGTCTCTGTGGTCTCTAGATTTTCACAGCACCAAAAGTCAGCATTTTGAACATACCAAGTTTGACATGTTTTATTTAGTAATAGTACAACCAGAATAGTATCAAAGACAGAAAAATTAAGGTTTGGCTAAATATGTAGAATTGGCATGTCTGTCCAAACCTATGGCAGCCTTGTTCAGGGTCTTGCTATTCTCTGTCCCTCCCAAATGTATTTACCATAACTCAACATCTCTGCATATAGTTACAAGTATTTTACTCTTTGAGACAAGAATAGAGTAGGAATGTAAAAATAGACTAATTTCTCCTTTCAAGAAACAATTTTTGTCTGCTTTTGTTCAGAGAACAGCAAAATTTCAGTCTTCTCACCACTCTCAGATGAAGGACGGAAGATGGAACATCTTCTAAAGAATTGTCCACTGTCTACCTTCTACCTCCATGGTTGCCTTATTCCTATTTATTGCTACTAAAATCTTATGCCCTGCATCTGGCCCACATCTTGCCCTGGTTTATACCACCCCTGCTCTCAACTTCGACAAACTCAATGTCAAAATACTTTTTTCCTCCCACTTTCATATCTGCATCCTGATAGCTATTTTTTCCTCCTGCGATATGGGGCTCAAGGAACGGTCCAATTTGTAGCTGCGGAGGATGTGATCTAAGGAGCAGTACAAAGTTATAGAAGTTGATAGATATGTCTCTTCTATTTTTATTTTCTGTACCTCATTTCAGACACTGATGATGGATGTGAGAAATAGATATCAAGCAATGATAGGAAACGGCCTCCTGTAGCACTGCATAACAACACAAGATGAAAAAGGCTGAGCAAGTAGTCTGCCAGGAGCTGGCATGGAATTGACGTTATAAACTTATGATGCTCCTAGTCATTTGCCAGGTCTTCCTTGTCCTCAAAGCTATTGGCAGTTGCATCGCATACCTGAAATGAGATTGAAACAATTTCATAAGAAATTCAGTACAGGTAACCACATTAGCACCCAAATCTTCTTCCTTTATGATTGTAAGACAGTTCTAGCCATTGCTTGACCACTCCTTGCTTCAGTAGAAGTGAAGCCAGACCTTCAGAATCCACCATTATGAAACTGCATTAGTAAGACGATATTCTCTAAAACAGATTGGAAGTTTTGCTGTCTTTGAGATCATACACCTTACAGCAGAATGTCACTACATTAAAAGGACCTACAGCAGTATATTCAACATCAGAATGGCTTAAGTTAAATTGAGTTCAAACAAATAAATACATTTTCTTGGCATGCAAGCACTTTTTCTCAACACAGACAAAGGAAGCATGGCTACGTTTATTCAGAATGTCAGACGCCAAAAAATCTGAAGAGAATGAACAAAGCCACAAAAAGCAACTAACAGCATTTCTAAGCAGAGATTTTTAGGGGAAGCGAGTTCCAAGAGTCCTGAATTCGTATCAGTGAAGCTATCGCTCCACAATATAATTGTAATCCTTTTTTTTTAAAATCCTTTTATAGAATCCGTATCTACTTCAGAAGACATGGTGTAACATTCTGTAGGAGAATACAAAACTTAAATTCATGTGCACAAGATTACAATTTGTCTCCTCCTCATAACCAAACAATCTTGCTATGCTTGATCTATAGATTTATAGCCATTCTCCCAGTGAAATTATACCTGCAGAGTAAATGGATATCAGAAATACATACAGGAAAACGTGTTCTTCAGTCTTATATGAAAACAACTTTGGAGTTTCAGGAAACAATTTTACAATAGGTACAACCAATAAGTGAAATTAAAGCTGTTCTAGAAATCTGTGTAATGTACACTGAGTGTTCAAAGTTGAAAATAGATAATCCAGATAATTGATAAAATTTATTATCCTTGCTAGGGAAACTATTTTGAATTTATTAACTCAGAGTAATCTCATTGAAAGAAAGAAAGGAGTAGAACTTAGTATGGGTCACAGATTATCTGATGTACCATCTACCACAGAATACATACAGTCAAAATAGAACGAATGTCAGTAAGCCAACATCTAAAGATAAGGAAAAAAAAGAAATCTCTTGCAGTGCTTGTAAATAAAACTTTCAGAGCTGCTCCTTTAGGTAATTTAAAGAAATTAAGTCATATCAGTAAAAAAATCATGCCAGTGTCTGCCATGTCATGTTAATGTAGCCATACTATAAATCAGTTTAGTGCAAGCTAAGCTCTCAAGCAAGCCTCTTCCAGCTCTCTTCTTTACCTTGCAACAGAATTAGAAAATAGCATACATCTTGATTATGATCTTCTTCACATGACTGTAAATCAGGAGCCATCGAAATCAATAGATATACTTCTGATTTATAAATATAAACTGTGTGCATGGCATACAATACTTCTAACTGAGACCTATACTTTATTCTAAGGGGTAAAAATCAACTGATTAAACCTTTTGGCTGTAATTCTCCTCAGTTTATGTTAGCTTATGCAATTAAAAAAAAAATATTTTCACAGTATCATACTTAAAACTGTGAGACCTGAAATAGATTATTTTCTTTGAGGAGAGGAAAATGAGTGTACAGCCAACACAACAGTAATTACACTAATCCGGTTTTACTTAAAGAGAAGGAAGAAAAAGAACTTTTGATTTTTCAAAACAGCAAAGGTTCACATAATGACATTCTTATGATATTCTCAGTGCAGTGACAGTAACCTCAGTGTTCACCCACAGGAGCAAATATTTCCAGGATTCACAAACCAGAGCAAAGATGAAAGCAGACTACGCGCTCAAGCCCTGATTATCCTTTCATTACAAAACAAAGCAGGCCAAGTACTGCTTTAAGGTACACTTGCTGACAAGGACTCCAGCAGAGGTGAAGTTGTATATGAAAAATGTGAGAGGCAATGTCCACATCAGCTCTCCTAAAATCATGGAGATGGCACCAGAGACAACCTCTCCTTCAGTGAGCGTAAGTGACAGAGCGCGCCAAAAATTTTTGTGCAGCACATACCTGAATCCCTTGATGTGTATGCATACAAATAATTACACCAAAAAAAAAAATCTAAAAAAAGCATTACCTGAACCTTAGTCATACCAAAAATTAATGGAGGTCAGGAAGAAATGCTTGCATGGTGGAAAAGGAGCAAATCTTTGGCAGAAGATGTTCAGTTCAAGAGTCCTACTTCTTACTGACTTGTCTCCAATAGAAGGATAAAACTGAATAAACTTGTGCCAGAATTTAACAACTTCTCACCATCACTGGAGCTAAAGAGACTGTGTTGAGTTAGGCCTGACACCAAGAAGAAGCATTATAGGAGTGAAAATACAATTATTCAATGAGAAGCCAGAAAACTCAGACTTTTCATATGACCCTGAAAGTGACCACTGAGATCTATTGCAATGGCAAAGCTACGTAACAGCTGAAAGCTACTGGGAGGCACCTCTTTGTTTAGAAGCCTGGGAGACTTCAGCGAACAGATTTACATCCACATATTTGTTCTACTGTTTCGGTCACCATGGAGTAGGGTATCCTGGAAAATAAGGGAACTGTTAAACATCAGAATAATGATGTAGGCACTCAGTTATCTGAACTTATCTTGATGGCATTCCTATGTATGATCTGTTCTTTGTCTTTAATGAAATTTATTTTCTTCTGTAAAAGCATGTAGTACTTCTGAGAAGGAATAATTTATTAAAAGCAGTTAGAAAATATGTGTTAATATCAAGTTTCTGATTGAGACCTTGAGCTGGGATTTTTTGGTTATTTTAAAGCATACATCCACAAAGATATTTTAGTCTGATCCTAAAACCAGGAAAACCAAATCCTGCCTTTCACTTAAAAAAACTTCATATTTTAATGTGCTTCAGTTTTCAAAGATAATACACACCAGCACCACTATCACCATGTGAATAACCCTTTTTTCCTTCAGTTAGAACTAGAAAAGCAAAGGAAACAGTTTAATATGGAATTAGACTAGAAAGTAAATTTTTATTCTGCATTCACCGATATTCCACATGAAGACTAAAACCTTTGTTTCACTTTAGCTTGAAAAATAATGTTTTGGTGCCAAATATCCAGTTAGGTGGGAAATAGTCTATTACCTTTATTTTCCTAGTTTGATAAAGGATAATAATTTCTTTTTTTTTTTTTGATCATAGTGTCACAGTTATCTGCTACCAAAAATGACAAGATACAACAATGACACCGTGCTGGTACTGTCAGGTACAGCAATAAAGGTATTGCAATAAAGTTTGTGTTAGAGAAATCTGCATTAGGCGGAATCACGTGTTTTTGGCAAGATCTTTGTTTCTTCTCTTCTTACATGTTTGTTGTTCAATAACTTTGTGAATGTTGTTGGAAAAGGCAAGGCACATAGGAAAGGNTCTTAGATGTTGCTGCAAAACACACCATAACACTATTCTTGATACATGTACATGTACTCTCCAAAAGTCCATAACAAATAGTGACAGCTGAAAAAAGACTGTCAAGGGAGACTTTTCTTTTTCCTTTTTCCTTTTTCCTTTTTCCTTTTTCCTTTTTCATTTTTCATTTTTCTTTTTCCCTTTTTCCTTTTTCCTTTTTCCTTTTTCCTTTTTCCTTTTTCCCTTTTCCTTTTTCCTTTTTCCTTTTTCCTTTTTCCTTTTTCCTTTTTCCTTTTTCCTTTTTCCTTTTTCCTTTTTCCTTTCTTTTTTTTTTTAATCAGAGGTCAGTTATTTACATTACAGGACAACAAAAATACTCTTGCCTCATAAACAATGGTCTAAAACTGGCACAAATACTGTAAATTCTGAAGAAAAGCTTCATAATTCGGATTGCGTATGCACAGTTATGTTATTTTTTCAAGTTTATTTGACAGTCACTAGGGTGATAGGTGAACAAAGTCAAAGTAAGAGCAAAAAAAAGGATTGAAAAATGCACCCAGAGGGTATCAGAAATATTGCCAAGCAATGCCCAATATCATGAGACCACAGTGTATTTCCAGATGCATTTTCAAGATTAGGGCATCAAATGCCTGAAGTGAGTACAAATTCAATCCCACAAAGAAATATGTAAATGCATGTAGAGAAGGTCACAACACTACAGTTAAGACCACATTTTTATAAACAAGGATTTATATTACCTGAGTATACCGGGAAAAGATTAATTTTATATGTAACTCATGTAAAATGAGAAAAAAAATAGCTTCAAAGAGTCAGACAAAAATTATAGCTAATAAAATCTAAGATTAAAAATAAATCAGTTTGTATAATATGTATGCCTATGCAGTTCCTCCTTACCCTGGAATCATCTTCTATCTTTTTTCTTTTAAGTTTGTCCGAAAAGTCAGCCCCAATCTCTCACGCTATGTTGAAGTTGCACTGAAGTTATCCATTGAGGGAAAAGAAACAACTGCATCATTCATCTGAGCTACAACATAATGACAACAACTGTCACGTGCAAAGAGCAGGACATGCAATCAATACATGGGCCGGCAAGTTGATGGAATTTTTTAAAACACCAAGTTATATTCAACAGTTAAAAAATGCAAGCAGTTTAGCAGAGGATGTTGGTTTTTGATTAAATCATTCATACTGAACCCCTAGAAATATGCCAACCCTACAGTATACCTTTACAGTTACAAATGGTACCTTTAAATATGAAAAAATAGTTGTTTTTTTTTTTTAATAAGGGCACTTGTCAATTAGAAAGAGTGGGATGATTCTAAAGCAGGAGGAATTACAGCTTTCAACATCTACATGCAAAGACAGACACAATTACTTATAATAAGACAGTGACAGCAAAGATCCCTTTGCTAAGCAACCCTTACCAGCCTGTTTTAAGGAACAATGACATGCCACATGTTGCACTGAAGGACAATTAGAAATAGGGTTTCTTAAAGATAAATCCTTACTGGGGTAAGTTTAGTTAATAAAAGAATGATTGCATATAATAGAATAACAAAATAGTATACACAAATACAAATTCTGGACTACTGACGCTCTGTCCTCCTGGGAGTTAATGGTGATGTGTGTATTTTGTGACACATATGTACATATTACATATACACAGGTAAGAAAAAATTGTTCAAAGTTAAAAAAAATAACAGTTAGTGTTTCAGCTGTCCATAACGTATTTCTGTTTATATTTCTTTGCTGTTTTGACTGAAGGAAACAGAACTTCAATATGAAACCAGTGTCTATAACACACGCGCATGTGCTGGATGTATCTGCCAAGTTGATGGGCAGTCCAAATGACAGTTCTTTTGTTTGATGTCATACATGGACCATAAAGCCATGTTCAGAACACTTTTATTTCTACTGGAGTGGCTGAGAAGTTAGTAAGAGGCTTTATGGAGATTTTTGTGTAATGAGGGATGAAGAGAAAACTAGAATGCTTTTCAGAGATTTAGTTGACCACTTGCCGTTAGACATGAAGATTGATATGAAATGGTCTAAACAGAGCAAAGCAGAGCTCTTGCATTTGCTGAAACTGAGTAGAGTGACTTTTCTGCATCCATTGACGTCTACAACTACTTTGGCAGCCAGCATGCACATTTCTAATACCTTTTGAAACAAAACCCTCCACTGAGATTTCCCAGTTGCTTTTGCATGTACCCCACAGTTTAAACATGAGGACAATATCTGTTTCCCAGGTTACAGATTATGCACACTTCACATACATGCTAGGCAAGCTTTGTACAGAATACCTGAATACCAGTACTCATGGAAAAATCTAATATTAATCTGGAAAACATTATGAAAGAAATCCTTTGGATTAGCCCACGTTCAGAAAAGCAGTGCTGTCTATGACTTGTTAAGTATGTGCTACAGGCCTGTTCTAATTATGAGCAAATATACCTCAGCAGCAGAATTTCTTCCTCATGACCCACCAATGCAACAACTGCAAACCTCTGTAAAGAGACTGCTAACAGCTAAGAGGTCTGAAAAGGACAGAATTTACTGAGAGAATGATTCCCTTTTGTTTTGCTCAAGATCCTGTTTACAAGCAAAGAGAAAGAAAAACTGTATCTATTTATCCTTAATATATTTTAAAAGTTTGAAAATCATTGGTCAAAATCTATTTATTACAGAAGTAAAGAAAAATAAGATAGTTACAATACTTCGATACATAAAGAATCTCACTATAAATAATAATACAGTAAAAATTGTCATACACTTTCCATTTCCATCCTTGTTTTCTGGTGTTCTGCTTACCCTTCCTCTGCTCCTCTGGATCTTGAGATTGGTAGTTGCAGACTGCTGAAAGACATTTTCTTAACATGATTTTATACATTTCTTCTTCTTCATTGTTTTGCAGCAGCATGTTGCATCAAAATATACTATATATGGTGGATTTTACATGTTAGATACTCTTTCTGTGTTCTCTTTGTTACCCCTAAAACCAAGTGTGCCCAGCCCTGGGTCTGCATTGCTTTAACTGACCACTGGAGAGTTGCTGGTAGTTGTGGAATCTCCACTGTCAAGCCTGTGTCCCCTCTTTTCTCATCCCACGCCTCTACTCCTTGACAAAGAACAAAAAACAGAACCCCCAAAACACCCAAACCATTCCTATCATAGCTGATTTCCATGTTTATTCACTATTCTCATTCCAAATCAGGGAGTACTTTTCCTGTTTCTTTGTTGTTTTTTTTTAACAAATATAATAATTTAATATAATTAAAATAATGCTATATATGTTATTTAAATGTGCTGCCAAAAAGACCTCTGTCACCTGATACCTATTAGCTCTTCATTGATGAGAAAATGAAGGAGGCTCCCCAAGCTCGATGGAAACTAGTTATTTTGTACAACTCAGGTGTTGACTTCTTTTACCTTCAAAAGAAATTTCAATATTTGATTCCTTTTGTGTAGCCCACCTGAAGCTTGATTAAGAGTTTCAATATAAGATTAGAAGAAAAAAAAACCAACCCAACAACCAAAGCAAACCCAAAACAAAGCCCCGCAAGCCCTCTATGAAATGTGGGCTGCTGCATAATCTCAAAGTCTAAAGATTCAGTCAATAAGCAGTTATAATCGTGGTGCTCAGAAGTAAGTTCTGTTGCTTTGCATCTGCATTCACCCAGCAGCACTCACCCCAACACATGATGGAACCCCCATTAGAGATCTTCTGAGATCTTAAAGAGTGAAGCTAAAGAAAACATTGCAAAGTGTTATAACAAGTGCAAGTCAAAAGAGTAACAGCCTTTTAAAATCCCTGTATGCTAGTCCAAGAATCATCCTGAGTTTCCAAATGGATTTGCTGTGTGACCACATGTGAGTAAATACACAAGCAGATAAGACTCCAATAAGGAGACATAATTCATCATGACTTTGCATCAAGAATATTCTGCAGAGGTGCAACATTCAGATGATGATTTTGGCCACTTGAGCAAACAGCTGAAACACCTGAAAATGAACTTATGATTCGTTGGCCAGAATGTTTTATTATAATTTTTCAAAAGACTGTTTCCTAAATTTATTGATAGTTCCAGTGACATGTTATATTTACTCACTGAAGAATTTTAGTATGTGCAATAAATAAAAATCTCAAATTGCTTTTACTCTGATTTCAGAAACGGAACGACAGTTTTAGTTTTTAGTATGCATTCAGTTATTACTGTGGCAGTTACCATAGTACTAATAATCCCATGATACAGAATTCTACTCTCACTGAACTGAAATAAATGTTTCATTTCATGTGGGCTTTTAAAAAGAGATGGATGAAGCCCTTCAATCACTCCCATGATTTGTCAGTAACAGCATTTCACATTGATATATTTGAGTCTTGCAGATATATTCAAATCTAGGTATGATCAAACCAAGAGCAAATCAGACTTTAAAGCTCCAAATAAGTTTCAGCACTATAAGATATATTTGTTTACACATGAAGCCCTGAAATTGAAAGTTAAGTATTATCAATGACATGAATAGCTTCAGTGTCAAAATGCAAATGGGATCTTTGCTTCGCCTTTTTTTCAGCATGTTCATTCTAAACAGTATGTAAGATAATATCTGTGATAGAAAAACATGCTAGGAATCAAGTACCACAATTAATTTCCAGAATAATTTCCCAACTAACATTGGTGTCCATACAATCTAAGAAATTTTCTGCTTCCAAGTTCAAAGAAGGTGAATGAACTAAACCATCTTTCCTTCTCTCTGCCATCCAGCAACCATGGCAACTTGACGCTTTGTGAATATTTTTGTTCCACAAATTAAGAATATATTTCTTTAGAGCTATTTTCTTTGAAGCATCACAATAAAAATGCAGCAGTAGAAGATGTTGCTGCTGTATACAAAGATCTGATACCTCTATGTTGTGATCACTATCTGGACCTTTTTTCTTTTGGAGAAAGTCCAAATGCAAAAATGAAAAGCTGGAGTGCTTTAAAAATGTAATTCATTCCAGCATTTAATTTCTGTATAAATCTTTGGAAATATTTACTTAACACATGGGATAGTCCTTCAGCTGTACTACCTATTTTATGTCTAAAAGTAGGTGATGTTTTTAGAGCACTGAATTATTACCTCCATATGACTTTACAACTGGTCTGTCATGAGTGTTAAGTATTGCAAAATCAAAAGATAACTCAGAAAGCCTCATTATGCCTGAATGTCTGTTTCATAACAGTATTTTCAAAATGGTTGAAGTTATCAGTGAATCATTGGCATTATGTCCATTGACACTGTATATATATACACTAATATGTATACACTAATCTATATACACTATTGTGGTAGTTGGACAATGGCTGCTTGAGTTTTGGGGGTATTGGGAGGGGGGTTGTGTTTGGTTGTTTGGGGTGCATTTTTTTTCAGTCTTGGCTAATGCGGAGAGAAAGATTTTATTGTCTTTTCATTGGGTTTGGAATAGTGTTCCTTTCAGCATACTGTAAGTACTGTACAACGGAAAAGGAATTAACGAGGAGGGTAGCCTCACAGATATATTAGTGGACAGAAGGCATAATGAAGAGATAGAAAAAGAAATGAATCATAATGATTCTTCCACAGGTAATATTTTCCACTGGAGTCTAATCACCCATTTAATGTTATAAGAGTTCTTATGGAATATGGTGAATCATATCTAATGAACAGTGATTTCACCTTAGCAGGTGAAACTGATTTTTAAGCAGAATTGTTATCTTGAGAGATTGATTAAATTGATTCAAATTACAACTGGTTACATATTAATTTGGTACACATTTTCTTGCAAATAGTGTGAATTGAATCTGTTTTCAGAGCTGTAATGGCAACATCAACTAATTTTGATTCTTCTTTGCTCATTTCTAGATACTTCTCTAAAGAAGTGATATCTCAAGAGGCTTCTTTATGCTGTACTGTATAAAAAGGAAAACAGAAGAGGCTGGGGTTTATTTAACAGTAATTTTGGGAGGGTTCCGTCCTTCCCCTTTTCTGTTTTTGAAATGTCAGAAAAGTTTTATTTTCCTTGGTTTCGCCACCATAGGATTGCTTAGGAATCTGAAGTATGAAAGGATGCTCAGATGTCTCAGATTCTACAAAAACAGATGAGTTGATAAATATATTTTTCTCAAAAATAACTGTTCTTACCCACTCAGATTTTTTAAGTTGAATTAAAATTCAGTGCATTATTTTCTGAGTGTTAGGATTTTGGAAAAAAAAAGTTACATTGCATCCATATTCATCAAATCTCTCATGATTGGTTTTGTCCTAAGGTTTTTTTCTGGCATGAAACTGCAGTATTTAATCCAGGTTTTGTAGACTTCCCTGTAGTCTTTGGGAAGCTAGATGTGTTCAACAAACTTCCCAGTGCTGGACTGGCACTCAAAAGGTGTAGTATTTTAATCCTATTAGTTCACCACTCAGAAAAGATTTTCTGGAGAAAAGGAGCACAAAACTAATCCTCTGTTATACTAAACATAAAATCTCCACCATTTCAAGTCTGTTCATATACCACCAAGACTAGAAAGACAATAAATAGCACTTTTTACTCACAAACCATTTAGCCACATTTCAGTAAAATCAGTTATTTGAGTGGGTTGTGTCCATATTATTATTCCTCCTTTGACAAACAACAGAAAGTCCATGGTTTTGTAGGACTGATTTCCATTTGAGAAAAAAATAAAGTTGTAAAACATGCTGAATTTGCCAATAACCTAGCTACAAAATATAAACAAATCCTGTTTTACCTTCAACAGACAGCTGAAAGTGTACCTAGGAAATTTCATCTGCAGAAATTTCAGCTAACATACCACTGATTCCGGTTCCGTTGCCAAGAAACGGCTCTCTCCTGTCTCCCTTGGTGCTAATCTCTACTTTTAGCACTGTTCCCCTATTCTCATTAGTCATGCAATGCTTCTCTTAAATGTTAAAGCTAGTGCTGAACATTTTGCCAATTCGTATATCTGGCAGTCTTGAAAATGTGTATGCTATCTGTGGAACAGCCTGTGCATTGACTGCCAGGTTACAGCAAGCTGAAACTCAAGTGCACTAATGCATGTATGGTTTTATACATGTATCTACATTTTAAATAATTGTTTAAGAAATGGAAATTCTTTTAAAATGGAACAATTTCGATTTCCAAAAAGAAATGCTAGAAGCATTGCAGTAACTGAACTAATTCCAGGACAGCTGGAATGTTGCCTTTAAGAGTACTTAATTCTGCACAAAATGAGTGTAAGTAAGTAAACAAGCCATTGTTAATTCCACATCCAAAAAGAATGCGGTCTCTTTTACATTGGCTAAGAGAATAGCATTATAACCCAATTAATATAGTAGACATTTCAGAAATGAATAAGTGTGCCTGTTAGAAGATGTCAGTAAAGAAAGCGGCAGTAAAGATCTGTCCCCCCAAAAAATCTGCCAAATCAAAAATCTAAAACAGAAGGATACATCAAATGACTAGTCAATTGACAATCTTGGGTTAACTACACTACGCATGCATGATTCTTCATTCAATAACCTAGGGGAGCAGAACATTCTAGATTTTAAGAGTACATTGTATGAAAGTATAGATAGAAATTTAAAAACCTTAAGACCTGCTTAAGTATTCGTTATAAGCTGTAGACAATCCACAAGCTTCAGTTTCCCATTTTGAACCTTAAGACATCAATATATCCTTTAATTTGAACAGAGCTGCATTTTTAATACAAGTTTGTGTTTTCAATCAACAATATTTCATAAAGGATTTTGTGCACTTATTCAGCTCCTTAGATCAGTATTGAAATGTAAACATGCCTACAAAATGAAAATCAGTGCTGTCAATATCAGTTCTATGTGAACCTCATGGTATTCTGTGTGTTTTTTTCAAGTCATGGTGATTTTCGCCTCTGACTTTTAAAAGAATTTGTGAGTTCAGAGAAAAGCTTGCTAATGTAAATGCTGGTGGCTCTGAAAGGAAAAAATAAAGTATGTTTTATAAACCAAATCTTTGAAGCTGTGGAGGATGACAGCAAGAAACATACCCATTGTCTAGAGAAATGTTAAGAATCCACTTCTGATAATTTTCTAGAAGAGAATTCAGTACTGATTTCCTTAATCTTCTCCATGTCTTTTCAAAGAAAATCAGTGTTCTAGTTGTGAATATCCACCATGATAAGTTTTCAAGAAACGCAGTTTGTAAGACACAGTGTAAAGACACATTGTCTCCCTTTGTTTTGTTTAGCTTTGTAATCAGTGAGTATTGTAATTCCAGTGTACTTTATCCATGAGCCACAGTATGTACTTTTGTTAGAATGAAAGCAGATATGTGTGTGGGGGGTTGTTTGCTCATTACATAGTTGTTTCCAAAAGGGGAGACTAAGTAAATCCTTAAATACAGCAAGACTTGCAATGAAATCTGAGTTGAAACTTAAAGGTGAAAAAGAACAATTAATGTCTCTTCAAATATTAATGAAGTAATTGAAAGTATTTCATTAGCTGCCAAGTGAATGTATTGTTAGTGCCTACATTAGTAGGTAGTTCTACCTACCACGTCAGCAGCATTAGCCACTATACTTTGTTAGCTGCCTGCCGAATCTCCCTGCTATAGCACAACTTAGCATCCTGAGAATATTAATTATTCATACACATATTTGTCAAAGAATAGCTTTTCAGTATTTCTTTTGATCATCCAAATAAAGTGGATTCATCACATCCCTAATGCAAAACAGTCTTAGGAACAACAAAATGGTGATCACTGCTCTGCTGGTGATGTCTGCTAGCAGAACACAGATGACAGGAAATTCCATCCAGCAGCTCCAGTTCACTGGGTAGAGTAGTCTGAATCACAGAATAATTCAGGTTGAAATGGACCTTAGGAGATCTCTAGTACTGAAGTACTCCATTTGTGCAAGCTGTCCTCATGCATTTCAGTTATTCCAACAACATTTTGGTTCTGCGACTGCACACAGAGCTTTTGCTCCTCCTGCTTGTTTCTCAGGCTATGTCCATTTTTGTACACACACTTAAGGCAGGTGTCTTATCATCCTTTCTTTCCTTAGGTGTCTCTGGTTCCTATTACTCTAATTGCCATTCCATTCATTGCTACCACACTTAGCTTCTTGTTGTATTCTCCCTCTGCCATCATTCCTTGTTTAAAGCTCTCCTCACCAGATTGGTCATCCTGTTAACAAAGACACTCCTGCCCCACACTGACAGGCAGATCCTATCTCTCCCCAGCAGTCCTGAATCCCCAAAGAGGCAGAAATCTGTTGCAACTGCCAAAAACCCACAGGATCTACCTGTTCCTTCTCAAACTGACAGGATCATCAGGCACCACCAGGGTTCCTGATGTCCCCAACTCTCGGTCCCAGAGCAGCATAGGGACTCTTGATACACCCAAGATCTCCTTCTAACAGCATCCTTGGTGTCACAAGCCCCAGCCTTACAACTTGCTGCTCAGTTAAGAAGAATCATTGGCTGCCACCTCCATCTGTGCAGCTGGGGTTTCAGTCTTGTCTGTGTAGGGCCTCAGTGAAGATCCTGTGAATCTTTCACCTTCACTCCTGCTTCACAGTCTGTTCACCTCCACCCACAGCCCCTTCACCTGGTAACAGCCCCTCAGCCAACACACACCTGCAGGCAAGGACACCCTTGCTGCCTCATCCCCAGATCTGGGGAGCTGCCTTCTCCCTCTGGACCTGCTCTGGGTTCAGGCCTTTGCTGTGCCAGGATAGTTGCTCCAGTACCCTGTGGTGTCTCACCACCATTGCTGAGCGGTTCTACCACCTTCAGCAGAGTTTCTGCTTAAACTCTGCATGAATTCAGTTATTTGTACTCTGAGCTGTGCTCCAGGTATGGCAGTTATACAGTTGTCTTCCTATCACGGTTTGAAGAGGTGCTCGATGCTCCCTGACACCTAGTACGGAGCAAACTCAAGGCAAGAGGCACAATTTCACTGAAGTCAAGAAGACTTCAGGCCCTGAGAGATTAGGATCAGTATCCTTGGAAAGGACATCAGGTAAAATACCAAATAGCACTCTCTAACCATGCCCATCCTACTCTTCTGCTGCTTATGAGCATTCATCTGCTTAGTCTGAGATGAGTATGCATGCCAGGCTATCATCTTTTATAACTGGTTGAACTGTCTGGTGCCATTGCTTTTTGCATAAAGGGTGTGGGATGAAAGCCCCTGTTGAGCTCAAAGACAAATTAAAATATGTATCACATTATATTTATATTAGAATCTTTTGTACATTTTGCCTGAGAGGGACAGCTATCTCTCTACAAGAAATGTGTAATTGCAAAGGATGCGTCTCCACAGGCCTGCCATGCTGAAATTGGAAAGTTATTTATAGTAAAGAATAAATGACTACATGGTGTGTCAATGGCAAAATATTACTCAGAATTAGAGAAATAAAGCATGAAGTTCTGAAGATGAAAGATAAAAATGAATAAAGAAATTTACAACAGATAAAACACAAAAGGCCAGAAAAAAAATGGAGTGCAGTGATTGTGAATAAAATGGTAACTGTAGGAAAAGTGCAAAACTGACAACTACACACTGAATTGCTGAGGATATCAGCAATAGATTTTTCTCAATAGATTACCAACTCCCACATACAGTTTTTCATGGGATAACAATTCAAAAAGGAGAGTCAAGCTGCTTTCTTTTCGTAAGGTTAACCTCTAAAAAGAGTCAGAAGTTGCTAAGCTAAATTAGTTTTCTTCTTATAATAGTACCTCAGTAATGTATAAAACAAAGTTTTCAGTTTAAAATGGAAGCAAAGAGACTATAATACAAAGTATAATGTCTTTGCTGTACTTCAAGGGGCCTGTATTTACTGATGTTTAAGGCGAACATAGAGATAATCCAAATCACTGTTCTCTATTTGTATCATACATTTGAGTCTTCCAGCTGGGAGAAGCCCTCAGCTTGTAGGCCCCACCGCTGTTCCTAACAAGAGCTAAGAAGCTGTAAGGATTCAAATGGGTTTTACCCCCTGAAAACAGTCATCAAACTTTACTACACGCTTCTCAACACCTCCCATTTGCCACCAACAAACTGAGGAAAGCGACCCTGCAGAAGGGAACTGGATATTAAAAAGAAAACTGATCCCTTTCACACTCACTTACCTAGGCTCATAAGCACCAAGAACTCTGTCTGGGATTCCCTGCAATAGCATAGTTGTTGACCACCCTAGTCCAGTTTGTATTTTGTAGTTTTTTCTTAGGTTGGCTATCGCACGGCATTTGGATATGCCTATTGTACCTTTGAGGTGCTCACAGTGATCGCGGTCTTCTTTCCATCCTGTCCTACCATTCAGAGTCATTTGAATTTCTCCCTGTTCCTTCTGACAGACAGAGGGAATGGTCAGGGTTCCAGCTATGTCCTTTCTCTGTCCACTGATATCTTAGAATAACCTGTGTCTGAAATATCTCCTTGATTTTCACCAAGCAGAGACAGTCCTGTGCTTTTCCATGAGTGTTTCAGTGTTATGTGCCAACATGTTGTGATGACCTTGATGACCTGCTACTCCAGGCATTGTCTCCCCTGCCATTCTTAACCATGCATCCTGTCTGTCTGTCGCTTCTACACCCAGGTATTCCCTTCCAGTCACCATGTAGAGTAGATTTTACATTTTTATTACAATGCTGTGCATCACACAGAAAAATATATTTCATAAAAGAGAATCAGTGATGGAGCTCCTGACTGTAGATAAATGTAGCAGGATAACATCCAGCAATATTTCTACAACTGAAAAAATGCAAGTGAACAGAATTAAAACCTACAAGCATGCAGTATCTCCAGTGTTCCAAATCTCCTCCCCCTTTTTCACTGAATGTTTGATTTGTATACAACATCAAAACATAGAGAATGCATGCAATGAAAGTTAGTAATACATGAGATTTGAACATAAAATGAAAGGAGATAGATTTATAGTGCTTAAAAACATTACAAAATACGTTGCCAAATACTATGTCCAATGATACAAAGTTCTTTTGAGGGGGGGAAGGCAGGCCACAATTCCCAGTCTATCCAGCGTTGAAATATGAAGTCCACATGTAGCAAACCTGGCAGATGCCACCATAGAGGAAAGCATTTGTCAGTACAATGAGGGATTATTAAACATTCTGTGTTCATGTAACATTACCAGAGAAAGAATTTCCACAGTAACAAACAAAGAACAGGGAACTGCTGGAGAGGGTCCAGCAGAGGGCTACTAAAATGATTAGGGGATTGGAGCATCTTCCTTACGAGGAAAGGCTGAGGCACTTGGGTCTTTTTTAGTGTAGAGAAAAGAAGACTGAGGGGGGGATCTTATCAATACTTATAAATACTTAAAGGGAGAGTGCCAGGTAGATGGGAACAGTCTTTTTTCAGTGGAGCCCAGTGATAGAACAAGAGGCAACGGGCACAAACTTGAACACAGGAAGTTCCATTTTAATATGAGGAGGAACTTCTTTACTTTGAGGGTGGCAGAGCACTGGAACAGGCTGCCCGGAGAGGTGGTGGAGTCTCCCACTCTGGAGATATTCAAAACCCGCCTGGACGCTGTCCTGTGCAACCTGCTGTAGGTGACCCTGCTCTGGCAGGGGAGTTGGACTAGATGATCTCCAGAGGTCCCTTCCAACCCTAACCATTCTGTGATTCTGTGATTCAAGCCTGTGTTCAAACAGAATGACAAGTGGTTGATCTGCCAGGAAATACCAGCCATCAGACACCTTAAATTTGTACCAGCAGAAATTATTATCAACAGTGTCTCAAGCCCGAAAACAACATTTGGTAAAGATACAAAGTTTCTTGAAGGACTTCGTGCATCAACTAAATTGTGGTAGACATTGACTAGTGCAATCTGAAATTTCTTCCATACTCTGTCTTTATCAGCTAAGACTCATTCTAAAGCACCAGATTTTGTGGGGGTATTGCCTAAGATGTTGGACTTGAACTTGATGATGGATGCTAAGTCCTAGGACCTAACTAGTCCTTTCTTTGGTTGCATTAGTTTTTAGTTTTAGAAGAGTTTTACAAAAGCTGTTTCTAAAAAAAAAAAAAAAAAAAAAAAATGTTCTCTTAAATGTAGGAAAGTGTTTGCTCCCTGTTAAAAGGAAACATGAAATAGAACATAGACCTGAGAAACAGATACTATAGCTCTCAGTGATATGAAGGTAGTTCTGTTCTGGATGCAGTCATATGAATTACCTTTTATTGTTGCTTATTATGCCATGCTAGCTTTTCATGCGCAGCATCATAAGGCTGTAGCATCTGGTATTTGCCTCTTGTACAGAGCCAAAGCCAAGAACAAACTGTGGCTTATAGATATGTAACTTTTAACCTTGAACAGGTTCTGTTACCATGAATTGGAAGAGCATAGTCAGAAGATGCATTTCACAGCTAGAAGTTTCTGAGAACACAGTGAAGAGGTTTCACCTGACATCTGTTTTCTGGCTACTGACTGTCACGGATATTTCTGTCACTTGGCTGTTTCCTTCATCTTGCAGGGGATTTCAATGAGATGTTAGAAATGACAGAAGGAATCAGCTGGAGTCTAGCTAAGTTAAGACAAAGTCAGATGCATCTGTTAGAATACCTTTGGAACAAAGGTCTGATTTCTAGCTTAAACTTCACAAAATATGAATGTGAGAAAAATACCATTTAAATTCAAGGTCAGACTGAAAAGAAAGGAAATCAGACTTTCAGGGACCAGTTCCTGATGATACTTCTTTATATAGAAGTACCATAAGTGCTAGATAAAGTCAATTTCTAGAAATTCAGAACGCTACTACAGAATTGAATTGGGATTGTATATTTTGCCTTGAAACAAGTTTCTTTCTAAAAGAAGATGCAGAATCATATCTAGAACACATACCTTTGTTCCAAATGTATCCATAACCAGCTATAAGGCTTTGGCCCAAAGACGAGTCAATGCTCAGAACAGAGTTTGAAAAAAATTTGTGTAGTACCTGTGAAGAATTAGATAACTCGAAGTTATACAACAGTTCTAGAATATGGTGCCATTAAAATAGGAAAGAACATAGAAGGAAAAAATGTCTCCAGAATTACCTCTTTACAAAGGTCAGTAGTCTTAACTCCATTTGAGATTCATATTCCAAAACCTGGTCCCAGAGTTAGGTACTGATAGCCTTTTTCAAAGAGTATTCCTTTCTTTGAAGCTTGGAAAAAATCTGTTAAACTGCTCCTCAAATACAGAAAACACCCAGGCTCAGCTCCACTCTTAACCTGTGAGGATTCACAACTTCATCTTCCCCCTCACTGAACAGCATCTTGGTTAACATCTGGCTATAGGCTACAAACTCTTTTCTCACTTTCTTTTACATTCTTTGAATGCTGTTTGCACTGGCCTGTTTAACAAAAAAAGGAAGTGCACTGATTCACACTGCCAAGACCTTGCATTTTTGAATGGTGAAGAAGGCTACTTAGGCATGCAGGAAGCTTTTCTGGTAAAAGTTCAGGAAATAAAATGCTTATGGGATGAGACAGAGACTTTGAAGGAGTTTCTCAGATTCAGAAAGAATTCAGAAAGCTCAGGTTCCTTACCTTTATCTGACTTATTTCCCCAAACTTAAAATGTATTTGTCGCTACTTTCTAGCTTATATTACTTTTTCCGAGTTATGAACATTAAAGTTAATGAAAGTGAGCATGTATGCAAAGCAATGGGAGTCATGTGATTTAAGTCAGCAAAAGAAGTCTCCCATTTGCTTTCTTACCTTCACACTTTTGCTTCCCTTCCTCACACCTTGTACCAATCATAATGATTCCGTCTGTGTACATCTAATTGATCATCTAGCTAGTCAATCAGAGCAATATGTAAAATTTCTGTATTGCCAGCCTGCTTTTTATTAGTCCTTATAATCCCAGCAATGGGAGATGATTTTTTCTGTTCTCTTTTTTGACATTTCTGCACAAGTAGTGTTTTCTCTCCTCTTTCCTGCCATTTTATTTGAATCCTTATTTCTTTTCTCATTCAATGATAATCATTCATCTAATAAAGTGCATTACAACCATCTTCTGTCCTTTAAGTCTAGTATTTCTAAATGTAGGGAAAATTACCTTGTCTATCAGAGGCTAAAACTATAGCAAATTTATTATATTTTATATGCTACTGTGTATGAGCTTAAAAGGAAGAAGGGCTTTAAAGTGTGTAAGCTAATGAAATTGACTGATGTGTTACAGTCTAGACAAGTGGACTGTGTGGTGGGTGGGGAACAGGCTGACAGGTCACACCCAGAGGGTGGTGGTAAATAGCTCCTTTTCAAACTGGCAGCCTGTACAAGTGGGGTACCCCAGGGTTTGATACTGGGCCCAACGCTGTTTAATGTCATCATAAGTGATCTGGATGATGGGATCAAGTGTACTCTGAAGTTTGCTGCTGACACCAAACTGAGTGGGGAAGTGGACACTTCAGAAGGGAGAGCAACTCTGCAGGAAGACCTGGACAGTCTGGAAGAGTGGGCTAACAAGAACATTACGAAGTTCAGGAAGGACAAGGGTAAGGTCTTGCACCTGGGAAATCATAATTCAGGAGTGCAGCACAGGCTGGGATCTGCCTGGCTGGGGAACAGTTCTACGGAAAGGGACCTGGGAGTCCTGGTGGACAATGAGCTCAGTATGAGTGAACAGCATGTTGCTGCGGCAAAGCAAGCCAAAGGATGCTGGGTTGCATCAACAAGGGCATCACCAGCAGAGATGAAGAAGTCATCATCCCACTCTACTCAGCACTTGTCAGGCCACAACTGGAATACCGTGTTCATTTTGGTCCCTGCTATACAAAAAAAGCTGTGGACAAGCTGGAGAGGGTCTGGAGAAGAGTCACAAAGGTGATCAAAGAACTGGGAAGCCTGCCAAGTGAGAAAAGGCTAAGGGAACTGGGTTTGTTCAGCCTTGAGAAAAGAAGGCTCAGGGGAGACCTTATCACCATGTTCCAGTATTTAAAGGGTGGCTACAAAGAGGATGGAGACTGACTTTTTACATAGAAAAAATGAGGGGTAACTGGTACAAGTTCCTCCTGGGGAGATTCTGACTGGACACAAGAGGAAAATTTTTCACAATGAGAAAAATCAGCCACTGGAGTAATCTCCCCAGAGAAGTGGTGGATTCCTCAACATTGGATACTTTTAAGATTCAGGTGGACAGGGTGCTGGGCCATCTTGTCTAGACTGTGCTTTTGCCAAGAAAGGTTGGACCAGATGATCCTTGAGGTCCTGGTCCTGGTATTCTATGATTGATTCTATGGTTCTATGAAATCTAAGGAAAAAGGTATTCTAACTCATCACAATTTTGAGCAACCTTACCTAGGAGCTAACAATGAGTGCCTAAAATGTAAAGCCACAGCCTAACTCCTTCGAAGTTACAAGCATTTGAAACTAACAGTCGATGAGCACCTTCTCAACCATAGCTGTCATGACAGAGCATTGAATGCTATTTCATCTCACAATCAGAAAGACGGAGAATAGCAATGGACTTGTTGCTAAAATAATAAGCTGTAAAACCTGTAACTAGGAGAATAGAAAGAGTGAAGCAGAACCAAAAAATAAAAAAGAAAGGATGAACTTGTCTGTCTCAGTTATCACAGCTCCCACTTAAACACCCGCATCTTAAAAACATAACTTACGCTACAAAGTACTTTAAGGTCTGTTAATGGTACTTTTCAGCTGTCAATTATACCTGCACAACTGACAGTAAGACTGAATCTACAATGTGTGTGTACAATATGTTCAGCAAACTGAAACATAACTCGTAGACAGTGAAAAAAAAATCAGAAAACACAAAGAAAATGTTATGTCAGATAGCACTGCTGACCTTTTCCTGTGGCAGTATGTTTTAACTTACTATACCTATAAGTTACTAGTAATGGATGAGAATGGCAGTCTAAGCAAGATGGATCACAGATGGAGTGTTTTTATAACATTGTCAATAAAGTCTAGAGGAAAAGACTTGTACAGAAACAGCAATACTACTGTAATGTTACAGTTATACATATACTTGGAAAATAAGTTTTCTGTATGGAATAGGCAAAAATTACATTTTGTCCTATATTAATTTATTAACTTTTAAATTCATGTGTTATATCATAAATGATAGTCATCAGGTTATTTATTTTCAGGAGTGGAGATGGTCAGCTTTAAGCAATATCTGTAAATGTGTTCGGCATGCTTTTGATAGCCACCAGTGATACAAAGCAAAAAGAGATTTAAATTACTACAATAACTGCAAAAATTGAAGTCCTGAACTTTAAAATTTTTAAATGCAAAAACTCAGATTCAAAAGCAAATTTGTCTCCAAATAGTTATTTGAACGTGGATTTCCTTCTCCATCCTGATTTGCTATGAAGATTGCATGAGTAGGGAAAAAACACTATTTTGTGACAAACAACTGTATAACAATCATATTAGTGCATATAAGAGAAGATACATAGAAGGTCTTGACCACTGAGAAAGAAAGCATTTATTTAAATAATTTATCATATTGGGTTTATGT
>VZSZ01009502.1:220515-357738 GCA_013398815.1 Ibidorhyncha struthersii | reverse complement strand
GGGGGGGGGGAGCTGCAGGGGTGGCTTCTGTGAGGTGATATCAGAAGCTCCCCCCATGTTGGACAGAGCCAGTTCCATCCGTCTCCAAAAGGGACCTGCCACTGGACAAAGCTGAGACAATAATTGACTGTGGTAGCACCTCAGTGACAATGTATTTAAGAAAGGGTAAAACATACTGCACAAAGCTGGGAGACAGGAGTTAGGACATGTGACCAAAACAACTGTGCAGACACCAAGGTCAGTGAAGAAGGAGGTGGAGGAGGTGCTCCAGGCACTAGAGCAGAAGTTCTCCTGCAGCCCATGGTGAAGACCATGGTGACACAGTTTGTCCCCCTGCAGCCCCTGGAGGACCATGGAGGAACAGGTATTCTCTCTGCAGGCCATGGGGGACCCATTGCCAAAGCAGGTGGATGTGCCCTGAAGAAAGCTGAAGCCCATGGAGAGCCCATGCAGGAGCAGGCTCCTGGCAGGACCTGTGGCCCTATGGAGAGGAGTCCACACAGGAGCAGGTTTTCTGGCAGGACCTGTGACCCCATGGGGGACCCATGCTGGCGTAGTTTGTTCCTGAAAGACAGTACCTTATGGAAAGGACCCATGCTAGAGCAGTTCTTGAAGAACTGCAGCCTCTGGGAAGGATTTACGTTGGAGAAGTTAATGAAGGACTGTGGGTGGGATACCCACACTGGAGCAGAAAAGTGTGAGGAGGAAGGAGTGGCAAAGACAAAGCTTTATGAGCTGACCATAAACCCCATTCCCCATCTTCCTGAGACACTCAGGAGGAGGAGGTAGAAGAGTTAGGAGTGAAGTTGAGCCTGGGAAGAAGGGAGGGGCAGGGTGAAGGTGGTTTTAGTTTTGCTTTATTTCTCATGGTCCTACTCTGTTACCACTAACTGGCAATAAATTAAATTAATTTCCCCAAGGTGAGTCTGTTTTGCCTGTGACAGTAACAGGTAAGTGGTCTCTCTGTCCTTATTTTGACCCATGAACTTTTCATCATATTTTCTCCCCCTGTCCTGCAAGCAGAAGGGGAGTAATAGAGTGGCTTGGAGGGCACTGGCAACCAGCAAGGTCAACCCACCACATTTATCTAGAACAAAATAATTTAAAAATTTGTAATAATTAAGCTCTTATGTGTATGTGTATTTCTAGAGTACTTGCTCTCCCGTAACATCTTTTTTAAACGTAGAGAAATATTTTCTCTAAGATCAGCTTCATTATTGATTTACTGAGAAGTCATAGATGATAGAAAGCATTAACACCTTTTCATTTCAATTTCACATTGCTTTTCAGCTCTTCCACCTGTTTGGTACTTCAAATATAAATATTATGGGATCCTCAAGCTAATATCATAATTGCTATCATAATGCTATAGTAATGCTTGGTATTTCACTGAATTTTAAAGAAGCAAATTGTGTCAATACCCCCTTCTCATTTCTTCATTCTATGCAATCTATTTTTCCTTTAGAGTTTCGTAATTCTGTGTAGAAAAATAGAAATACACAAAATACATAGCTAAAAATGAAATGACTTCATTTTAGGAGAAAAAAGTTGATATTCACCCTTTTATTTTCCAGTATAAGTATTAACTATTGTATTCTTTATGGATGAAATATTTTTTTTTGTTATTGATAACTTCAGCAATTCTAAAAGGTCAGTTTTCCCTCCCTTTGCCAAATTCCTGCGAGATTTAAATAGTTGTCTAACCCAGGAATCAATTCTATTTTATTTCAAGTAGAATGTTACTCCTTATTCTTCTATTGTAAATACCTATTTCATTTGCCCTGAAGACCTGAAGTTCCTGGTATCTAAAAAAGTCCTAAAAAAGACCATGAAAAGTAAATTTTCTTCCAAATAATTTAGACTTTTACCTGCAAGGGCTAAATGCACAACTCATACCAATATGTACCGGATATTTTGTGATAGCTCATTAGCTTATGAAATACCAACAGCATAAGGTAAATTGTCAGATTTCTTAGAAAAAAAATGTTGGTCATATCCTTTACATCATCATGTTAATGCCAGCCACAATTTTAAAGTCTGTGTCATCAACAACCTGGAAAAGAGGCATCCGATAAAGAAAATTTTGTAAGACAAGTTAGACTAAGTAGCTTGACCAACAGACCCTCAAACTCAGGAATAACAAAACCTTGGTTTTCCATACTTAAATGATGATAATGTAAGCATATTCTGATGAAAACTAAAGGTTGAGAAACAATGCAATCATTACTCATTAAAAGAAAAAGGATAGACAAAGATAAACATTTTCAAAACGAACATACTTTTGTGAACATTATTTACAATACAGATAAATTTAATGAACTCCAGAACTGAGAATACAATGGGAAAACAGAATCCTTTCATCTCAGCTGGAATTACTCATAACTCATCACGTTAAATGTCAGTTCTTCTTTTATAAGACCTTATTTTGTAAAAGCAGCATTTCAAAGACTGATTTTTTCTTATTTCCATGCCAAGCAACTGCTTTTCAAGAAAAATATTGGAGTATTTCCAAGGTTTTTCCATCAACTCCTTTTTGTTAAAATCCAGGATTTTTAGCAGTTGTTGCTCTTCACACTCTCTCCAACCTCATTCACAGCAAGTTTGTCTCATAGAAAATGTCTGTTCCATCAGAAACATGAGCATAACCGAAGCAAAAGCATGAAAAACACAAAGAAAATGCATCAAATACAACATTCAGATATCATGTATAGCTTCTTCAGTCGCCTTTTTTCTCCCTATGAGTTTATGTCATCCAGGTTGTATTTTTCAATTTGTGTGAAGACAGTAATGCTCAGCAACAGAAAGGGGCGTTTTTTCACAGATTTAACTCCATGAGCCAAGATGCAAGAAAAGAAGTGGGACACAAGATGAACCCTGCAAGTAACTAGAAAAGTGTTTCTAATCACAATATATATTTCTGAACAGAAATATTTTTTTGAGTGAAAAAATTTAAATGGCTCCTGAAAAGTCATATTTTCTCATTTTTTTCCTATTTAATGAGTCCCACTCATTAAAGTAAAGTAGTCCAAGAGTAAAGCTAGGTTCATCCAATTTTGCAAGGGCCGGTATACACAGAAGATTTATCATGGAAATTGCCATGGAACAAAATCCTTATAGACACCTTGATTATACCAGCATAACATATATACTATCTTGACTCAACCTGCAGTTATTGTTGCTGTGACCCTACTGGCTCTGTCAGCAATGAGGAAAAAATCTTGTCTTCAATACTGCCTACTCAAACCCAATGTTATCTCTGATTTTGATAAACATAATAAATTCAAACTTCATTATGGTGTCATTGAGCTATTAAAAAAAAAAAAAGAAAAAAGGATGCAACATTTTTATTCGTAGACAGAACTTAACAGTCACTTTGTATGACTAAAATCAAGTTTATTGTTCTTAATCCTTAAAAACAGCCTGTTATTCAAACACATACACAAAGAGAATAATCAGGTACAGTTATAACGTATGAGATTGCTGGTTGAAGTGTACTTCAGTTTTTCTCAAAGACAATTTTTGGTAGGAGGTAAGAACCAATCACATCCTGAGAACAAAGCTTGTTTTTACAGCCCAACCTTGTATCTTTTGACCAAATCTTTTTTGGAGGGGTTATGATTTGTGAGGAATAAGATCAAAGTGATTGTAAAGTGTTCTCAGAGTAACAGGATTTACTAGAAAGGTATTTGATAAGGTTGTTTATCATGTGCTAGGTATTTTTATTTTTGTAATGCAAAGTTGTTTTCACTATATCATGTATACATATTTTTCCAAGAACTGCAAAATCAGCTAGAAAAGTGAAATAAAATTTTCATTAATCTTTAGCCAAAAATACACAACACTGACATATCTTCCACAAAAAAAAGTGGTTAAAATTTGTAATAGCTAAGCAGTGAAGGTAAAGGGGATTATTTTTAGTATGAAATAATACAAAGTAAGACAGTTTCTAACTCCACTGTGCATTACTAAATGTTATGCTTTACTCCTGTAGAGCAAAACTAGCAATGATCAGAAGCAATATATTAGAATTGCTCATTGATTAGACCATCACAACTGACAACTGAAAGACTCAATGTTTATTGTACTGAAGTGTCTCATTGCAATTAAATGAAAAAAGTATTTAGTTTTGTATCATAGAACCATAGAATGGTTTAGGTTGGAAGGGACCTTAAAGATCACCTAAAGATCCAACCCCCGTGCCATGAGCAGGGACACCTTCCACTAGACCAGGTTACTCAAAGCCCCATCCAACCTGGCCTCGAACACTTCCAGGGATGGGGCCTCCCTAACTTCCCTGGGCAACTTCTTCCAGGGTCTCACCACCCTCATAGTGAAAAATTTCTTCCTAATATCTAATCAAAATATACCCTCTTTCAGTCTAAAACCGTTACCCCTCGTTCTACCACTACACTCCCTGATAAAGAGTCCCTCTCCACCTTTTCGGTATGCCCCCTTTAGGTACTGGAAGGCCACTATAAGGCCTCCCCAGAGCCTTCTCTTCTCCAAGCTGAACAACCCCAACTCTCTAGGCCTGTCTTCATAGGAGAGGTGCTCCAGTATGCCTGTGTTTTTCTTAATTTTCCACAGACCTATGAAATTTTAAGCATTAAGATATATGATAATATTTGTGTAAATAACTGTTCATCCTATGTTTAGAACCATTCCTCAATAAGTTACTAGAACTAAGGTTAGGAATAACAGTTTTCAGTGGCAAATAGTAAGAAGTTTATTTTTCTTTTTTATCTTAAAAGTAAATTTATAAATTATAAATTAATAAATGTGAATATGCTGCAGCATTTGTTTCCCTTTTGACAGTGATACATGACAGTTTTCAGCTATTTGAAAGATTCTTTCCTCAACATTAATGTCAATTTAAAATTTTAATTTAGGAATGCTATTTCTTTATCCTAGTACTGTTAAATATAAACAGTTTTAATTTTTGACTGTCACTTATCCCATATTAATTAAACATAAAATAATCAGACCTATTGAAGGAAAAAAGCTTCAAATGGGAGCTTTCTCACAGACAGTTCATGAGATTCCCTTAAAACATTTCTCTCACTAATATGAATATATTCGGTGCTGCTTTCATGTTTCAAGGCAGAGCAATGTATTACTTCGGTAAATCAGTTCTTAATTTATTTTCCATACACAACTGAAAAACAAGGTTTGCAACACTTGATGTGGAGCTGTGCTCTGTGATGAAGTGGAAGAGGTGTTAATTGATTCTGATTGACACAAAAGCAAAAGTGATTCAGATGTGTCACTTTGGATAGCCCCTGAGGCCTCAAAAACAAGGAGGAAGAGTTTTCTTCAATCAGTTTTCTTCAAATATGTCATGCAGGTACTTGCACTTTCAAAACAGTGAAATATATGTCAGAAATAACAAACTAATTTTAGATGTAATTAAGAATGGATAAATGAGGTTTCCCGAGTGCAGTCATAGCAGCTGACAACACTAGTTCTCCCAGTCTACCACCACCCTGTACCCTTTTAGCCTCCTCACCTCCCCTCAGATATTGTTGTCTCTTTAGGACTTCACCTGCATTATCAAGTAATTGGGCATAAAGGGACCCAATTGGTAGATCAAAGCAGTAGATACTGAGGCTCTGCATACTTCCACTAAATGAGCCTTAGGAAACAATAGGTCTAGTTCCCTGACAAAACATCCCTATTTTTCACATGTTCAGTGCTGTCTAAAAAAACCCCAGTCCTTCTGTAAGGATATCTTTTCTTTGTCAACTGACGGTCCCATTGCTGAAAAGCATCACACTCCCCTTTCACCTGTTTTCCGGATGAAGGTAGCTACTATTGCCCCTGCCATCACTGCTCTTGTAAAAGTAACACATACAAAATGCTTCTGTTTGTGCTGCTTTCTACCTGCAACCATGGTGACAGCTGCCCAGTCCTTACAGGCATGATTTCCTCAGTTTCCAGAGAAAGGTCACATTGTACCCAGCCGTGTAGGTTTCACCTGAAGTTTCCACGGCTTGAGGAAATGACAGTATTTATGTGTTCTTAGCCTCCAATAATTCCTTTTTGCACACAGAAGTCTTCACAAACAGAAGATTCCAATAAGTTAAACCAGTAGCTAAGTATTCGTTGTTTTCTCAAGAACTTTGAAAAGCTCCACCATGTGCTTTATGCTAAAACACTTAACTTCTAGTTACACAACCCGATTGCATGCCCCATATTTATACATTTCTTTCCCTTCCCTCTTGTCTTTGATTGACTCAGAACTTACATCAGACAAATGTAGCACCTGTGCTACTGATCACCCTCTATATACCCTTGTTTTCTCCTGGACATCGGCTTTCAAGATTAGGCGATAAGCATATACAGATGAGTACAGCACCTTGACTACTTAATGGTTCCTAGGATTTTCTAAGTGGGCCTAATCTCTTTGTATGTAAGGCAAAATGAGGAGTACACTAAAATGAATGTTTTCAATCCAGATTTTTCCTCCTCTTGCAAGCAATATCGTGTAGGCATTTATACTTTATAATCAGACAAGAATCAGGATACATGGGACGGATAAGGACTTAATTTCTAAATGAGATGGAAACAGTCTGGGCAATGTGATAGATTGTTTGACTGATTTGATATCAGTTTGTCTGTTATAACCTGTTAGAAAAGTGAATGTGTTACACTGACCCTTAGAAGAGAAATTGCTTTCCCGGTAAACAGCCAAGTCTAGGGAGAAGGCTACAGAGTGTCAACTGTGCAATAGGAACAGTGAGACAGTCAAAGCTGGGAAACTGCAACACAAGTAGAGAGAGTGTGATGGAGAACAGGCACAGCCAGAGCTCTGAGGGCATGGACAGAAGTTTTCATGGGGGCCAGAGATAATTAGATAGTTTCTTGTAACTCAAAAAAGGCAGTAAGAAACCTAGCCTGGAGTGAAAAACTGTTCTGACTTGATTATTTAAAATATTAAGTTTGGTAGTTTCTATTTTCATATAACCTCAACTTTTACTGCAGATTATGTATTTCATGCCTTCTTTTGGGTGGTAACTATACGGAAAATTTCTCAACAGATTCACTGCAAAGAAGGTTCTGTCATTGTAGAATCCATCAGGTATCACAATAAAGTGAGCACCTAACAAAAAAAAAAAAAGATACTTTATGGTCTTTCTTATATAATTTCACAGCATCACGGAATTTTCAGAGTTGGAAGGGACCTCTAGAGATCATCTAGTCCAACTCCCCTGCTAAAGCAGGATTGCCTAGAGCACATTACTCAGGACTGTCTCCCGGCGGGTCTTGAAAATCTCCAGAGAAGGGGACTTCATGACTTCCCCGGGCAGCCTGTGCCAGTGCTCTGTCACCCTAACCATAAAGAAGTTTTTCCTAGTGTTTGAATAGAACTTCCTATGTTCCAACTTGTGCCCGTTGCCCCTCGTCCTGTCACTGGGAACCACTGAAAAGCGTCTGGCTCCATCCTCCTTCAACTCACCCTTTAGATACTTATAAGCAATGATAAGGTCTCCCCTCAGCCTTCTCTTCTCCAGGCCAAAGAGTCCCAGCTCTTTCAGCCTTTTCTCATAAGGGAGATGCTCCAAAATTTCCAGCAGAATTTTCCATTTTAGGACATACAAAATAGCCAGGTATCAAAAGAAAAGGAACTTATTTTACCACCTCGGCAAGAATGACCTTAAAAACATATCTACTCTCTTGATCCTTTCTTCTCACCATAGTGTGTTGAAAAAGTTGTGCATTTCTTGAGTTTTAATTCCTCTCTGAGCCTAGTATAGGCCCTTTACAAAGCAGGGATGGATATGCAGAAACACGTAGCACAGACTCAAGAAATTAGTACCACAAATTCGGATATATTTATGTGTAATTTATTTCCATTACACACATATGTCAGCCTTCTAACAAAGTTGATCACAAACCATCAGTTGGGCAATTATCGGTTCATATATCCATGTCTGGAAATGAATGTAGAATTTTATAGAGCAAATATAATTTAAAAATATAAATTCTAAAATGAACCAAAGGCTTTGGGTTTTTTTTGTAATAACACATCTGTGTCCTCACAACTGATGTCAGAACAGGTCTCCCCATGGCAGAATATATGTTCACATGCCTTATGAAAAAGAACTTGGAAAACAGTACGGATTGTCCTAGTTGGTGACATCCTCTTTAAAAAACAAAGTTTATTTAATGGTTTTGGTACTTCATAGGAAGAGAATGAAATCATGGCAGTAAAAATAACTGGAATAAAAAAGAAAAACATCATAAAAATGTAACATTTGAATGGATGCAGGACTTTTAAGGAACATTATTTCTATTATTTTCATTGTCAATAATAAAACATAATGTGAATGTAGGTCACAAATGGTTACCATGTACTTTTCCTGAGTCACCTTGGACTGTGAAGACTGTAAAGGTAAACTCCAATAAGCTTGGAAATTTGGTCATGAGTAGTTCTTTTAGTAGGCAAGATTAAGGAAAAAGGAAATTTGGGAAAAGCTGTAAATTCTTTAAAGAAATAATACTGAGAACATAAGTATAAAATTAGAAAAATATAGAAAGTTTAGTAGGAGGTCAGCTCATTTAAACTATGAGTTTTTCATTGGCCTCAAATATAAGATTGAAGCATTTAGAAACTAAAAATTAGCACAGATTACTGAGGACAAAAATAAAGCCAAGGCATAGAAGAAAAAAATTGAAAGGTCAAGACACAAATGAGATGCAATTAGCAAAAGGCATAAGAATGACAAGAAATCAGTTTCTAAGTATTAGAGGAAGACCAAAGAAAGCATTGTTCTGCTACTAATCAAGAAGGAAAGCTATGCACAGATAACACAGAGAAGGCTGACGCTTTTAATGACTTTTTTTTGCATCAATCTGCAGTAAAAACATCCATTAAGGAGAAGTGCCTAGCATAATTAATATCAGCAACAAAAGGGGAAGATCTCAACATGGAATAGGAAAGACATGAGTTGCAGAGCACTTAGATAAGTTAAATCAATGTGATCTGATGAACTTCATCCTAGGATACTGGCTGATGCAATCAAAAAACTCTTAGTGGTTCTCTTTGAGAACTCCTGGAAGATAGCTATGGTACCAAATGATTTGGAAAAAAAAACCCCACATATAAAAGAAGAGAAAAGAAGAAGCTGGAGAATTATACAGCGGTTAGTCTGACTTTGTTCCTCAGAATAATAAAGATTTTTTAAAAGCAAAAAAATCCCAAACTACTTTTAAACAGTCTGAAGACAACAAAGACGTGAATGAGAGTCTATGTAGATTTGTCAAGAACACATCCTATCAAGCCAATCTGTTTTCCTTTCCTGACAGGGTAAAAGGCCTTTGAACAGGAAAGCATTAATAGATATCACATGTAAGCTAGGAATCAAGGGTGAAGCAGTGCTATACAGGCCAAGTCTGGAGCTTACAGTGCTACTTTGCATATAAATGCTTGAAAAATAGGAATTAACATGTATATGATTTACTTGTTATGCAGATGAAAGCGAAATGTGAGGTACGTGTATTACTTAAGATGAGATATTTTATTTACCTGGTTAAATCCTTACATCTATGTGATAAAGTGAATAACAAAATCAAGCAGCTGAGTATGGGCAAGAAACAAATATGGATATTGAAGACACAGAAATATTTCAGTATCATATAGGATAGTCAGAAGTTGAAGACCACGTTACCTGATACTAATAATGATTGGCTGCATGTTGGTGGGTGAATATCAGTTTAAACAAACTAAGACATTCATGCCAGATGTGCGTGAAATGACAGGAGAAGAACACATGACACAATGTGATAGGAATAACCAAATACTTGAAAAGGGAAATTAGATGTGGCTAGGTAAACTATTCCCTGAAAGGAGTGTATCGGGAATAAATTTTGAAGCACACAGCTGAGGCTAACATCTGAGCAATAACCTCCTGGGTGGCTGAAAATGATAAGAGCCTGTAATTGGAGTGGAGGAGTTTCCAAAGTGCCCGAGTGGCCCAGATGTCCTTGGCACCAATTGGTCAAAGACATCTAGTAGCCTCAAATTCAGAAAAGAACAGGCAACTTATGATATCATGGTGGCTTTAGGTGCTATTTCATATGACACCCCCATGAGCAAACCACAAAAAAAGAGTAAAAATGGAACCACTGTAATATGCAAACCTGACTGGTTAATTTTCCTGGAGTAGAGATTTTCCGTTGGCTAAAAGGAGTCTGCCTTGACTCTGATTCATTTCTGGGTTATCATTATTTACCTGGATGCTGGAATAAAAAGAAATATAGAAGCAGGAATAGATTAAATGGTGGAAGTATAAAATACTACACTGAACAGATATAACCAGCTGTACTGAGATAGGATATAAAACATCTAGAACCTGATAATTCTCCAAGAAAGGATCTGGGGTTTTTGGCAGATGGCTAGCTGGCAGCGTACTGACATGCTTTTACAGTAAAGACAAACATCTCATAAAAATTTATGAACAGACTTATGAACTACCAATCACTTTATTGGTATCTGTGTAATAATTTGGATGTTTAGACATCCTCCTTCTTTATGCACATTGGTAAGGCCTCAGCTGGCATGGTGTATGCAGTTCTACATGTTGCACTTCAGGAAAGAAGTGCATTTTTGTGAAAAACATAAGACAGCAGCAAATATGACAGAAATAAAAGAAGCTCTTCAGGCAGGACCCTAAGTCAGTCAGGCTTTTGGAATGAGTCTGTGCCTACGTTTTCCTTTATAGTGAAATCCCCAAAGAAGAGCAAGTTGTTCTTAAACTCACAAAAGCCAGGGATTATTAAACTATTAACTAGAAGTCCTAGCTTTTTAAATGCAGACAGATTAGAAATTTAAAGGATTTATATGCAGCGCTGTGTCTCCCAACCCACTGCTGCTTTACTTCCAGCTTGCTCAGTGACTAAGTCACAGCAAATCGTGCCCAATTCCCTGTGCTCCCTCTCCAACACCTCTGAAAATTTCCTGTCTGCTCCCTGTTTCTTCTCAGCATCTCAGGTTCTCTTCCACCTGCAGACTTCTACATCTTTCAAGTGACTTTCTCACTCCCTTCTTCTGCTTGCCACAGCATGCAGTTTCCAGGAGACCTGCTCTCTGCCAGATTCTGCTGCTTCCTGGAAAGAAACATGTCTCCTCTGTCTCCAGATAAGTTAATCTCCCTCCTGAAAGGAGCATAACATACAAAACAAGAAGAAGCAAAGATACCATCTGTCCCATTCCTGTAAGTGCTTATCAAAAATAATCTGTTCTCCATTGCAGATATAGAGAAGGAAAAAAATAATAGTCTTAAATTTCAACAAGAAGGATTCAGGTTAGAATCCTGGCACTAGAACAGATTTCTTGGAAGACTGGCATCTCTCTCATCAGAGATGCTTTACAAAAGAGTTAGCTATTCATCTGTCAGCAATAATATCAATATAGTTCGCTCACAGAATATAAGCATAAGCAAGAAGATCCCCTATAGCTTTTTTTTTTTCAAATTTTATTCAAATGTTTTTCGTTAGTTTGACTTTATTAGGTTGTTGATTTCAGCAGATGTTAAAACAGAAGTGTAATTTTGCATATTCATGATTACTGGGGACTGGGTGAACATGCAAATCACACAAACTTGGGAGTGACATGAAAATGTATAAGCAGGAAAGACACTACTTTAAAAATATATATTGCTTGTCTAAGAACTGTTTGAAACTTAATGCTTTCAAAGAAGTTGTACTTTGAAGTTTGGAGTCTGCTTGACTGAATATGCCCTAAAATTTATAAAACCAATGTGATGTGGAACCACCAGTCTGTGCAGGATATTAGGCAACATTTAAATTCAGTGCTGAATGGGCAGAGGAAGGGGGTGATGCAATATCCGAAGTTACTTATTCTTTGTGAGAGGTATTTCTCCACATAAACTTGAAAATGTATGTACAATTCAAAAATCAAGATACTAGCATATTGGCTTCTGAAAGAATTAAGAAAATATTTTATTTAAGGTTTTCCTATAGTTGTGCAGCTAAGTAGGGCTAAAATTACTTCATGGAATTTAGGAAGGCCATAGGACCACTCAAAAGCTCCCTTTAAATATGAAATAAGTCAGGACATAGGGTCTGAGTGGAAATGACCACCTTTGCTTTGGACTTTCACTCTGCTGCTAAAATTCCTCAGAGGGGGATCTTGACTGAGAGTTCAGTTGTTGAACTGCTGCTAGATGAGTGGGTTCCTTACCTCTTGGTGCCCTTTGCACAACTTATCATCTCTTATCTCCCAATATATGATTCCAGCAGAAAATATAGGTTCAATTTATACATCAATTTGTCTCACCCTTGCTTCCACAGATGGCACTGAGAAGAAGGTGAGAGAGAGTAGTACGTGCAGAGCTCTTGTGACTTCAGATAGACCTCTGGACTCTCAGACTTTGCTTATATATCCAACAGCATTTTGTCTGTGCTACCATCTTGAATAACAGCACAGTAGACGTTCTGGATCATTATTTTTAATGAAGAGAGGGAAATTAGGATTCAGAGATAGATGCCCTGTTTGCAGTTAAGGCCACAGGCAAGAGAAATGCCATTTTGCAGTACTCTGGGAAAAAGTACATTGCAGTAAGTCTTTTTTTGTAACACTGTGAAAAATCCTCGCAGACTGGCATGACCACAGTGAGGAGAAATGTCAAAGCTGTGTGCATTTCTCAGTAGCATTCTCAAATGTGGAGGAAAAAAAAGAAGACCCGTTCTTAGAGATCGTCTTTCTGCTGGAAGAGAAGACCTGTAGGAAAAGCATACAAGACATAAGAGGAATTCCTTTCATCCCAGTTACACTACAGCACTAGTGCGTGTGATTAACTAGTCTTTCACAAAATTAGCTAATGTGTTATGTACTACAGTCTTAAGACTTGTTTTTATTTGCACAGAAAATTGTTTACAATTTAAAGTGTACTAGAATTTTAGAATCATTTAAAGAGAATTCTGAGAAAAGCAGAAATGATTTTTCATTATTGATGATAGTGTAATATTTACGTTGTGCTTTTTTAAAAATCATATTTTTTGTTCGGCTGCTAAAATAGATATCTCAAAGGGCCACATCCTGAGACAGAACAGACGTTTTTCTGAATTCACCCCAACATGATTTTTCAGATCAGAGACTATTGTTAAATATAAAGTTAAGCTTGCCATTCTTCACTTTCTCTGATGATTTATGGATCAAAGCATCTCCTGTTTGGATATTTTCTAAGACAGAGTTGCTTTAAAGGACTTTCGAAGGAGTTACTGTGTGAAACTGGAAGCCTCCCAAGATGCCTGATCTTGACTAATGGCCAAGATGAAGCTGTGTTTGAATTTTAAATGACTACACAGCCTCCTCCTCAGTGTGCTTTAAGGGTCCACTCATGTAGCGATTATGCGCACAGAGTTCCCATTGATCTTAAAGGAATGACATATATATAAGGAACTTAGGCATTTTTTTTGCCTTGGCTGTACAAAGAATCATTTCTCCTACTCTTTCACAGGATACCCTTGAATAAAAACAATGTATTTGCAACAAAGTTTGAAAGAAATCTTTGCAAAATCATTTTCTTGTCTCGGATTGGAATATTCTTTCTTGCTCCACACTGCAGCAGAACCCAGAAGCAATGAAGCATAAGCAAATGACTGAAAAATATATTTTAATTGAACAAATATTTGTTGAGTTTAACAATATGGACGTGTCATGGGGAAAGCAAAGTTTGAACATGAGATAAAGATGGAAAGAATATTAGGTAGAAGAATATTTTCTATCTAACTGTAATTCAGATTCTGAAAGAATTATATGAAACTCTGTCAAGAAATTACAGTATTTTCATGACTCAGGGGTTCCAACCAAGGACTGGAGGCATTTGGTATTGCAGAAAATTAATTGGTTCATAGTGTAGTGGTGGCCTTACTAAAAGCAGCAATACTTACAGGAGATTTCCTTTTTTACTACATGAGGGATGAGCTGCTACAAAGCAATATGAGTTTTGTTCAAAGGAATATAAGCAGATAGGACAGCTAATATCATAAGCTAGAAACCTACTTCACAGCTGGGGATGACAACAGTCCTGAAATCAGCCAGCATTTATAAGTGTTTATGTACTGGCCAGAATGCATAGAACAGTATAAGATTAACCATTGTATTCTTGGCACATGATGGAGAGATGCTGCTGTCTCATGACACCTGACTTGTCAGAATTTATCTATCTGCTTTTAAAAACAAGAACGGACTATGACAAGTTTAATTTCTGGAAGATGGGCTATCTAGAAGTTGGAAACAGAAGGTGGATTTTGCTTGACCTAGCTCTTCAGATAAAATTCTGCTTAGATAAGAGGTTACATGTGGAAAGAGGAAATCAGGACATGTTGGATGAAGGCAATATTCTTGAGGTCCAGACAGAAACCTTTTATTAGCTTAGTGATTCAAAGAACACAGCTTGCACTTCTAGACGATGGGGAGGGAGCCAGTGAAATTTGTTGCAGCCTTGAGAGGAAAAAAGAACAATTAAAAGCATGTCATGCTATCTATAAAGACTGCTACAAATGGCCTGAGATGATGGAAGCACTTCTACAAGTGAGTTTGTCTATTTCTAACCATTAATACAATTTTAGACAAGTGGATTTTTCTTTTTTTTTGCCAAATATTTGAGGTTGTCTCTGGAGTCTGTGCTCGTCTCCTCTATTAACTAGGCTAGAGCTAGTAAGTCCACCTTCCTCAACAGTCAACAGACATGCAGCTTCATTCATGACACTCTCTGTTGGAAATATAAACAGGTCAGCTAAAGATTTTTCCCACTAGGGCCATAAAGCAGAATATTATAGGAAAGAACAAAACCACAAATTGTAAAACCTCAGTGAGTGTTAAAAAGAAAGGTTATGTGGAACACAAAATATGATAAAGCAAACACATGTCAAATGTGTTAACATCATAACACAGGAAGCTCTTTGCTACCCAATCTTCATTTCCGTTACCCCTTCTCTCTGTTTCACGCACAAGTTGACTGAAGTTTTTAATTGGCGGAAAAGCTTGGAGAAGTGAAGAGGTACGTAATGCTGTTCTGATTATACGAAAGAAGGTCTCTGAAGACCAAGTCAGCATTAATATATGGTACATATAAATCAGGAATAACGACATCCAAACGCTTCAGATAGGGGCTAGCAATCTTAACAGCACTGGACGTGTCCTTAAGGCAACATAAAATACACAAATGGTGACTTTTCATTAGTGAAATATTTTCTCCCAGGACCATCATAAAAGAAAGTTTATTGCACTTACTTGGTGGGATGCAGAGAGAGGCTTTTCTGAAATCTAATTTATTTATAAAATGTACTTGATAAGTGGTAATTTTTAAATCTTCCAAGCTGTCCATCCTCACTGATTTTGTTTTCATAAGGAACTTAAGAGGGGTTGAATTTTCCCTGAACTAATAGCTCCTTGAAGGCCTTTGGAAAATAAGTAGTGAATTAACCAACCTCCAGAGTGATCTAAATGATGAAAAACCTCTAGGACACCTGAGGCAAGTGAACTTTCCCTCACTTCATGGCACAGCTGATGTACAGCATCATCACTTTTATGAAGTGAAACCTAGCTGCCATGAAGCTATCCTGTAATTACTTCAGTTCTCTGAAACAGTAGCTGCTGTTGCCTGCGCAAATCTGGTAACTTAGCTGCTCATTTGTTGTCCTCTAATTTGCTCAAAGAATTCTTAGCAATTCTGTGGCAATTATGCAAAAAAAAAAAAAAAAAGAAACGAAAACAAGGAGTTTTTTAGCTGCATTTTTGTGGTTCTAATTAACAACAGTTTTGTTATGCATTTCAGTGTTTGTAAATATTGGTAAACATCAGTGCTTATTCCTTTCAAAATGTTATTTCAGCTCAAGTGAGCTAACTTGAATCCTTCACCACTGTTCTCTGAACTAAATGCGATAAAACAATGAAAAGAGCTATTTTCATTGATTGAAATTTTTGAGAAGCATTTTTATTTTAGCTTGAAGATTCCTAAATGGAGAGGGGGAAAAGTTAAGGTAAAATTATTGATTTTTTTTGTCTACTTTCCAGGCAAAAATATGCTAATGGAATATCTCATGGTTTACACACAACAAAATAAATATCTTCTGTCATCGAACAAAAAACTGTATTTGGTCACATCTCCAGAGTTCCTAAAAGTGTATCTAGATCTGTGAATTTAAAATTCCAGCTTAAAGGCTATGACATTTTTATACTGATGCTCTACAGTACCATAGTTACTTCATCAAATAGTATAAATTATTGGTCTGTATTGTATTTTAAATGTAAGACAAAAATTAGCAGAATTGATCACAGAACTTGCATGAAAGCAGAGAACATGCTGAAACAGGATGTCTCTGCTGTTAGACTTCTAGGGTTGTTTGTGATGCTAAAGGAATTGGGCATGGCAATCTAAAAGCATTTATTGAAAGATGCCCAGTTCAGATATTTAGATAATGTCAGTTTATTCATTTTATATCAGAGGTGTCAAATACCTTTTTGTAGATGTACGTGACACAATCTAGGAAGCTCATGCTTTCCAAGCTCATTTCCAGTTTTCACTTTATTTAATGTCAGCTTTCATTTCATTTCAGTTTAGTTTAGTTTAGTTTAGTTTAGTTTTTATTAATTTATTTTAATGCAAATATTTTGTCTCCTCATTAATGACTGTCTTAAATCTTTAATTTCTCTTTATTTGGGGGTTTATAATTTTTTTTAAAGGAAACCACTGCTAGTATAGAGTACATGCAAATTTTCTTCTAACTTTACTCCTTGATATTTCAGGAAACTATGATCTGGGGAATGCCTTAAGATATCCTGCTTTTTCCTGTGTCACAGTGTGATCTTGAAACTTTTGGTGCTTAAATTTAGGTGACAGTGGTGGTGCTTGGGTGGTCAACTTACTAAGTGAAAGGCCAGGTAAAGCAGGTAGTTTGTGGACTCATTTGGAGGAAAGATTTCTCATGCTGGCAACCTACAGGGTTGGATTCAGTGGTGGTCCTTGTCAGACCCACGTTCCGAAGGTTTTCTCATTCAAACAGAGATACTGCAATGCATTTTTCAAGATAATAATGTGTGAAATGTTCTCAACATGAATTTAACAGCTGTCAACAATTTTAGTTTTACAGTTCATATTCTCTAACATTGAGTTCAGGAAGCTATGGCACTGCCAATTTGGCACATCAAGTGCCATATTAAAAGTTATTTCACCCTTTGATAGTTCAGCCAAGTTGTAGATAGTTCTACCAACCTGTAGACTAACTTAAACCCCTCCCCAACAGTTTACCACAGTTTTGACACACCAGCCTTTGTTCTGAGAGTTCTTTTCGTTTTTCTGTGACTGTCATCATCACCAGCTACTGCAGTAGTCCTTTTCCTTTGCTGTATTTATAGACTTTCAAATACCAGGTGTGTTTTAAATATTCCTTCATCTATTTTAGCTTCTTCAGTATTTTTCATAGGCTGTTTTACTACTTAAAGAAAAAAGACCAGTCCTCTTTTAGGTGTTTCTATATACAAATAGTAAGGCTTTTTAACCATTACCTCTTTTTCTTCATGGTTTTACTACAGTTTTCATGGTATTACTGTTTCCACAGAAGAGGGTACCTTTAGCAATACACAGGTATATGAAATGAGGAAAGAGATTTAAAAGTGGAAGAGAAGACTAAAATATGGACAAATAATTCACATGTATATTTTTACACACGGTTTCAGATATTTCCGTTTTTTTAAAACAATATAGGTACTTAATTTGTGGATAGATTGGTGCACGTTTGGGTATTTGAAATACAGGCATTCATGTATAGAATCACAGAATCATAGAATGGTTTAGGTTGGAAGGGACCTTAAAGATCATCTAGTTCCAACTCCCCTGCCATGGGCAGGGACACCTTCCACTAGACTGGGTTGCTCAAAGCCCCATCCAACCTGGCCTTAAACACTTCCAGGGATGGGGCCTCCACAGCTTCCCTGGGCAACCTGTTCCTGTGCCTCACCACCCTCATAGCGAAACATTTCTTCCTAATATCTATTCTAAATCTACCCTCTTCCAGTTTGAAGCCATTGCCCCTCGTCCTATTGGAGTAGTGCAAAATTGTGCTGGATAAAAAAATGTCTTAAGGCTAGTGTTTTTCAAAAGGACATATGCTTTTCACCTAATAAAAGTCTTTCTGATGGATGTCTACTCAGTGTTTTGTCATGTGGCTTCCCGTTGTTTCAGTTCATGTACACCACACTGCCCTCATACTTTCAAGAACAGTAATGCTGAAGGTCCAAATGTTATGCAAAACCACAGCCTTTTTTTCTTCCATACTACCTGCACATATTTATATTGTCAGAATAAATAACCGACCCAGAAGATGTGTTGGTGCAAAAGACTGCCTTGTATGATCTATTTAATGGTTTTGTTTTTCTGAATTCTGTAGCTCTGTAGTAATGTTCATCTCTGCATATGTTTGCTTTAATGACTTGACTGTTCTAAAGGCCTGATCTACAGAGCTGATATCCAAGACCTCCTGAATCCTAATTTTGACTCTTACAGACTGAATGCTCCTGAGTAAGTGTGTCATACCTTAGCATTTAAAGCAAGTTTCCAAACACATTATTTTCACAGGACTATTATGGACACAGCTAATTCTTATAACCATGCTTTGAAGCCACATGGTGCCATAACTTCGAGTTATTCGTGGCTATAGCTTCTAGAATTCCTAGTTATTAAATTTGCGTTATATATCTGCTTTTCGTACTTACTTAATCCATAACAACACAAGAAATATGTTGCAACATCACTATTAGTTCACAGCTCAGACATAAATCATTGCATACGTTCGTTGCTTTTAATCTATACTTGAAATTATGGGGATTCTTAACTATCATCTAATCAGATTTAGCATTCTGGTTGAGCTGTGCTGCATTTCATGTTGAAAATCCTTTCGGAGCTCACACTGGTGTAAGTATGGGCTGCTGTTGCAAAGAGTGGTCTTCAACCTAGATAGCTGTTGTGTCTGTATAAGCAGTTGCACATGTGACAAGCCAGATCAGGAAGCTAAATTAATAATTCTGATAGGAAACAGGTCCTTGGTCTGAGAAGCTACATAAATTACTGGTGTTTAGACACAGGAATGCAAGAAATGCAGGCTAGAGGCAGAAGGAGGAAGGTGGGACTGTCCTTTACAAAAGCTTAAATTTATGTTACAATTAAGTAGATGCTTTTAGTACAATCCCAGTTTATGTTACTATGATTAGATGGTGGGACGCATTCCCAAACTGACCAGACCTCCCCATGTTACTGCATATTTATATTGGCACATCTTATAAAAATCTCAAAATTTCAAGTGTCAGTATCTGTTGGCATTTTAGACTTCTTCTGTCTGTGCACCATGTGTATATGGTTTATCAAGCTGAATGAAGGAATGTCATATTTATGTATATGCCTTTTCTGAGGTATTTGCTACCTACATGTCTCTGCTGTCACGTCTGTAATTGTGTACGTGTCTGTTCTTATGCATATGTAAATGTAACTGTTTGTAGGTATACTGACTATATTTTTGTGGTATTCCCTGATCATTCCATGAAAAACCTTTAAGAGACACTTGGTTTACTGTGTTCCCTGTTACAACAGCTGTGCAAACATAAGAGCTGTACAGACACTTTAGGGACTGTAGCAATTAAAAGCACAGTCCCCATGTCAACATCTTACCTTCCAGAAAACCGAAACAAAACAAAAAACTTATTTACCATTTAGTTACAGTATCACTTAGAGAAATCTAATATTAACACAGCATACATTTTCAAATACTTAAACCCAACCCAATAAATAAACTAATGATTTTCAATTAATCCTAGAGGTGCCTCATGCTGTTAATTGGACCAGTTAATTTACCACAGTGCTGTCAGGCAAGTACCTCTTACGTATGCCATTTTAGATACTGAAAGTGCCATTGCTGAAGAAATTGTTTTATTTATAACACCTATCATAGCAATTCAAAAGCAATTTCCTGAAGTATATTACTTAAAAGTGTTCAAGATAGCTGTTGTCTCTTCCAAAAACAAGTACTTCACAGTAAAAGTGTACTTTGGGTCATTAGAGTTCTTTTGCTTTTATTTTTTACTTTTTCACTTTTTCATTTAGATGCATTTGGAGTTATTGTTATTTAAATATGAAAGTGTTGATAATAAAATAATTTACTTTTATAAAACCTCATTTTAATGTTTTGTTGTGGAAGGTTTCTGTTTCTTTTTGTGAGTTTCCATTTTTTCATGATAAATATTCAAGCAAAATGCTGTTCTGCTTCTCAGAGAAAACATTAGTGAGAGGAAGATTTTTTCCATCTCCTACCTTTCCATCTGTTAAAGCCAAGTAATAGAGCACCTGACAGTGTCCCTAGTGATACTCGTACTAATTTTTTTTTTCCCCCTCCTCTTTCCAGGCCAGCGCACAAAATATATCACTTGATTAATTTGGCACTGAACAGGATAGGATCAAAGGTGGCTTCAGACCAAAAGGACCAGCAGAAAACTAACTTTGCATAGGCCTGATGAGGATCCATATTGACTATGTATGTGAATTACATGAACCTTTGTTGTCATTTAACCCCAATAAACAGCTGAGCCCCACACAGCTGTCCGCTCACTCCCCCCACCATGGGGTGGGGAAGAGAATTGGAAGGGTAAAAGTGAGAAAACTCGTGGGATGAGGTAAAGACAGTTTAACAGGTAAAGCAAAAGCCCCACACACAAGCAAAGCAAAATAAGGAATTCATTCACTACTCCCCACCCACAGGCAGATATTCAGCCATCTCTAAGAATGCACGGCTTCATCACATGTAATGATTACTTCGGAAGAAAAATGCCAAAACTGCAAATGTCCCCCCTTCCTCCTACTTCCTCCAGTTTTATTGCTGAGCATGACATCATATGGTGTGGAATATCCCTCTGGTCAGCTGGGGTCAGCTGTCCCAGTTGTGTCCCCTCCCAACTTCTTGTGCACTCCCAGCCTACTTGCTGGTGAGGCTGTCTGAAAAGCAGAAAAGGCCTTGACGCTGTGTCAGCCCTGCTTTTCAATGGCTAAAAAATCAGTGTGTTATCAACACTGTTTCCAGCTTAAATCAAAAAAATAGTATTATACCAGCTACTGTGAAGAAAATTAACTCTATCCCAGCCAAAACCAGTACAACCATGAACCTCTGAATACAAAGCATAAAGAAGTATTAGGAAAATGTTCCTTGAAGCTGCTGATCTTCAGGAAAGTTGTATGAAAATATACTGGAATTCTCTGGATCAGTAGCTCCTTTTCAGTGTGGGTAAGGACTCTGTTATATTGCCCCAAGCCAACAAAAAGGAACCTTCCAGCTCTGAAATTTGCATGGCTACTTGTACAGGGTTTTTTTTTTTTTGTTTTTTTTCTCTTTTTCTTCTTCAGCTGTTTCCCAGGATTTGAGAAAAGAGCCAGTGAAGAGCTTTATGCCATCTTAGAGTAACTTGGAAGCTCGTTCACCCTGAAGTTATTTCCAGAAAAGAATTTCATTTTACATTTGTTCACTGTTATACACAGGCACATACAGAAGTTATAATATATATCATTACCTTACATCATTTTTATATAGAAATATGATTCTCCTCTGTGTAATATTTGCAAACTACCTTGTTTTCTATTAAAAAAGCAATTTTGAAATGGTTTCCTGTTTGTTTTCTATCTTAAAAGAAACCACAGACTTATATCACTTTTGTTTTATATCTCTTCCAGTCCCAATATTTTGTTGGTGAAGACCCAGACATGCCAGCCATTGACAACCGAGAATACCTCATTTCTTAAATTTAACCCCAAAGTGAAAAAAGCAGGGTGATCCTTCAGGAAGCCCTAGCAAGAGCTCACTTCCCTGCTCTCTGGCAAGAACAGTTTTCCTCCAACTTGCTAGAAAGTAAATTAGTCATTCTAATGGCTAAGTGAATAACATTATTCTGTTCTTTGATAAAATATAAGAATATAAAAAAGGAAATATATTTATGGAATTTTGTATTAAATGTATTGCCACCACCTCTTGTAAGTACCGTGTAACTGGTATCATCCTAAACTGCATCTTTTCTACACAATTCAAACAGAATTTAAGGTCAAATATGATTTTTTTTTAATATATATTTTAGTAGTACCTTCAACCTATCTCCCAAAAAATGTCTTCCTTCTTCTTCTGAATAGGCATTTTAGTTCAGCCCCTCTTACATTTTTTTTTTAATTTCCCACTTCTTTCACTGTTCTCAGAAATAGTGTAGTTACAGCTAATGCTATATAAGTAATTTTTTTTTCTTCTTCCTTACCTGCTCTTCTGGTAATGAACCCTGATCTTCAACTGAAAAATATGTTTCCCATTTCACTTCCTGTTTTGCAGACATGGAAAAATATTTGTACATATGTACTTATATTGGCTGCAAAGTTTTTCTCATCTGTGTCTAAGATGTCACTATGAGTGCCCCAGATGATACAAGATATTTCACATATAAACAAAGCTATACAATTTTCTGAAATAAAAGAAAATGATGGTTCAAATATGTCTCTGATTTATGTTGATACATTCACTAGGAAAAAAATGTAGTACACAATTCATACAAGTAGAAATGTGAGTCATAACTGCCTCTATTTCCTGAAGGGGTGAAAGCCTGAAAATACCATAGAAGGCTTCATAGATGACCCTGGATGTTCAGGGCTGATAATATTGTAAAAAATTGCCAAAACATTTTGCATTTACAGAGTTCTTATGCACACAATTTTCTGAAGATTTGCACTGAATATCTGATTTTTTTTCTAGGAGAATAATGCAGATGGCAAGGCAGATCAAACGTGTAAAACTGCAAGGCATGCAAAAAGTCATATGTAGCATGGTACCAGTAGAGAAAACAGAAAGAATTGTAGCTGCATAGTACAAAACAAGTCTATGGTAAGATAAGGAGGAGTTTCAAGATGACTGAATTCTCTGATTAAAATCACAAAGGTGACAAAGGAGAACATTAAAATAGATTAAACTAAGTCTGCAAAACCAACAGTAATATGATCAACAAATTTAAGTTAAAAAGACATATAGAATCTTCCTGTTAAAACAAACTAATTACGGTGATAGCCCAAGCAGGGATAAATGTTGCCCATTTCCTGGGATTTACTGTCTTAAATACTGGCATTCAAGATCCACTTTCAGCTACTTTTAAAATTGACCGAGGATAAAGATGGCTTATTTTTATTAGGACTTGAAAGACCTGAGTCCAAACCTGAATTGAAACAATTGTTTCTCAACCTGTTGTCTTGAAAAATAGGGATAATACTACTGATCTATCTGGTAGGGATGTACTAAGTATTTGCACTGTGCTTTAGAAATTCTAGGGCTTAGAGTAGTTAGTAAGAATTATCTTCAATAAAATCAAATAATGCTGAACAGAAATAAAAGTGCAAAGATGTATAGAAACAACCGGTCTTTCTTCAGTGAAAAAAATCACCACAGCAGTAACTTACTAAGAAGCAAGTGTAGCATTTGTATCAGTGTGAATGTTGTTATGTATAATTCTGAGTTTCAAATAGGTTGCTTTATGAGTGATAAACTGAAGAACATCAGATTTAAAGACAGCAGCACAATCCAGTGTTTTTATTCTTACTGAAGTTTAAAGCTTTGTTACTCAGACTCAAATCTTTGAGATTATTTTATGTTAATGAAATCAGATAGCTGATTTCTAAATTATATAATGAATTAATTTATAAATAGCATTTTTCATTATCTAATTCCTTGCCCTTCAATCACAAATGACAAATATTCTATCTGAAATCTTTTACCGATTATCAATTCTCTCTAATTGTACTGTAATACAAATAAAGCTGAAAAGAACTGAAATGACACAAGGGAATACTGAGAAAAGCGAAATGAGCAAGGAAATCTATATTGCTTTTAAGCATATCTGAGGGCGGTCTTGGATGTTTCCATGGTTATATTCAGTTCTGCCATTGATATGAAGATTCGGTAAATGAGTTACATTTGTGTTAATAAGATATTAGCACTAGCAACTATTAAAATTATATATTATATCATATNTACAAGGAGAGGGAACACAAAGGATAAAAAAAAAGGGGGAAGTTCTGAGAAATCTGAAGAATCCAAAGTAAAAGATGTTTTTTGCTGAGGTCCACTATTTTGCTTGCATAGAGGGTAGTCTTAGTAACTGATTAGATATTATTGTCTCAAAAATATAGACAAAGTGTCTCCAAAACACATATCAGACACTGAGACAAGGAAATTGACAAGGTTTAATAACTATAGGTACATTATTTTCATGAATAACAGGACAGTAACTCATCAAAAACTAACAAGATAATTAAGTTTTTTTTTGTTTTTTTTTTTCTCTTTCATTAAGTTGCTGTCAGAATCTGTGCTTCAAAACGCGCTTAGTTTCATTTTAAGGACATGGAGAGAGAAAAGAGAGGGGAGGGGAATCTTTTATCAAGAACAAAATACATTTGACAGGTTTTTTAGGAAGCACAGGTGGGGAACTATAAGAGGGAGAGTAAAGCAGCTCCTCAGCTGTGAAGTGGTCCATCATGAAACATTAGATCTGAGAGTTTGTGAGTTAATATCAGTGAGTAAGGAGAAGTGCAGTGTTGTGGTAAGGATCCATCACAAACCTCTACAGGAGGAGAGAGTGTATGAGGCTTTTTGTACACAACTATTTAGAAGTCTCATGAGCTCAAGACCTGGTTCTTACTGAGGTTTTCAACTATACAGTCATCTGCTGGGAAGGAAATACAGCACTGTGCAAGAAATTCAAGAAGTTCCTAGATTATGTTGGTGATTATTTTCCAAGGTAAGTGCTAGGGGACTCAACTAATCTAGTGCTGGTGCATGTCCTGGTGCTCACAAATAGGGACTTCATAATGATGAACTGATTGAGTTCAGAATCCCGAGGAAGGATCTGGGAAGTTAAGTAGTATAATTTAGACTCTGGAATTATTCCAGAAAGCAGCCTTCAGTGTACTTAAGGAATTGCTAGGCAGAGTACCCTGAGAAATTGCCGTGAAGTAGAAAGGTGCCTATGAGGGAGAGATTTTATAAGCAAAGTATTTTTGTGGTCAGGAAGACCAAGGATTTCACCAGACGGCCCACTCTGCTATATAAAGAACTAAAATGCATCCAAGAATTGGAAACAAGGACAGGCAACAAAGAAGGAGCGTAAAAGTATTGCTTGGACACTTATGCATGGCATCAGAAAAGCCAAAGACTCACTGAAGTTAAAATGAGATAGCATCATGAAGCGTAACAAGGAGGAAATATTCAAGATAGGCACAGGAAAAGAAAATTCAGGGAAGAGACACATCTGTTGCTAAACAGGGGAGAGGAGCTAGTGGTGGACAATGTGGAAAAGGCTAAACTGCTCCGTACCTTTTTTGCTTCCACTTTCGTAGGTGAAGTCTGATCACAGAAGTGAGAAAGTAACACGTTAGCAATGCATTCAGATGCATGGGACCAGGTTGAACTCACCTACACTGCTGAAAAAGCTTTCTGATGTGATTGTGAGGGCTCTGCTTAGCATCCACAACAGTTCATAGCAAATGGGGAGAGTCCCACATATCTAGAAAGAGGATGATACTGAAGTTACTTATCCTTAGGTAATACAAAAGGTATGATACAGGGACCTGTCAGCCAGTCAGCTTCACCTCAGTCCTTAGAAAAATGAGAGAGCACCTTCTCCCAGAGTTCATTTCCACCATGTAATTAGAAAAAAAAAAAAAAAAAGGTAATGTAAAAGAAGGTAATTAGGAAGATTTAATGTGGATTTATCAGGGAAAACACGTTTGACCAACCTTATTGTGTTTTATGGTGAAATGACTGCCTGTGAGGATGAGAGGAATTTCGTAACCTTTACTCCAATAAGGCTTTTGATCCCTACAGCTTTGTTATCCTGAGCTGCTGTGAAAAGGAAACAAATATATTTTAATACCTATGATTCTTTTTCCTTTTTGTGTGCTTTTCCATATACCATCTAAATAATTAACAACATATTTGTGACAGAAGTAATATTGTTTCCTGTCTTTCTAAGTTATTTCAACCTTTTTTTCTTTACTTTCAGGTAAAAATTTTTCCTTGCAGAAACAAATATTTGCAAGTACAACTAAATGTAGACTTTGATATGTTCGTCACTATCCATACATCATTTGCCAAATTCTGAACATTTTAATATATTTCTGAATGCTTAAAAGTTCTTTGTCACTTTGTATAATAATGGTAAAATTGGCATTTTTTAAAATCATTGACTGCTGGGTAATTATCATTGCAAATACTCTAACTAAATGAAATTAGACTACTACTGTAAATGAAGTTATTCTTTTCTGTGTGTATGGTCAAAGTTTTAATCAATGCAGAAAATAAATTATTAGACTGAAATAAATGAATGTGCTGAAAATTTGGGCAACATTAAGATTCAAATAAGCAATTAAACCTTCAAATGACATGATTTAAATAAATTACGTTGCTGTTTATTTAAAAATAAATACATTTACATTTCTTTCTCTAAGAATAAATCCATACTTCTTTATAGTTTAAAATGTACAGAAAATGATAAATATATATTTAATTTAATTAAATGGATTTTTTTTTGTTTCTTTTAAATACAATGTCTTTAAGAAGCTTTCTGAATATGTATGGCACTTTTCTGTCCTTAGAATTTAATGCCATGCACATTTGATTGAACAATATGAAAGACTTAAAATAAAAAGTAAGGAAATAAGCTGTAAAATTGCAGTTAAGAGAACATTCAAGATTCAATAAAACAGAAGAGAGACAAGATAGTAATCTTAAACATTCTTACCTTATCCTTATTTTATTTTTTTTAATCTTCTGTGATTTAAAACACTATCCCATTCAGAAAGAATGGCTGTTAAATTGGCAGTGTCTTAATCAGAAGATATACTTCATTTATCTACTCAGAACTGTGCTGATTTCAGGAGCAAAGGTACATCAGCAAAATTTTTAATCCTGTTATTCCCAGGGAGTCAACACAGCTAAAAAAGAACAACTCCAGTTCTATATTTCCTCCTTCATCAATAGAAATTCCATGTAAATTCCAATCAGCTCCTGTAAAGTCAATTGAAGGTTGGTTTGCAGACATGTTCCTGATAAAATACCTCAGAAGGCATTGCGTGGCACAGTATTTCCACTGGCATAAAAAAGGAACCTCACAGTATTTGAATTATCAGGAAGTTGTAAACTGGTAATGAAAAAAAACAGTTTAGTCTTGAAGTTATGGGGTTTTTCCTAGCTGACTTAATTCCATAGTTATATTTTTAGTAACTTTCAAAAGTAGAGTAGAAAGATGGGAGTTTTGTGCTATAGGCTTCGTTTTCATTGGTGCATTTATTTACTTCTTTGTGTAATTTTCCTATATACGTCTAGGTTAATAAGAGAACTAAAGACTTTAAGGGCCCTATCCTCTGCACGATAAACGAACACAAAGAATAAAAATATTTTTATGTGAGGATTAAGCTTGTAGAACCACGTGGTGTCTATCTATAAACAATTTTTGGTACATTGAATGTGACAGCAGTGGACATAATGAAAACCATGACCCTCTTCCCTTAGTCTAGGGAGCAAAACAAGCAAAACAGTCCAAGATGTGAAGATATAACTACAGCATGTGACAGACTAAGAAAGCGAGGCTGAATCCGAAAGGACAAGTGTCTCAGTGCAGACAAGCAGCCAGTGTTGATGAGAAAGAATCGTTCTCAGCTGCTTCAAGCTAGCTAAACCCAGGCACAGTCCTGTCCACTGTTCTTGTTTTCTTGTGATCCCGCTTAACAGGCCAAGGCAAACAGGCAGGTGGCTGGTTACACGTCCTGCCCCTCCATCCACCTCTGCGGTCGCTAGAGCCACAACTCGCTGCAACAGGGCCACTTCATCCATCTTTCTGCCGTTGCAAATTCTGAGGTTAACATGAAGGGAGTTCCCAGTGGGCAGTCGATGACTGGCAGCAAAGGCTGGGTAGAGTTGGCTATCCCATACGTGCTACAAGCTGGTCCAGTTTCTATGCCTTGAACTGGCATCTGAAAGAAGGCAATGATATATTGCAACTCAATTGCTGCCACAACTGCCATGAAAAAATAATAAATCAGTGAAATGTATTACCACTATGTCAAACAGTTAATTGCAACGAGTAGGATCAGGCTCAGTATGCTGAGGATGCGACATGCAGCTAAACTAGCCTAGGAATATCAGAAAAAAAATGCAAACTTGATCCTGCACTGTGCGTACTAACAGCTATGCTCTCAGCAAGCAAAATTACAGGTGTAAAGCTACATATAATCAAGAAAATATTTTGGAGGCTAAATAAGTTTCTTGGGTGTAGGTGTCAAGATTTGGGTAGTGAGGGGCGCTGCCCCGCGCCAGACACAGCCGGTTCCCGCCGGCTCCAACGGCCCCACCGCAGGGCACAGCTGAGCCCCTCAGCCACGGGCGGGCGCCGCGGGGAAAGCCTGTGTCAGAAAGGGCAAAACGCCGCCCGGCAGCCAGGGCTGAGGGGAACCGGGTGAGAAACAGCCCTGCCAGCCCCGAGGGGAGAGCGGGAGGAGGGCGGGAGGGGCTCCAGGCGCCCCCGCAGAGGTGCCCCGGCGGCCCCGGCAGGGAGAGGCCCCAGCGGCCCCGGCAGGGGTTTCCCTGCAGCCCCGGTGAAGGGCCCGGGCTGGAGCAGGTATCCACCTGGGAATGAGGGAATGAAGCTGAGTCTGGAAAAGAAGGGGAGGCAAAGTGTTGTTTTAGTTTTTTGGTTTTGATTGTCACTGCTCAAACATATTTTAACTGGCAATGAATTAAATGAATTTTCCCCAAGTCAAAACTATTTTGCCCATGATGGTAACTGGTAAATGACGTCCATGTCTTTATCTCAAGCTTTTTTATCTTATCTTCTCCCCACTCCTGTTGAGGATGGGGAGTGAGAGAGCAGCTGGGTTGGGATGTGGGAGCCAGCCAAGGTCAACCCACCACAATGGAATACATTTGTAAACTTCTGATACACAACAATGGAATATCAACTTTACCTTCTCTTACTAACAACCTCCTTCCATGACATCTCTCAGGTCCAGATAAGTACCCTCAGCTCTGCAGAGAGAATATGTCATGTTGGAAGTTCCTTGACAGCATCATCTCATCTGGCTCCGCTCAAAACTAGGACCAACGAGCAGCAGTAGACCACAATTCTCTCTGCATGTCTCAATCATTGCAAGTTATCGGTTTTACTAAGGCACTGGATGTGAAATGCCAGGAATTGTTATGATATTTCCCTCTCTCCGGGGGTGTTTAGGACTGCTATGTTGCCTGTATGGCATCAATCACTTGTACTCCTCATACAGCTGAGGTGAGGATGGGCCGGGTGGGTCTGCAGGAGCCTGCAGGCCAGCGGGGCTGTGCCCTCCCCTCCCATGTGGGCACAGTGCTGCTGCACCCCAATGAGCTGAGCGATACCAAGGCCGAGGAGCAGGGCTCCCAAGGTGGTTCCTGAGCACAGGAGGAGGGCCCTGCTGTGGGCTTTCCAGGCTCATTCTCACCTGGCTCCTGTCCAGCAACTGTAGCCCAGGTCCTGCTGTGGTGACTGGCCAGGATGGGCTGGACAGGGCTGGGTGGGAGCACGGGGCCTTTCAGTTCACTGAGGACAATGACAATAACAAGGTAAATGTGATTTTTGCCCTCACTAGCAGAAGCCCCCAGCCCTGGGCTGCCCTGGGGTGGAGGATCTGGGGCCTGCAAGGACTGGTCCTGCGCCTGGTCTGGGTTGTACTGACCACCCCATCTGTCTGGGGATGACTGACTCTCACCTCCTGGGGTGAGCTGGGTCTGTGCGGTGCCATCTGTGGTAATGGTGTGAGCAGCCACAGTCATTGCCAAGTGGGTGACCCAAGGCTTAGGGGTGGCTAGTGAGTGCCAGCCACGCTGCCCTGCCTGCCCAGAGAAGGATGCAGGGTACCATAAGGACACCTGCAAACCCAGCTCCTTGTGTACGCAAGTGGTGAAGCAGAATAGGCCCCCACCAGGAATACCTCATTTCTCTCATAAAGACTCCAGGAAGCCTATGACTCTTCAAAATTTCCTCCCTATTTCTTGAGGAAGAATAAAACTGTCAACCTTAGTACCCAAAGGACCACTGGAAGAATGTATTAAATACCAAAGAAAAGGAGTCTAGCATGCTTTTGTATAATGTCTATCAGGTATTATATATTTCTGTATTGATTATACAACTTGAACTATTAGATTGTTAAAGAATTCATTTAACTCACAAATTCTTAACTCTCTATATGGTGTGTTCCCTTTTGCACACGACATCTTATTTTTAGTATGACCAGGTCATACCTACTTTCCTGGACAACTCAAAAGAGAGGCTTGATCACTAAGCTACAAAACTCAGCTCCTGTATATTCATTGTGGTAGTCTGATTAACAGAAAGCAAAAGGATGGTAGGAACAATTTTTCACAGATTAACATCAGTACCTGATAGGAGAGACTAAATAAAGAAGTACAACTAGCTGAACGTTTTAGACACAGTATAAGATCATGGATGGGGTGAGTACCTATAGTGAGTGACCAAGAACAAGACTTGAGGATATATTCTGGACTAAGTGGAGGGAGAGGTGGAGGGAATGAGCATGATGTAAGGCAGATTGAAGGGAGAACAGTAAAGCAAATGAATACATGCACTGCTTGTGCTCACCACTCATTGTTTGGAGGATCTCAGAGAGGGGGTCTAGCAAGAAACCACCGGCATATATTGGACCATAGACCTTTGAGTCTCCTGAACCTCTCAAGCAGAGATTTAAACTAAACATCAATACCATGATGGACATCTGCAGCCTGCTCTGAGACAGATTTGTCCCCAGATAGGTCAAATATCAACTCTAACACCTCTGAAGTTGTTCACCAGCAGCAGAGGACAACTGGCTTTTCAGCAGTCTGCCAGCCTGTCAGTCAACTGCAGATGTCAGTGGATCTTGAATTATGAAGGCATTTGGCTTATTCTTTAGGGGACAGAGAGAGTTCTCCATAGAGTAACAAAGGCTACCACAGCCCCAAACCAGACCATGACTACATATTCTCATTTTACTGAGAAGAATTTCCCACAGTAGGATTTCTATGATCTATGTCTTTTTCCTGGACAGTGGCATGTAATCAAGGAGCCCAGGACTTGTTTTCTCCTCTTTTTCCTCAGTTCTTTTTGTCCCACTCTTCTGCCCCAATCCATCCCAGGAGAACTCATTACTTCTCTGGTAGAAGTGAAAAAAAAAAAAAAAAANTCCAAAATATTAAATTACAGCTATCCCTGCATAGATGGTTTTGGAGCCAGTTCCATGATCATTTAGCCTACTGTCAAAGCTATCAGGACACCAGCCACCATCAGTCTGAACACCCTGCTCCAGCTACTGTGCAGTTCTCACATTACAAGCCACTTGGCTTTTGAGTTCTTTCTTAATCATAGAGAAAATGCAGATATTTTGATTGTGTATCTCTCTGTGCACAGTGAATATACATTCTCTGTCCTGCAGTAATTCAGATTCCTGATGTATGTAATAGGCAAAAGTAATAACTGCACCTAGAGTTCTGGAAACAAAAAAAATCTGCTGAAATTTTTGAGCAGGTAAAATGGTATTCTTAGGTGCTAGAAGAACATGGTTTCATTTCTTTTTACCTAAAAAGAAAAATGTTGTTTGCAGACTGTAGGAATCATCCCTCAATTTATATCAACTCCTCAGAAATCAGTAAGGGTACTGTGATGCACATGCTAAAAGAATTAAACATTTCAGGGGAAAAGTTTTGGGGTGTTCATGTATTAATGCAGATATATTACCTTTTCTTGAGATCTTCTGGAACTGGGAGTTTAAAATCCAGAATAAATAAGAGACTGCGTATATATTTTCAGTATTTGGGTGTTATTAAACTGTAATGCATGAAACATTATTGCTCTCATGACGAGAAAGAAAATTGAGTGTAATGCTTTTTCTTCTGTTTATATATTCTCTTCTCTCTGGAGTTTCTGCTGACAGGAGTGGAACTGACTACCCTGACAGAGTAACAATTTGGGTTTAACAGGAACATGTTTTTTTTTCTGGAAAGCTTGTTTTGCAAGGATGTGTCACAACGTGTACAAAGAAGAAGGGAATTGTACCTTCTTTCACATCTCCGTCTTTTGCTTGCAACTCAAACTATTCTTAGGTTTTTGAGCTGCCAAGTTGTTTTAGTGAAAATCTGTCATGCTGAAGACTCTTAAAGCCAAACTTTAAAAGATCAAGCTATGGAAGGATACCACATTGCTTTCTCTTACTAACAGTGCTATAGTAAAACGGAGTATCAGTGCCTCAGTGTAGGGAATTGTAATACCCAAGGCATTCATGTATCATCTTAAGTACACATTGCCATGAGCTTTGTGATTCTACTCAGAAATAATTCCGTTTATTTGTAATCAACTATCCTGTCCTTCGGTAAGATGGGAAGGAAATCATCTTGCAGACAAATCTGTTAACAGCAGTGATGCAAAACTTTTCAAAACTTTTTATTATAATATGCACTTTTTCATAGTGAATATCAATTCCCTGGGAGACATTTTAGTATTTTTATATTAAAAAGGTTTTTGGAAAATATTTGTACTAAAAAGATCTATGTTATGGAAAAAAAATCTTTAAGTCTAGAAATGTGTGTCATCTTTATTATATTATCTGACAGTAAATGAAGATACTGCTTTGCTTTGTGATATCAATCTTTTCAATGCCAATTTGTAATTACATAATTAATTGCATACAAGCAACTTTATGAAGGTGTTAATGATGCACAAGAGACCCAAGAAGCTACTCCCATATGGCAGGAAACAGTTCTAATAACTTCCTCATACACATATTTGCTCCCTATGCATAATCTTTATAGAGGTCTTCTACAGAGAAAAGGGAAGCAGATGCATGTTGGTATGAAACGAGTTCTTCCACCACCTAATGATTATGACCCAAAATCATAACTTTGTGTCTTGGGCTTTATGCCTAAGTTTTCCTGCATTCATCCTGGTGCCACATAGACATACACAAATCTATGGGGCCAGATGGGATCCACCCGAGGGTACTGAGGGAGCTGGCAGAAGTGCTCACCAGGCCACTTTCCATCATTTACTGGCAGTCCTGGCTAACCGGGGAGGTCCCAGTTGATTGGAGGTTAGCAAATGTGATGCCCATCCACAAGAAGGGCCAGAAGGAGGATCCGGGGAACTACAGGTCTGTCACTCTGACCTCGGTGCCTGGGAAGGTCATGGAACAGGTCATCCTGAGTGCCATTATGCGGCACATACAGGACAACCAGGTGATCAGGCCTAGTCAGCGTGGGTTCATGAAAGGGAGGTCCTGCTTGACAAACCTGATCTCCTTCTGTGACAAGGTGACCTGCTTAGTAGATGAGGGAAAGGCTGTGGAACTTGTTTATCTGGACTTTAGTAAAGCCTTCGACACCATTTCCCACAGAATTTTCCTGGAGAAACTGGGTGCTCAAGGCTTGGATGGCTGTACTCTTCACTGGGCAAAAAAGCGATTGAATGGCCAGGCCCAAAGAGGGGCCAAAGAGAATGAAGGGAGTTAAATCCAGTTGGGGGCTGGTCACAAGTGATGTTCCCCTGTGCTCAGTATTGGGGTTGTTTCTGTTAAATATCTTCATCAGTGATCTGGATGAGGGGATCGAGTGCACCCTCCATAAGTTTGCAGATGACACCAAGTTGGGCAGGAGCATTGACCTGCTTGAGGGTAGGATGACTCTACAGAGGGATCTGGACAGGCTGGATCAATAGGCCGAGGCCAATAGTATGAGATTCAACAAGGCCAAGTGGTGGGTCACAACAACCCCATGCAGTGCTACAGGCTTGGGGAAGAGTGGCTGGACAGCTGTCCAGAAGAAAAGGACCTTGGGGTATTTTTCGACACCTGGCTGAGTAGGAGCCAGCAGTGTGGCAAGGTGGCCAAGAAAGCCAATAGCATCCTGACCTGTATCAGGAATAGTGTGGTGAGCAGGACTAGGGAAGTCATCTTCCCGCTATACTTGGCATGGTGAGACCACATCTCAATTACTGTGTTCAGCTTTGGGACTCTCACTACAAGAAAGACATTAAGATTCTGGAGCATGTCCAGAGAAGGGCAACGAAGTTGGTGAGGAGTCTAGAAAACAAGTCTTAGGAGGAGTAGCTGAGGGAACTGGGGTTGTTTAGTCTGGAGGAAAGGAGGCTCACGGGAGACCTTATGGCTGTCTACAACTACCTGAAAGGTGGTTGCAGAGAGGTGGTTGTCAGTTTCTTCTCCAAGGCAACAGGCTATAAGATGAGAGGAAATGGCCTGAACTTGCACCAGGGGAGTTTTAAGATGGATATTAGGAAAGATTTATTCACCAAAAGGGTTATCAAACATTGGAACAGGCTGTCCAGGAAAGTGGTGGAATCACCATCCCTGGAGGTATTTAAAAGATGGGTAGATGTGGTGCTGAGTGACATGGTTTAGAGGTGATTTGGGCAGTGCTAGGTTGATGCTTGGACTTGATGATCTTAAAGGTCCCTTCCAACCTAGATGATTCTATGATTCTATAAACAGTCATATGCCTAAGCATCATCATTCTGCCTTCGGAAAAAGGATTAAGATCACCTATGACATTCAGAAAAACTGCACTGAGTAACCTGCCTAGCTTGAGCAATTTTCAGAGATCACTGACTCAGGGCTGAGATAATTGAACACACAGTGCAGTATGGTATTGCTGAATACAGAAATTAAATTATATGCTTATCAATTAGCTTCAATCCTATTTCCTTAACTTACAGAAAATAAATCATTTAAATTGTAGAAATTTTTCTGATTTGTGACAATGATAAATCAAGATTCCTCTTACAGTTTTGCTTTTCTTTTCATTTGAGGTGTAACTGGAGCTGAATGGGAAGCATTCTGGTACTATGTACGCAGAGTTTGTTGTAGTAACTTGAGTTTATTATGCATTTATATAGAATCTGATTGTTGCTAAAAATAACAGGCCCTGTATGACTTCTATCTACAAAGAGGAAAGCCTGCATGTAAAGTGATCACTGTAGAATAAAGCTTCTGAAAGTAAGTGGAAAAGTCAGGAAACACAAATTTGGGACTACTGAATTAGAATTGCATTATATCGTAAGCATTTAAAACCTGTGACTGAACTTGCCAAATCTGGTATCATATAATAAGATCATTCTTCCATTTAGAAAATGTAGACTTATCATGCAGATAGGGAATAAAGGACAATGTTCTTTGGAAGAAGTGGTACTTCCAAACTCCAACATCCAAAAGAAAAGGAACGCCTTTCTCATGCAGAGACCAACTCGCTAGGATACTCACCTGAGGCTCAGTAAAACCCATTCTACAGCTGTGCAGGTCAGATGATGGAAAAGTACCATCAAAGAACAAAGCATGCAATTGTTTGAATTATCACTGTTTCAAAGTGTATGTCATCTTAGTCTTTTGATTATATGCTGCCTTGCAAGGGAGGAATTCAGCAGTTATTCCCTCCTTACACCTCACTTCTTTCCAAGCTCTTTTTTACCTGTATGCTTCTACCTGTGGGCTTCAAAATCCTATTTAGCATCTGTGAAAGGGCTTTGGATGTCAAGAAAAAGACAGAATATAGCAAATTGGTGTGAGGAAGTATACCAAGGAGAGTGTTACTGTAGGCTTGACTGTTCTTGTACTTTTCTGCTTAGAATCTGACCCTGCTTACTGTCAGGTAGCAGAAAAATAAATGAGATGGACCTTTGGTCTGCCCCTGAACAGTCATGCTTTTGGTCCTATGTTAAATTTCTGAATATCAGTGTCAGATCTAGATCCATATGTAACTTGCTATTTAGCACAAAACAAATAGTGAAAGTTGGATGAATTTCCCTGAAATTTGCAGTTTGTTCAAAATGAATATGTAACAGTGACCTGTAGATTAGAATCACAGAATTATGAGGGTTGGAAGGGATCTCTGGCAACCGTCTAGTCAGACTCCCTTGATCAAAGCAGGGTCAGCTAAAGCAGGTTGTCCAGGACCATGAACAGTCATTTTTTTGATATCTTCAAGAGTGTAGACTACACAGCCCCTCCTCTAGGTAACCTGTTTCAGCCTTTGACCACCTTCACAGTAAATTTTTATGTTTGTGTTTAAATGGAATTTCCTGTATTTCTGTTTTTGCCCATTGCCTCTGCTCCTGTCACAGGACACCACTGAGGAAAGACTGGCTCTGTCGACTTTACTCGCTCCAATCAGGAGTTGGTCGGGGGAGGTGATTGTCCCACTCACCACTGCACTAGTGTGGCCCCACCTTGAGTACTGTGTGCACTTTTGGCTGCCTTAATATAAGAAGGACATCAAACTACTTGAGTGTGTCCAGAGGAGGGCAACCAAGATGGTGAATGGTGGGAGAGGAAAGATTTCTCATTGTTTGAGAGCTGCTAAATGTTAACGCTGTCTCAGGAGAAAAAGGCTTAATTTTAGTCTCATTAGCATTTTGACAGAAAGAACGGTACAGAGCTCTGTGGCTATACAATTGCAGTTTGGTCTGCAGAAAAAAAATGTGACAACTCCACAGATCCAAACAGAAGCTTGAGTGAGACTCTATTATGGACTGAAATGTACCTAAATAAGTTGAAACATGTACTTCAGATGACTGTGGCTTTATTCAGCTGCAGCCTGAATCAATATTATAGATTGACTTAACATTCTTAGTATTTTACCAAATTCCTGTCTTGTCTTATCTGTGAGGGTTAAACTTAAAGAGATTAGAGGTTCATTTCCAAATGCAAAGCTTTTCACTGTCATACATTACAACAGAATATTAATCTTCTGATACAGTTAGGACATTTTTTCCCTCTGGAACAAGGAAGTTATTGTTTGATGACTTTTGCTCCAGAAGGAGTGGAACTGTCTAATGTCTGTCTTATTAGCTATTAGAGTTTCTGTATTTGACGTGGACATTTCCATATAAGCAACATTTATTATCTGGGTGGAGTCTCTGGTGTTTAATGCTGAAGCTCAACAACAGAAGCTGCTTTAAATCCAGACTGTCGTTGGGGTTTGCAGTCTCATGGCATACAACTTTATGTATTCCCTCTCTCTCTCCTGTTCTATCAACAGCATATACATGACTTCATATTGACCATATTGGCTCTTAGATGCTTTAAAAATAAGTGATATGTTTTTAGCCAGATAATTTTGTGAATTAATTCTCCTGCTAACTGAAAGTGTATAAGGCCTAATTAAAAGGACAGTATGGAAAAGTGTGGCTGAAGAAGTGAGGGACATTATTAGTGTTGGATCCCAATTTATATCAATTAAGGCCAAATCCTAGGATGTGCAGATTACAGTGCAATTTTTTTTCAGATTCTGAATACTCATAAAAATCTCTCATATCCCTGAGTATTTTCATTAAATGCATTAGTAAATATTAATCTTTATGTTCTACTGTTTTTGAAACTGCATAATAGGTTCAAGAGCTGTTATGGAAGAAATATATAGAAAGAGAGATTTCTTGACCGTTGATGTCTAAACTAATTTTAACCTGTATGAATTAATCTAACTAAATAGCTGATGTTTCAAAATGTATAAATTGATATTTAAGCCTTTGTTGATATAAGATTAAAAGTACACAAGCACTCAACTTCTCTTAAACATTTTAACATCAAAGTAGCCTCAGATGTGTTTAAATATGAGTGGAGGAATGCCATCTACTCACTTGTTCTGCAAGCAAATAAAATATGAAAGAAAATTGTATTGGATACCCTTTTGAATTAAATACAGAAAAATATATTTCAAAGTAGAAGGTAAATGATGGAAGACTTCTACTAATAAATCCTTGTCTATTGGTTCCTTTTAATGCTCTTGAGCACATTCTGCAAACAAGGTCAATGCTTTAAAAGCAATGTCTTGATCTCTTGAAGAAATGAAATACGAACATTCTAAATTAAATTTTTAAATCACTAATTGTCCAAATAATTCTAATTGGAAAAATGGCAATCTCACTTGTCAGGTAGACAAAATAGAAGAGTTATCCCAAGGAAGGATTTAATTTAACACTTAGAAAAATCGTGTCAAATGATCAAGCTTGGGTGGAGGAAAGGATGCTAAGTTTTTTTAATGCATAATTAAGTCAGAATTTGCCAGTTTCAGCAAATTCTGGATACTCTTGTGTTTGCATAGTAAAAAGTCTTCAGCATGGTAATCTTATGAGTTTATAATCAGCAAGTTGTTATTTAGTATGAGCATCATACGGTTACACTGAAAGAGCTATTTTGTGGGAAAGAGAGCACATTTCACTTAACTGCAATTTCCCTCTATCAACAAAACCCACAATTCAGCTTTGTGCAGCAATAACAAGAATGAAACAGTGGGATCTTTCAGTCTGTCAAATTGTTGTTAATTACAGAATGTTGTTAAAGGAAAACATACTATGCACAGCAGAATAAGCATAACAAAGGGACATTTATAGGCCAATCCAGCTGTCATTGAAATAAGCAGGAATTTTTGCTGTTAATTTCAATATGAGTAGAATCAGCTTTTTTAATTTAACTGTGAACATAAAATGACAAGCCTTTTGCAAGCCATCTCTCTGTCAACTGAAATAATGTGATTCCATATTAAGGCACAGAAAGTTTCTAGAAAAGTGTCTGTGATGAATGCATGCCTTTTAGTGAATTCACAAATATGTTCTAGATATTCTTTTCAGGTTGCCAAAAGAGATTCTTCTCCAAACTTGTGGCTGCTCGTCCCCAAACTGATCCTGTCATGAGCATGAAGTCTCAGTCCGTAGTACTAAAACACCTAACAGTTTATGTTAATTGATGAGTATACTACTCAGTGTGAAAGTCCTGTTCTCAGAAAAGCAGTGTCCAGCACATACTCATTTATACAGAGATTTCATATATAGAGATGATTTAGGAACAAGAACAGTAAAAAATACGTAAATATCTCATTGCAGCATTTGTATAATATTAGAGCAAAATCAAAGGCATTAATTTTCACCTGAAAACTTCATTCCATTTTCAGGTATCATACAGCAATTTCTCTCTCACGTTGTTCACCCTCTGGCTGAAGCTCTTCTGTAGAATCACAGAATCATAAAACTGTCTAGGTTGAAAGGAACTTTTTAGATCATCAACTCCAACCATCAACCTAACAATGCCAAAACCACCACTGAACCATGTCCCTAAAAGCCATGTCTACCCATCTTTTAAGTACCCCCCAGGGGTGGTGATTCAACCCCTTCCCTGGGCAGCCTGTTCCAATGTTTGATAACCCTTTCAGTGAAGAAATTTTTCCTAATATCCATCCGAAACCTCCCCTGGCACAAGTTAAGGCCATTTCCTCTTGTCCTATCGCTTGTTACTTGGGAGAAGAGACCAGTCCCCACCTTGATATAACTTCCTTTCATGTAGCTGTAGAGAGCCATAGTCTCCCAGGACCCTCCTTTTCTCCAGGCTAAACAACTCCAGTTCCCTCAGCTGCTCCTCCTAAGATTTGTTTTCTAGACTCCTCACCAGCTTCTGCCCTTCTCTGGACATGCTCCAGAATCTTAATGTCTTTCTTGTAGTGAGAGTCCCAAAGCTGAACACAGTATTCAAGATGTGGTCTCACTAGTGCCAAGTACAGGGGACAATCACTTCCCTCATCCTGCTGGCCACACTATTTCTGATATAAGCCAGGATGCTACTGGCCCTCTTGGCCACCTGGGCACACTGCTGGCTCCTACTCAGCCAGCTGTTGACCAACACTGCCAGGTCCTTTTCTGCCAGGCAGCTTTCAGCCACTGTTCCCCAAGCCTGTAACATTGTATGGAGCTGTTGTGACCCAAGTGCAGGACCCACCACTTGGCCTTGTTGAATCTCATACCATTGGCTTCAGCACATCAAGTAGACTGCATTCTTTCCAATGGAAGCAAGCTTCAGAGAACTGCTCCTTGTTTGGGTCACAATACTTATTTACCCTCATGTTTTATTCGTTGTATTATATAATGTAAGTGTAATATCAATAGTTACCTTTCAAGACATCATAGCTGCCCTTGAAGTTTCAAAATAGAAATTGAGACACAGTTTCTCTCTTCTTTACCTACTAACTTAGTAAAAACATTCCTATGCTGACCTTCATCTTAGTGCAGGCTACCAACAGAATGCTCTTAAGCTTCTTTCCAAATAGATACCTCAGAAGATTAAAGAGGGATGCTGAAATACCAGCTATTCTTCCTTTGTTTATGACTTCTCTCATGAAACTAACTGAATTGTAGTCATAAATTTATGCCATAACATTTTACAAACCACACATATTTTAGAGGCCTTTCAGAATCCTGCAGTGATTTTTTTTGTTCCTTTCTTCTCCAGTAGCATGAATTACAATATAAACCTTTTCGTGGTTTTGTAAAAAGTTGCAATATAGAAATTTAAAACAGTACAAATAACACCACTTCTGATAGTCTGCATTTCAGTGTATTTTGATTTCTGTAGGGACCCCACATTACATATTAATAGAACGAGTAACTCATTAAGTACATGTGGTACAAATTTTCCCTTCTTTGAGATATTTTTGAAACAGAACTGAGTACTAATGGGGAAGATTGATTACAGTCAATCAATTAATAATGTCTTTAATTAATAGAAGATAAATTTAAAAGCAATGATTTTACTAATAGAATTTTGTTTGAAATGTACCTTAAGGAGATATCCTAAACCTGTCACCAAGATTATCATTACGTAAGTAAGCATTAATGTAAGCAACAAAATTTTCCAGGAAAACCTGCTGCTTTGGATCATAATAAAATGAAAAGAAAAACATTTTATTTCATTTAATGGGAGCACAACTACCTCTGTAACTCTGTCCTGGTTTGAGACAGAACCCATTTTCAGTAATTTAGTTAATACTAAAGAATGGTATGCAAAGAGTCTCTTGCTTATACTTATCACAATAACAAACAAAGTCAGCTAACATTATTATGTATCAAGTTGGAGGGTTGGAAGCAGAAAAGCGCAGAGGGGTCGCACTTGTGGGGAGGAGTGGACGGGACAGGTCACCCAAAACTGACCACCAGGGTATTCCATCCCATCTACATCATGCTCAGTATAAAAGCTGAGGGATCAAAGGGTTCAGCCTCTTTTCCTCAATGGCTGGCATCCAAGGAGGACTCTGTCTGTTTGTCTGCCTTTGATCCCGATCCATGCATTCCTGAATCCAGATCTGGAATCCAGTTCCTGTCTATCTCTGAGTCCAGTCTGAGACTTTCCCAGTGCCTGCCAGTGATGCGAGCATCATTCTGGGAGCTCGATACAGGTTGTATATACTGTATATATTTCATTATTTTCTTCTTATTATTATTTTTTCTTTTTATTATTTTATTATTAATATAATAATATAATAAAGTAGTTCAGTTTCTTTTTCAATCCATAAGTCTCTCTGTCTCTGTCATTCTTCTCTCCCTTCAGAAACGGGATAGAAGTTAAAGAGAGCATCTGTTGTTCGTTCAGTGGCCAATCCAGTCTTACTCTTACATCGTATTAAAACTCTTACATCAGATTAAAATTTATCATTTTCATGACAGAAAGTATGCTCCAAAGAATTATTCTTCATATTCTGATGCACCTATTTTTATATGAAGGGGGAGGGTTTACATTAGATGAAGTGTACTGAACAAGACTGGTAGAAGTTCTCATGATTAGATACCAAATTTCTGAGTTTAGTTATTAATAAAACACCATTAAAATATGAAGCAGGAATTTCTTTATGGGTCTTGAGAAAACTGGTTGCTTTTTGCAACCTGGAGTGACATACACTTATATTATGACCATTGTCTTTTTTGTTATGTTTTTTTTGCTCAGTTTGCTTATCCAGAACATGTTATTAAGGCAAAACATATTCATTTGTTTCCTCTTCAAAATGTTATTCCTCCTTTTAGAGTGTTAATATACTTCATGGCCTTGGAAACCACCCTTATTTCTACCTTCTTTATTTTTAATTTTGCAATTGCTTCTACTGGCAATGGAGAGAAAGCACCTTTTTCTGGACATCCCTGATCACTCCATGAATCCACCATGCACGTTTCCAGAAACCTATGACATAAGCCTGTACGCATTTAATCTTTTCGGTACTGGCCAGAACCAAGAGAAGGAATGAAGTTACTACATGAGATATTGCTGCCTATTCTGCAAGTCTATAGCCATTTACATACCTATCTACCACGACCTGGGAACTACAAAACTCTGAAGCAAATGGTAATGGCTTTCAGTAAGTGGTGGTTGAAAGGCTTGAATGAAAATACTGAGCAAAAGCTTGATCATAATCTGTCCTAAGAGACAGAAGTACAAAACAAATCTCAAAGCCATCCAGGCAGAAATTTAATGGTGACATTCTAAGATGCCATCTTGGCCATAAGAGGACCCACCCTAAGTAAAAATACTGTGAGTCTCCTTTTGAAAATATCAAATAAGCTTCTGTAAGGAGGAAGACAGAAATAACAGAAAAATGGCTAAATGCCAAGACCACAGCCAGATGATTGAGCATTGGGAACATGAAATAAACACCAGGCAGTGAACAAATAGACAAATGACAGATGCAGAAATGTGCATGGAAGTGCTTCATTGAACTGCCTTGGAAAAAGCAGTTCAGAAAGGCTTGGGAAAAAAATAAGGAGGATTATGTCCTCTCACAACGCTACTTCTGTGTGCACGTGTGTGTGTGTGCACGTGCACATGCATGTGAAATAGTACTTCATTTCAGGTTTTGCATAAGAAGCTAGAATTTCAATCTAAAGAACATTTCTTTTACTATGTCCTCTTATCTCCAATTAGACATTTAGTTATAATCGTTTCGGTTTCAAGAAAGATCAAAACACTGTTGTCCCAAGGTTTATTGGGGTTTAACAGAACATGCTTGATGTCTGTATAACTAATACTGTTATCAGCCAGATGAGTTCTCTATTGACCAGCGGCTCCTTAGATTAAATGCTTAGTCTGCCTTTGAAGGATTTGGGCTCATGAGACTCCTTTATTGCTCATACCTCCTCGCAGAATTTCTGGTGAATTCAAACATCATAATTGTTTGCACAGCTAGATAGTTGTGCTGCTTTCACCGTGCAATTGCTCATATAACAAGTTCAATGTAAAACTTAGGATGATTATGGGAATGATCACATGGGTCAAACTTTCTAAAAGGCCTGGATAACAATGCCTATTAAGAGGAGGGTGACCATCAGCTGGTTTGAACAGTAACCAGGTAACAAAGGGACTTTTGAAGCAAAGGAGTCAGCCAGAAAAAGAAGCACAGAAAAAACAAAGAAACTGGAAACAGTGAGACCTCACAGTGAAAACAGCAGGAGTAAACCACTGGTTTGACACTGCTGGCAGTCACCCTACAAGCATTGCAACCTCTGCTTGGGTCTGCCCAGGTGCAGCCTCCCTGTGGGGCTCTGGGAGCAGTCTGCATGCAGCTGGGCAGAGTGGGGGACACAGCAAGCAGAGACCCACATCTCAGAGTACGTGTGGGAACTTGTGGAGTGCTCCCTTGCTGGTGAGCAGGTGTTAGGAAGCAGCAGGGGAACACACAGAGCTGGAGCACCCACATCTCTCAAAGGAAGGATGTGCACTCGGGGAACCTGCACTATCCCCTAGAAAAGAGGGTGTGTGGGTAGCCCAAATGTAACTGCATGATTATGTGTAGGTTTAGAACTGTTTGTGGTTAGGTATAGAAATATGCTTAGAAATTTGCAGCTGTATTAACATTTTGTAATGGGCTAACTAATACTGTTTATCTATTGAGTCATTGATGCTCATGCTGAATGTATAGTTCAGTGATTGCCAGTAAATTATGTGTTGTTAATAAATCAACAAACCACTTCTGTCCTGATTTGGTTTAAACTATGTGAACTGAGCAGTTTTTTTCTGAGAAATTGACAAGCTGTTGCATTCTAACCACAAAATGTGAACATTATAGACAACTGCTAGGTAGTCTATTGCAAATTCTGACAGATAAAGCAAGACCTATTTCTTGAATTTATTTTTATATGTGCAGATTTTCATAAGTTTTCCTCAACAGACATTCAATAACCAAAACAGATTTATGGTACTAAACCTGAAATGTAAGCCTGCAGTCCCAAGGGCTATACCCTAACCCCTAGCAAACCTCAATACAACTCTTTGCATTGAGAGAAAGAAACACTATCAGTCAAGTGAAGCGTTATCAAAAGGTAGAGATATTGATGTGAAGACTAAGTAAGTATCATCATTAAGAATCTTCAAACCCTAAAGGAAAAAATAAAGAAATCCAGGAGACTTAAATGTTTCTTCAACTGTGAGCCCTCCAGCTACAACCAAAACAATAAATTCTCCTTTATGCACATTTCCTATTGAAATTTTAATAGCACAAGATTTTGAGGAAAAATTGGAACTGCTGCCTCACTTCCCTTCTTCATGACACTATCCTGCAGCAGTTGGACAGCAGGGGAAAGATTACCACATCAGAATACTCAGGTTAGTCTTTCCAGCTTCACTTCAGTTAGTACAAAGTTAATTATAATTTAATCTTCTTCAGTAAAACTCATAACTCTTTGTCCTGGTTTCAGGTAAAACAGGACTAATTTTGTTCAGTAACTTTGCTTCTTAGCTGGGCCTCTTCTAACTGCTGAAATTAACAGCATATTGTGCAGACAATGTTCGCGCTCTCAGAGTGATAAGACCAATGTTATGGCTGATGTCCAGACGTGGTATGCGGAGAGGCTCTTGCTTATACTTATTGCTATAACACCCAAGGCCAACCAACTTGGTTATTTGCCACATTAGAGGGTTGGAAGCAGAAAAGCACAGTGGGGTCCCACCTGCAGGGAGGAGCGGACAGGCCAGGTGACCCAAAACTGACCAACAGGGTATTCCATCCCATCCGCATCATGCTCAGTATAAAAGCCCTCTGAGGGATCAAAGGGCAAGCAAGGAGTGGGAAGCAGGAGGCTGGGAAGAAAGGAAGCTGGGAAGCTGGGAGCACTGGCTCTGGCTCGCTCCCTCTCTCTTCCTTCAATGGCCGACATCTGAGGAGGACTGTTCGTCTGCCGTTGGTCCCGATCCTGCCTGCAGATCCGGAATCCAGTTCCCGTCCGTCACTGAGTCCAGCCTGGGACTGCCCCAGTGCCAGCCGGTGTCGTGATTGTCATCCTGGGAGCTTGATACGGTTTTGCATATATTTCATTATTTTCTTTTTATTTTATTATTAATATTTCATTAAAGTAGTTTAGTTCCTTCTAAACTCATAAGTCTCTTTTTCCTCCTCTGCCTCTCTCTTCGGAAGAGGGGTAGAGGGGAGCATCTGTCGGTCCCATCTAGGGTCCCCCACGTCCCCAGTGGGATTTGGCCTAAACCACGACACTCTTTCAAGGAATAAATCATTAGTGTTAAGATGTTACAAGTTTGTTTTCAGCAGAAGACTGTAGAATTACAGAGCATCTGAGAATCCAGTACAAATTTGTTGTATTTCTAATTTTGCTCCATATGTAACTTCTTATGAGAAACAAGAAATTTGTATGGAAAACATAGAGAAGCCTGTACAGAGCCTGGCAGAGATATGTTCTGATGACGACAGCAGGCAACTTTGAGATGGATCCTGCTGCTTCTGCCCTGAACTTTTCGACTCACCTTGAGCAATGACTCACTTTGGGTTTTTTTCAAATGAGCACAATAAAGTTTCCCTGCCTCACAAGATAGCTGAAGTAACAAATAGGGAAGATTTAAATTTGTTCATAAAAAAGAAAGTTGCTATATGCAATATGAAAAGGCTTGTTTACTTACTGTCTATAAAAATTTTGAAGAAATCTGACTCAGTGTTTGAAGGCCTTTTTTTTTTCACTTGATAACCAAAACATATTTCACTCTTTTCATTTTTTTCTGAACCTAAATGAAAGTAGATAATTAGACTTAAACCAAGTGTCCACCCGTATAGTGTTTTCTCAGTACCTTCCAAATCCAATTCTCCTTGTCATGTTTGATTAGATTTTTCCTTGACAAAATACAGATACAGATATTGATATAACACAAAGTAAAGCGTAGCAACTAAATCTTCAGTTTTGGATAAAATATGAAATGTGATGAAGATAATCAGTATCTAGATATACATTGTGTTTAAGTCAATCACACCTTGCTGGAAAGACATCTAAACTTTAAAGCATAATTGAGGTCAGCAATTAAATTTTCTGAACAAAGTAGCTGTCAGGAACAACAAAAAATAATGTTCAGTTAATAACAGACAAGTAAATATCTTTCTTCTACTATTCTGGAGTAGAAGGTTCTTCAGGTAGCAGCTGGGATATACCATACGCTTGCTACTACCAGAATTATGGAATATTAAAATCCTATATAGATAACTGATTTGTTTACAGGATTTATTCTCAGAAGTGTGTTTCCTGCTGATTTAAATGAAAAATCATTGTCATGGTTTAGGCTGGACTGGCCATTGAGGCGAACGACAGATGCTCTCCCCCACCTCTCTCTTCAAGGAAAGGAGGGAGAGACAGAGAAAAAAGAGACTTCCGAGTTTAGAAGGAACTAAACTACTTTAATAAGATATTAATAATAAAATAATAAAAAGGAAATAATGAAATACATACAAGACCATATCAAGCTCCCAGGGTGATGATCACATCACTGGCAGGCACTGGGAAAGTCCCAGACTGGACTCGGTGATGGACAGGAACTGGATTCCAGATCTGGATTCAGGAATGCATGGATCGGGATCAAAGGGAGATGAACAGAGTCCTCCTTGGATGCCAGCCATTGAGGAAAAGAGGCTGAGCCCCTTGATCCCTCAGCTTTTATGCTGAGCATGATGTAGATGGGATGGAATACCCTGGTGGTCAGTTTTGGGTGACCTGTCCCGTCCACTCCTCCCCACAAGTGCGACCCCTCTACGCTTTTCCGCTTCCGACCCTCCAACGGGGCAAATAACAAAGTTATCTGCCCCTGGGAGTTATAGCAGTAAGTATAAGCAAGAGCCTCTCTGCATACCATTCCTTGGCATCAACTATAAACATAGGTTTTATTGTTCTGAGAGCAAACATTGTCTGCACAATATGCTGTTAATTTCAGTAGTTAGAAAAGGCTTAGCTGCAAAGTAAAATTACTGAACAGAATATTGGTCCTTTTTTACCTGAAAACCAGGACATTCCACCCCTTATTTCATACCATTTGCATCTTGCTTAGATCACTATTACTTTTTATCCATCAAATCTATACACACACAGATATATAGATACACACAGGTCACTCATTTATGATTTATCTTTATACACAAAAGTTTGTTAAGTCCATTTAGTTCATAACTGCAGAATTCCATATGTCATAGCAGACTCTCAGGGCAGGAAAGGTGGTATGAAATTCATTGTGGTTCATGCCCATGGGTAGTATGTCCACCTCAAAGAGTTTGCTGGATGCCACTTGATGAAGCTAGCTCAGGTCTCATCACTACTATGCTTTCTTGAAAAATGTTTATTGAACACTGTTAATATTATATAACAATTAACATAACACAGCTCAAAATTGAGCATCCTCAGCCAGGGTTAAATTTCCTTGAGGTACACATTGCACTTCTCTATTCTTCAGCATCATCCACCAAGTACATACAGGTCCTTGAGCAAAAACAGTCCCATGAATGGGTTTACCTTTGCATGACACAGGAAGAACCCAAACAGTTTTCCTTAACAAATTCCTTTCATGCACCACAGGGACTTTATTCCCTTCTACAGTATGTAAAAAGTCTGACTGAGCAGGCTGATGGATCCCCTGGTGTTAACTAACCAGGTAGCTTATGCTAAATTCTTGTTGCAGTTTTTAAAAGTTCCACCCCTCATTGCTTTCGGGGTAGTTCTAAACAGTCCATTGTATCACTCAATTTTCCCAGAAGCTGGTGCATGATAAGGGATATGATATACCCACCCAATGCCAGGTTCTTTGGCCCAATTACTTCTAAGATTGTTTTTAAAATTAGTCCCATCGTCCGACTCAATTCTTTCTGGAGTGCCATGTCACCACAAGACTTGCTTTTCAAGGCCCAGGGTGGTATTCCAGGCAGTGGCAGGGGGCATGGCATAGGTTTCCAACCATCTGGTGCTTGCTTCCACCGTTGTAAGCACATAGCGCTTACCCTGGCGAGTTTGAGGGATTATGATGTAGTCGATTTGCCAAGCCTCCCCATACTTATATTTCAGCCATTTTCCCCCATACCACAAAGGTTTTAACCATTTAGCTTGCTTGATTTCAGCACGTGTTTCTCAGTTNACTTGCTTTTCAAGGCCCAGGGTGGTATTCCAGGCAGTGGCAGGGGGCATGGCATAGGTTTCCAACCATCTGGTGCTTGCTTCCACCGTTGTAAGCACATAGCGCTTACCCTGGCGAGTTTGAGGGATTATGATGTAGTCGATTTGCCAAGCCTCCCCATACTTATATTTCAGCCATTTTCCCCCATACCACAAAGGTTTTAACCATTTAGCTTGCTTGATTTCAGCACGTGTTTCTCAGTTGTGGATAACCTGTGCAATAGCATCCATGGTTAAATCCACCCCTCGGTCACAGGCCCTTTTGTAGGTGGCATCCCTTCCTTGATGACCTGAAGCGTCTTGGGCCCTCCGAGCTGAGAATAGTTCATCTTTACATTCCCAGTCCAAGTCTGTCTGGAAAACCTTAGCAGCCTGATGTACTTGCCAATTGGTTTGATGTTCCTTAGTGGTCCAACTCATGGGTACATGGACATCTACATGACATACTCTTACGACTAGTTTCCCTAACCAGTCAGCAAGTTTCCCTAACCAGTCAGCAATTGCTTACCACAGTTCAGCAGCCCACATAGGTTTACCTCTGTGCTGCCAGTTGCTCTGCTTCCACTGCTTTAACCACCCCCACAGAGCATTTGCCACCATCCACGAGTCAGCATAGAGATAGAGTATTGGCCACTTTTCTTGTCCAGCAACGTCTAAAGCCAGCTGAATGACTTTTACGTTTGAAAATTGACTCGATTCACCTTGTTCTTCAGCAGCTTCTGCGACTTGTCATGTAGGATTCCATACAGCAGCTTTCCACCTTTGATGCTTTCGTACAATAAGACAAGATCCATCAGTAAACCGAGCATACTGATTCTCATTATCTGCCAGTTCATTATATGGTGGGGCATCCTCAGCACATGCCACCACCTCCTTTGGTGGCATTCCAAAGTCTTTGCCTTTGCGCCAATTTGTGATCACTTTTGTGACTCCTGGATGATTGGGGTTGCCTGTTCCAGTTCACTGTGTGATTAATGCAACCCACTTACTCCAGGTAGCATTGGTGGCATGATGAGTAGAAGGAACTTTACCATTGAACATCCAGCCCAGTACTGGTAATCGGGGTGCCAGGAGGACCTGTTTTTCAGTACCAATTACCTCTGATGCAGCTCTAACTCCTTCATATGCTGCCAAGATTTCTTTCTCAGTTGGAGTATAGTTGGCCTCAGAGCCTTTGTATCCTCAAGCCCAGATCCAAGGGGTCGACCTCAAGTCTCCCCTGGTGCTTTCTGCCACAGGCTTCTGGTAGGCCCATTGTCCCCGGCTGCAGCCTAGAGCACATTTTTAATGTCCCATCCTGTTCGGACTGGTCCAAGGACTACTGCACGCACAATCTCTTGTTTAATTTGCTCAAAGGCTTGTCGTTGCTCAGGGGCCTAGATAAACTCATTTCTTGTTCACTTCATAGAGAGGTTTCACAGTCTGGCTATAACCTGGAACATGCATTCTCCAGAAACCCACAACACCTAAAAAGTCTTGGGTTTCCTTTCTGTTAGTTGGTGGGGATATAGCTGTTATTTTGTTAATCACATCCACTGGAATCTGGCTTTGCCCATCTTGCCACTTAATTCCTAAAAGCTGGATCTCTGGTGCAGGTCCCTTGACTTTACCTCTTTTTATAGCAAAACCTGCTTTCAGAAGAATCTTAATTATTTTCCTACCTTTCTGGAAAACTTCTTCTGCTGTATTACCCCACACAATGATGCCATCAATGTATTGTAGGTGTTCTGGAGCTCCACCCTTCTCCAGTGTGGTCTTGATCACTCCTTGGCAAACAGTAGGGCTGTGTTTCCACTCCTGGGGCAGTTGATTCCAGGTGTACTGGACACCTCTCCAGGTGAAAACAAACTGTGGCCTGCACTCTGCTGCTAGAGGAATAGAGAAAAAGGCATTAGCAATGTCAACAGTAGCATACCATTTGGCTGCCTTTGACTCCAATTCGTACTGAAGTTCTAACATGTCCGGCACAGCAGCACTCAGCGGTGGTGTGACTTCATTCAGGCCACGATAGTCTACTGTTAATCTCCACTCTCCATCAGACTTTCACAATGGCCATATAGGGCTGTTAAAGGGTGAGCGAGTCTTGCTGATCACTCCTTGGCTTTCTAGCTGTCGAATCAGGTTATGGATGGGAATCAGGGAGTCTCGTTTGGTGCAATGCTGTCGTTGATGCACCGTGGCAGTAGCAATTGGCACCTGCTGATCTTTAACCCTCAGCAGTCCCACAACAGAGGAGTCATCTGAAAGACCGGGTAACGGTAGACAGCTGTGTAATGTCCTCAGTCTGTACAGCTGCAATACCAAAAGCCCACTGATACCCTTTTGGGTCTTTAAAATACCCTCTCTTGAGGGACTCTATGCCAAGGATGCACGGAGCATCTGGGCCATTCACAATGGGGTGTTTCTAGCATTTATTCCCATTTAGGCTCACTTCAGACTCTTATACAGTCAGTTCTTGAGATCCGCCTGTCACTCCAGAAATAGTGCCCCTAAATTCTGCCCCTTTATGATTCGATGGCAATAGGGTACACTGTGCACCAGTGTCCACCAGGGCTTCATACTTTTGTGGCTTTAACATGCCAGGCCATAGAACCCACACAGTCCAATAAACTAGGTTGTCCCTTTCCTCCTCCTGGCTGGAGGCAGGGCCCCTCTAATGTTGACCATAGTACCTATGATTAGCAGATGAATTCCTACCTGGACCAGAGGATTGCTCACCTTAGGTCAGAGCAGCCATTCTCCTGAAAGCATTCTTTCTTCAATCTCCTTTACCTTGCAACTCAAGCACTCGTGCCTGTAGGGCTGAGGTGAGTTGTCCATCCTGCTTTCTCATGTCCTCTCCATAGTTGCAGAGGCAAAGAAAGTACATTCTACAGCAGATTTTGTTTTTTTCTACTCCAGTTTATCCAAATTCTTCACTATAACATTTCCAGTATCAAACTGTAGCAAACAATAGTATGACTGAGAGCACCCAAGTGATAGGTAGGAAAATCAATTGTGTTTAGTCTAAGGAAGTTCTACCAGCAGAAGGTAAAATGCAATAGCCAAACAGAACTGATTTGTTTAAAAAATGAGATATAATTACCATAATTACTCTTTTCCGTTGGAAGCTAACAAAAAATAATTATGGCTTCTGGTCCATGAAACTAAATGTTCGCTTGTTCTCCAATTCAACAAAGAGCTGAGCTTGTGAAATCACCGGTTTGTGGACATCCTTCCATGATTAAGCATGCATTTAGATCTTATAAGGGTTAATCCACACTGAAATGAAAAGGGTTTTGCTGTGTAAGAACAAGTGTTACAATAACATTGCATAAAAGAATCTGAAAAGAACTAACTCATGTATTTATTTAAAATCAAAAATCTTACTTATATAAGAAAAATATGGTAGTGGTTGATGACAACTGAATTATTTCTGAAAGTAAACCAGAAAGGGCTTTAGGGTCTACACATTCATTCTGCAAAACAATATACAAAGTGCCAAAACAGTATAAATATAACCATGACTCACACATTTTGCTGCAGTTGGGTTTTCAACTCATTATAGAAATCCTTGAATTAATTGATTGTTTTAAAACAATAAAGCTCATAAAGACAATTCACTGTACTGAAGAGCTGATACTTTATTACTCACATTACTTTAGTTGGTTGCATCCTTTTAGTATTCTGTGTACTTGCTAGCTGGATATATTTTTTCATTCCAGAGGTAATCCTTTTGTTTGCTGTCTTCAGTAAATTACCATATGCAAGTTGCACATGAGTTATTGACACACCTGTTTTGACATTTTAAGTAAAAACCTAAAAAACTGAAAAGTTGAAAAACTAAAAAACTTTAACAAATATTGTCACCATCTCAGAGTGTTATCCATTTAAACTAATTCCTTTAACTTATTTTTTTTTCTTCCTCCCTTTACATGTGTGTACAAACAGAATGTTGGTCACAAAATGGCAGAAATAAATTCAGCATTTCTCTTAAATGTGCAGTATCTAACCTATTTTCTGAAGCACTCTCATGCTTTCAAGACACTGGAAATCAGCTGTATTTCACTACACACCACGTTTTATATTTTTCAATTATGGAAACTACCCAAAGGCTTGATTTTCCCTCTAATAAAAATTGTATGACCATGGTTTTATAACTTGATAGAGAGTATCAATGGCTATTGAATTTTTTAACTGTCCACTAGCCGAATGTGATACTCTCTCCCACACAATCTTAAAATATCCAGGAAGAAATCCAAAACCATGAAATGTAAGCTACACGATGGAGATTTTCAAAGGGCCAGGTGAGCTGTAATTCTTCTGCCCTGTCATTTTGCTAGAGGTTATCATCCCATTAAAGTAACAAGCAACCAATATTTTTTATTGCTGTTATTTCAACCTTGCAGCCAGAGAAATACACAGTGATTCTTTTAAACATGTGTTGTCAATAATGCAATAAACTAATACTGTTTGAAGACACTCTGTAAGCCTCTACCTTTAGCTACACTCACTGACAGAGCCTGACCCTCTAGTTATACATTCCATCACACAGAAGAGATTATAATGACCACTCCTTCAGATAGTTTCTTACCAATATTTGTTACATTATTTTTCTTATTGTGTATTGTGTTCTCTGTTTATTTTGTCACTGTAGTGGAAGAATCATCACATGAGTCAGTCTACTGAGAGAAATAAGTCATTTGTCAGAATTACAACGGTTCGATGGCTGGAGTGAGGACAGAAATATCTATAAGAATTGCAGGCATTGAAACAATAGAAATCACAGTTCTGTAGTGAACCAATTACAGTAAAGACACTTGAGCTGAGAAAGTACACAGTCAAGAAGTATTTAAAATATTCAGTACAAATATCAATTTCCTTAGGTACACAAAACAGTTTTCTAAATTTAATCTGATAGTTCAGCTTCTGTATAGCAACAGTCATTTACTGGAACATATATAGGCATAAGGCCAGCTTCTGCTCTCAAATGTAAAAGGAGAAGGCTTTTTAAAAGCTGAAATCTTGCTGGCAGAGACTGCAATAGTGAGATACAGGACAGCTGATGGCAAAAAATGTAGGAACTCTTAATTGAGTCTTTCTGACCTCTGTAGAATTATGCCAAAACAAAGTAGTTGGGTGTTGGATTATGCAGCTGCATTTTACCACTCTCACAGAAGTGTGGGGGGCTTTTGCCTCACTTTATACACAACAAACAAATCACGCTTTGTCAGCCTCCTGTATATACTCCTCCAGAAAGACTCATTTACGGAAATATTGAGGGTGACCTCTTCTTTGTGTGGAGGTCCTGAATCACATAAACCAGATATTGCTGAAGTCTGAGAGCAGTGTAATTTCATTCTGCTCTCTACACTGTGAAATATAGAACCACTGGTGTCATGAAATCGAAGAAGTATAAAAATGAAAGTCCTTACTGATAGAAGCATGTGCAGTTTATATTAAATTAAGAAGGATGGAAACAGATCTGTGGCTTTTGAAGTACATGAAAAACTACAGCACCACCAAAGACACCAGCAGGTCAGGGGTGTAAATGGAAATAACTACTTTAGGGACAGGCTGTTCAGGACCCATATTGAAAAGCTGTGTGTCGCATATTTTCACAAAATCAATTTATTTCCAGCAACTTGGGAGCTTTAGGGTTTATGAAATATAGTTATAGCCCAACTGTCAGCAAAGAAGTTTCCTAAAAATAGAAAAGCTATTGAAGGCAGTGCCCCTTCAAGAAAAACAAAGCAGAAACAAATAAACAAAATTCCAAAGTATTTCCTTCCATAGGAGTCTAATGGCTGTTTTCTGGTAATTACCTCCTGCAAGTAAATGCTTATATTTTTATATAGATATGTGCATATATAAATGTGTGTGTGTATGGGTGTATAGGTAGCGTACAAAGCACACACACTTCTGTGGTCATACAGGGTAAAATATTGGATTAATACAAATACTGAATTAATGAAAGAGACTTTATTTCTTGCTAACAAGTGATGTTTTTTAGAGAAGAATTTAATGCATTTTATAACATTTTGCAGGAGCCTAGCTGTAGCTAACAAATCTTGGTATTTAAAATTTATTTCAAATTAAATATTAATAAATTCAAATTTATTTGAAAAGAATTTATAATTTTTAAAAAGTTTAAATAAAATTGTTCTCAGTAAGGATATGTTTAATGTTATACAGTACAAATTGCCTATAAATCAGGCAAACTATATTATGCAATATATATTTAAGTACAGACAAAACCCCTAAGAGTAGGGGAGAAAATCTGGTTTTAGCCATTCTGTTTGGGAGTTTTACTAACAACGGCAACAAGAACAGTTTCTCTGTTTCCTTGGAAGGGTGCAAAGATATATTCACAATTACAATAAAGCGGTGTCTTTTTATTTCTTAACACCTGCTATGATGCAAAAGACTAAATCAGGTAGGAAATATTGGCTATGCTTTGCATGTTTTGGTTCGGGTTTTTGTTTTTTTTTTTTTTTTACTAGACTCACTAATCTCCCTGAGTAGCATTTTTAAAGTCACATGCTAAAACGCAATGTAAAGTTTGTACTTTGAGACAAAAGTCACTGCCTGAAATCAGGAAAAAACACTGGGAGTATGCTCCCTCTTACTCTCCAAAACCCAGTTAGAATGCTGTCTGATACTTCAACACATACATCCACTCTCTTGCAGTGTAGTTGTTTTTTTTTTTAATAGGGGAAGATCAAGGGATAGTCTTGCTGCAGCCTGCTAGCACAAAGGTCTGTATAATTAGGACCTTCAGAAGGAAGAAGTTGCCAAACAACTCTTTGCTTTTGATGGTCTCTTAGGGCTGTCTGCAGAAAATGGAAATAGCTTTTAGCTGCAACATTTGGGGCACAGTGCAGCATCTGAATTGAAAGTCTTAAAAATAGCTTATAAAGCCCCCTTTATGCCTGCCCCTTGTCTGCCTTCCTTGCTTCCTCTTAACTGTTCAAAGCACTCAGCAGTTAAAGAAGGCAGTCAATAAGGGCAGACTTAAAGACTCAGAGGCTGTAGAAGTGTTCTCATTTACTGGCATAGACTGGGGTGGATTTACTTACTCTTGAATGGTACTTCACATCAGGCAAATCAGAGAATCTAACGATTGTTTCATTCCAGACTATGATATATTCTGTATGAGCATTACAGTTGCCCTGGTTTGAGGTAAAACAGAACCACGGCAATAGTTTTAAGGAAAACTGTTGCAGGAAACCCTCTTCTTTGCTGTTGATAGCGGAGAGGATACTGTTTCTACTGTTGTCCAAAGTGGAACAGGAAAGTGAACACAAGGCCAAGAATGTCTTGAAGCAAAACTACACTTCTGCAAGTGCCAGGAAAGAGGACAACTCATCAGCTTCTGCACTGTATATTCTTATTCCTTTCTGAAACAGCCCTCTCCAACGCTTAATCTTATCTGAAGCACCTAAAATATATATTTCAATAGCTGCTGTGCTTGGGAAATCCAAGTAATATCTAATGAATATTTATATGTGTACAACCACATGCATACACACACGTATATACACACATGTGCTAATACTTTTTTAAGCCTTGTCTGAACATACATTCTTTGCAACACTGAGCTGAGTATTAGTTCATGAATGTGATTAATTTAATCTTATCTGTTGTCAAAGTAATGAAAAAGTATCCTCACCTGCAATTAATTCCAAGGAAATTGACAGTTCACAGCAGTTGCAGGATAAAACAGATCACTAAGCTTATGTCAGCAATATTTTCTCCTTGAAAGCATATTTTCAGAGGTAAGAGTGTTTTCTACTTCTTCCATGTATTTGTTTAAATTTGCTCTTTACATAATCAAAACAGCTTTCTTTGTCAAGATTGTTTCTAATATTTCACTGAAGAAACAGTTATAAAATACAAATATTTATGTATCACATTGATCTGCAGAAGTCTTCAACAAAATAAAAAATATTCTTATAAACAAGAGAGAAAAAAGGAATTATACTGACACTCAGACAGGAGGGCTGAAGGTGTATTCTCATAAATGTTATAAATTTTGTGTATTTTTATGTGTGCTTCACAATCACATAGTGTTTTTTCCCATTTAAATATTTTGAAAGCATTTTCTCAATTAAAAAGATTCCATCTTGTTAATTTCATATTCTTATAAAATTATTGCAAGAGAATTTTCCCAACTACATGTGTTTCTTTAAATATGAAATAAAAATAACCTCTTGCAATCCAACATTCACATTTGATATAAGAAAATGGAATTCTGATAGCTTTTAAAGAGCTGAAGATCAGTAAAAGTCAAGACTTGCAGCTGATCAGCTATGGGAAATACAGTTTGCTACACCAGGTGTGACCTGGTTTTAGAAGTATTATGCTTTAGAGAGCACAAGAAATAAAGTGATTTCGTTTAAAAAGATGAAAGAAAATAAGACGAAAACATGAAAGTGTGGCGTACAAATAACAGGAAACATCATTTGTGTAAAAGACCTTTAACAATACTGATTTATTCAAATGCCAGTTAAAAGAATTAGAGCTGTAAGAAAGCAAAACTTTTAAATAATTCCCCATTTGAAAGAAGATACTTGTACCTTTCTGTTTTAAGACAAAGAAAATAGAAACCCCAAGCCCCAAATCTCCATGCAATATTTGCTTTCTTTGTGATATTCCTATTGCTTTTCTCTTGCTTTCATTTGTCTTTGTATTTTGCATTTGCATCTTAGATTTCTACTTATTATTATGGGGAGAAAGAAATCACACAGTTATGGTCCTATTGTTTACAACAATAGCTAATCGTCCTTTTCTGGGAAATAGCACTACTAAGTTTCCTGGCTGTGAAATTTGCATTCAGTTCCTGGCTAGCACATTTGTGTGTTTCTTTATGAGAAAGAAACTACAGCTCCCATAAGGCAGTGGAAAATAAAATAGAAAATAGGGGTTAGTATTGCAATTAAATTTTAGAAAAAGAAATGTCTTGGTTCCATTCAAAGACAGACTATGCTTAGATAGGTTGGACTGATGCACAATAAAATAGTACATTTTTCATTATATCCAAATAATCTTGTCACATAATTAAAAAAAAAATGTGGACTAGTTTGTTTTGTTTTTCTTTTTTTTTAAAGCAGGAAACAGAAAAATCAAAACAGTTCTACTCAGATATATACTTTTTAACATATAAACTGTTAATTGCAGTGGGTTTTGCAAAATGTTTAAGAAAGTATTCAGAACTTATACAGTCTGACCAGCCAGACTTTGAGGTACAACCAGAATCTGAAATACCGTGTTAAGTGTGCCCTAACCCTAGGCAGCCTTAGGAGTAAACTAAGAATGAAAGTGATGACAGTACAAACCCAAGGGTTTTTTATCCATCATCACTGAAAAAAGCAACAAAATTGCATTTTGTGACTGGTTGATGAAATAGGTATCATGGGTCACAGATATGACATAGTAACTGTCAAAAAAGTCAGAGGATATTAGACTATCCATTGTCCTATCAGGACAAAATAATTTATCTTTGATAAATTGCCTGGCCCTTTTGTAAAGAGTTCATGGCCACAAACTCATAGAAACATACTTAGATGTTACTATTTCTCGTGAAATCAAGATTGACCATATCAATTATACAATGTCTTCTTTTTTCTTTCTAATGTTGATGTATTTTCTTCAATGACTGATGCTCACTTATTTCCACAGTTCCACAAGCTCTACACGAGTAAAGAAGGTGGGAGTCGTGGTTTTCTTTAGTAATACAGAAGTTGATGTCATGATCTGACAACACAATACCTGCCTAATGCAAGCATGCTGTCATTTCTTTATATCCCAAGGTTGTCTTATTAGTTTCAAATCTCTTTCTGGGTGTTTGGAACTACTTCTGAGAAATTCAAGAGGTTCTCAGTAGCCAGCATCACTTTAATTCATAACATATTCTATGTCTTCCAGTCAAAGAAGGCAGACAGAATCTAGTTTAGACATACACTTGAGAACTCCACTGACATTCAGGTAATATGTAAAGATGATGGCTTTAATTCAGGCTTTAAAAAAATCAATTTCCCACTGGCATATGACACAGTCAGTATATATTTGACTGATGTGATCATAGAGTTGACCTGAAGCCCACGTGCATGTACTAGTTTTGGCTGCTCTCGAGTTAAACTTCTCCACAGTAGCTTGTATGAAGCTATGTTTTGGATTTGTGCTGAAAATAGTGTTGACGACACAGTCATGTTTTAGCCATTGCTGAGCAGTGCTTACACAGCGTAAAGGCCTTTTCTGCCCCACCAGCGAGTAGGCTGGGGGTGCACAAAATGTTGGGAGGGGACACAGCTGGACAGCTGACCCCAACTGACCAAAGGGATATTCCAGACCATATGACACCATGCTCAGCAATAAAACTTGGAGGGAGGTTGGGAGGGGGCTGGCTGCTCAGGGACTGGCTGAGCATTGGTCGGTTGGTTGTGAGTGTTTTTCTTGGATTTTATTTTCCTCTCTAATTTTTTTTTCTTTTCCTTACTTTTTTTTTTTTTTTAATTATTAAACTGTTTTTATCTCAGCCCATGAGGTTTTTTCTCACATTTACCCTTCCAGTTCTCCCCCCCATCCCACTGTGGGGAGAGGGAGCAAGCAGCTGTGTGGTGTTTAGCTGCCAGGCAGGGTTAAAGCATGACAGAACGAAGAACCACACTGAATCTGGCTGGGATGAGGTTAACTTTCCTCATAGCAGCCTGTATGGTGCTGTGTTTTGGATCTGTGACTAAACCAGCCTTGATAGCACACCAGCGCTTTACTGCTGAACAAGTCTCGCACAGCATCAAGGCCTTCTCTGTTTATCACTCTTCTCCTACAGTGAGTAGGCTACAGGCAGGCAAGAGATTGAGACGCAGCTGGGACAGCTGACCTGAACTGACCAAAAGGATATTCCCTGCCATATGACATCCTGCTCAGCAATAAAAGCTCGGTGGTAGTCTTCCAAAATAACTGTTGCTTGCAGGGTGTCTGGGCATCAGTCTGCTTGTTGGACATGGTGAATGACTGCCTTTGTATCACTTGGGGTTTTTTTAAATGCCCNCCTTCATTTATTGAACTGCTTTTGTCTTGACCCATGAGTGTTTCTCACTTTTGCTCTCTGATTCCTCTTGGGGTGAGAGGGGGCAAACATCTGGGTGGGTACTCAGTTGTTGGCTGGGGTGAACCCACCACAGGAACATAACTTTCTAGTGACTTCCCAATTCACATAACATTCTCATAAAGGTTGTTTGTGTTTTAATATTAACACAATAGAATGGTCAAATTACATGTTAACATTATCCCGTTCCAGACACTAATTAAAGCTTCAAATGGAAAATACCGCACACTAAAAACCTGGTCTAAGCCATAAGTAAGAGGTATAACAGCATACTGTAAGGACAAATAAAGAACTGCATTACAGGTCTGAACACAGTAGACCTACAATTATCTGTTCTTTCCTCCTCCCTTTCAGAATTGTCTGGTTTTCCACTTTCTTTTAAATTATATTTCCTTCACTTTTCCCATCCCTTCTGTCTCAATGCCATTTTCACTCATGTACCTATGTACACAAATACGGAATTTGCATCATTGAAATACAAGGCAGGAGTGAAATGTCAATATTCTTTTTGTAATCAATGTTTTATTCCTACCATATATTTCAATGGAAAGACTGTATGTCAAAGATCAGCAATTACACAATGAATACATGACATTTTATATATTTGGTGGCTAAACCAGAAAAAAAAAAATTCACTGAATTTATATTTTCATTGAAAGTCTGACCAAAACCATGAAAACCCTATGCAAGCAAGAACATAATTAGTCTCACTTCAAGGAGTACAAAATTTCATTTTAAGTATTCCTAGTACAGACTTAAATACATTCAGTGTGACATTTAAGAAAGAAGGGGTACCATGACTGAAAGGGAAGGAAGTGAGGCAGGAATTTTAATTTTTCTGCCTGGAATTTAGTGCTGAAGGAAACTGATTGACAGTACTGGCAGCTAAAATCCTTAGTATTATCTATGAACTTGATATGTATTGCTAATTCAGCTAATCTCCTATCTGATTTACAGCTACGCTGCTTAAATTTTGACCTCTGGCACATCTGGAAGCAAGAAGGAAATTAAGGTCCTTTTATTCACTCACTGTATGGCTTACATGGTGAGAGAGAAAAAAGGCAAATTTTTATGATGATCTTTTGTTGACAAATGCATTGACAAGTAGGATGAAACATCTACATTGTTTTCTATGCCCCATAAACAGTAACTTAGTCACTTGCTACGAACACGAGATGTAAAACCATACCTTCCAGAACAGAGACACTGAAAACTTTAAGTAAAAAGGAAATATGAGGAAATACGCATCTGGTCTAAACATGCTGAAATGAACTGAAAGTCTTCTTCAGAGATACAATGAAAAAGCAATCACCATTTTACTATGTTACTTATTTTATTAAATGGGGAAAACAGGAAGGTCTAACAAACAAATGCCCCAGAGGATGATAACCTTAATATATGAGCCCAGTACTAGATCATTAATCAAATCTGATTCTGATAGTTTAATACACAAAGTTTGCTGTAAATTGCCATGTTATTCTCTGGAGTGAACTATTTAATTTTAGTATTTCACATTTCTGTCTTTACATTCTGTTTGGTTTTTTTTTTTTTTTTTCTTTCTGTTATGTGAGGCCACGGAGACAATCCTCTAGGGATCAACATTTTAAGCATTTGTGAATGACTCCTCTTATGAGGATGCAAATGTTCTAGACCACATTTATGAAAGACTCACAAAGTCAAGAAACAAACTGGGATTTGTAGCAGCACTTATAAACAAGAGGAGAACAGCATTGCTTTATGAACCTCACAGTAATATCCAATTTAGATAATTTTGTCTACATTTATATACTTGGTACCAGAAATTCTCTGTCCCTATCTTATGCTCTTGTTTGGGTAATCAAACATTTTCAGTTTGAGATAAGCAATGTGATAAATTGCCCTTGTATGCTTGTAAACCACAACTCATCGCCTTTAGCCCTTATTCATCATCTACTGCTACTTCTCAGAAACGTTAAGCAGCTGCTCCCTCTTTCCACTTTTCCAAAATTGCCATACTCTCTTTCATATTTGCAATAAAACATTCTATGACTGTGGTAAGCAGTGTTCACTTTTGTAGCAACAACAGATTTAAGACATCATATTTTCATAGAATCACAGAATCATGGAATGGTTTAGGGTGGAAGGGACCTTAAAGATCATCTAGTTCCAATCCCCCTGCCATAGGCAGGGACACATTTTCCCTGAGCAAAGCTACAAACAAGTGTTTTGTACAATTGGAAAAGGGGACATTCCAGCTACCCAGCACAAAGAGCACAGCATTGCTATAGTGCCCTGGAGAGCCTGTAATTACTGTGTTTTAAATCCATTGTGCCTGTTACGTAAGACCATATTTTCTTTTGCCTTGTCATTACCTTGCTCATAATAAAGATTGAATTAATAGTACTAGTATCTTGTTTTTTCATGAAGGCAATATATCCCCTTGGGGTATAATCCAGTTTCAGGGAGTATGACCTTAGAGATGGAACGTTAGAGATTTTTCTTATCAGCATTGTTTTCATAAAGATTTTCTTAAATCCAGGTGAAAATTTCTCATATTAAAACATCTGATGTTACGTGTCTGTATATAAGTAATATTGGCAGTCTTGGGAGGACTTGTGTAATTTACATGAGATTACTATCTGTGAATATGAAAATCAAGTTTAACTCGTGCCAGTAAATTTTCACGATATATATGACACTGTAATGTACTTTCCATCTATACAGTTGAAAAGCCTCATTCAAATTCACCTTTTCACACATCCATAGCTCTGGAGCTTGGAATCTGGCTCTTAGATCCTTCATTTGTAAAAAATGAATATCCTTTTCACATGAAAGTATTTATTTGTGCATGATGAGTGAAAAGTGTCTTAAGATTCCTTTAAAAACATTGCTGGATTTAGTCTCTTCAGTCACATTCTTTGATGACAGCATTTTGACCATTTCATTTAAACTGAATTTCTTGAGGAATGAAGACTTTATGCAGACTGTAATCTTTAAAACTCATTTGACAGCTACATTTTTAGAGAATATGTGAAATAAATATTTGAAATATGATGAAAGCTGTACTTCCACATTTTAATTTTGATCTGCTGAAAAAAATTGGTAGTTACCAACCAATTGGATGGCTGGAGTAAGAAACTGATTGATAACTTCATACGTCTTTCATTTCATCCTAACAACACTTGTACAGTATATACTAGATTTTAGACAGGATAAAGTCTGGAGCAGCATTCCCTACATTTTGACTTAGTGACTCATCAAAGTACTCCTGAAAATCTTTTTTAGCATTCTAATTATGATTTTGTCAAAGTGATGGACACAAATGAAACTGTTGGGTAATGCTGAGCACTGCAATTTCATTGGTGATATTATAATGATGGATGGCACTATTATTTAAGTGGAAAGATTTGATTGTGTGTGTTGGATGTCTCCACATCATTGCTGCATGTATTGACTGCACCATTGACACAAGATATACTGGTGAGTGGTCGTGACTGGAACAAACTACGTCAAGAGTTTCAGATTAAGAGTATGCTTTAAAAGGCATTTGAATTAAGACATGATCTGTTCCATTTTATCTCAAATAATTCCTACAGTTTAGGCTCCACATTAGTCTAAAGTTAGGTGAAAGAGTTCAGAGACAATTATAGGAATATTTGACATGCCTCAAATTCCTGTTTTATAACAGTTATAGTTTATACCTACTCACTTGCTCAGTTCTGTTTCACTGTGAGCTCAGTCTTCCTATTCAAAGTCGACATCACTAAAAAATAGCACATTTGGTTTGTGGTGCAGTCCATACAAACCTAGTGTATTTGTGATTGTAACTGTCACAAGATGACTCAAAATGCAATTCACTTCACTGACTCTGGTTCCTGATTTTTGTTCTGAACTTTTCTCATAGTTTTTCCCAGTTGTTTTTTCTGCTTGTACCTGCGTAAATGTATTTAATATAGCAACTCCTGCTTCTCAGTATGTTGAGAAGCATGTTTTACAAAACCTTTAAATCTTCTCTGCCGAACACTTCATGCTACAGGAGTGTAAATGCTACAATTTTCATAGGATGCATGAATCATTTAAGGAATATAAGATGCATATCTTCAACTTAATCCAGCATGATTCTCTACTGTATTGTATGCCTGAGAGGAAACGGAAGAGGCTATAAACAATAAACAGGTAGCTGGGGATGGCAGAAGCTGGGATAGTGAGGAAACGTGGTTTTATACAAATAGGATTATACTACAAAGCTTGAGAAAAGTACTTAATAGTCAGCTCTATTAAAATGTTATTGGATTGGTTTCCAGCTTTGTGAACAGTTGCATCTAGAGCTTTCTGAAAGATAAGTATCATTTATAATGCTGTTCGGAGGACAAATCTTTCAGTTCCTAGCAACAAACTAATTAATCGCATATTTGTAAAATTTAATAACAAAGTAAACGGTTAAAAGTATTTTTTTTTCTAGGGAAATTGTACACCTTATTGCAAGCATTTTTTAATTCTTATCATGTTTTACTTATGTCAAAAATATTTCCTCATTTATGAAGAAAATCTGGCTTAATGGACTCATAACATTGTGAATATTTGCAGTAATTGTGGGACATTTTCTGAAATCTTTGCCAGTCAATAAGTTTGTATGTGACCATTTACTATGTAGGGGTGTTTTTTCTATTAGATATGGGGCATCTTTTCTTCAATAATTAATTTTTGAAGAAGATCATATAACAGGGATCATATACTATACTGGCTAGAAATGCATGGTCTGTTCTTGCCAGAAAAAAATATAGATACCATTGGACAAATTCTACATCTTAAAATAGCTAAAATTACTCATCAATAAGTAACTTTTTGTAAACATTATGTACAGCAACTAACCTATTATACGCTTGTGTATCCTCCAAGCCTTTTGTTCATTAACTAAACAAAAATTGCCCCCCTTTTATTTTCCATATTTGATCCAGATTACTTCATGAATTTATCTCATCACCTTACAGCTGTTTCCTAAATTCGTTACTCATTTCTGCTCTGTTTGAAAGAGCAACAATAATTTAGTATGTAAAACAAGATTTTTTTCTATTTTTACTTTCTTTCTAGGAAATATTGCCACGTGTTTCTGCTTCAGATGACTTCCCAACTGTTTTGCAGTTGTGGCAAATTTTAAATTTATGCCACCTTTTGGCTTACCCTGTTTTTCTCTCCCTTCTTTCTTCCACATGCTCGATTAGTATTTGTTGCTCACTGTTAAAAATCATGTGTAGACATGCCAACACGTTTGACATAGTAGCCAAATTTCATACAGGTTTTTGCTAGCCTATAACAGACTCTTCTGTATCACTTGTGTGTTTTCCACAAAACTCAGTATACTGATCTACAACATAACAATCACAAGATTCCTTTTAAAAAAAAAAAAAAGTTCAAAAAAAGTATTCTGTATTATCAACAGTGTGAGAAAATTAAGTAATGGAGTATTTTTTGTTAAAAGTGAGGAGCAACGTCTTTCTTGCTTGACACACCCTACAGCCTCCAAAATCTCCCCTTGAATAAGCTCCATGCTTCTTTAGAGTAAGACCAACCTTCACCGCTTTCCAGGGAGATAACCATAGAAATATAACACAAAATTAAAACATGAAAATGAATGAGACAACTCTCCATTGCAAGTTGTTAGCATCCTTCTTATTTCAAAAATTCTATTGCTGTCAACTTGTTTCTATTACCATAGTATATGAACTGTGTACAGATGTATATCGAGTACTGTATGGTCATTTAATGGCAGTTAATATGTGTAAGATAACCTACACAAATTGAATAGTGCTTTGTTTTGGAACTAGACTCAACATGTATACTCGTGAGTTTCCCCAGTTTCCCAGGGCCTAAGAGTGAACAAATGCAGTCCCCAAACCCCTCAGCTTTCACATATTTTTTTTTCCTGTATGCTTAGATGGCTTCCTCTGGGCATTTATCCCAAATCTCCTGCACTCTAAAAAATATATATCGTGCTTTTCAGGAGATGAATGACTTGGAGCTTTTGTTTGTCACTTAGTAGAGTATCTTTGCACAGCTGATTACCCTGTGGGCTTTTCTGAGCACTGTAGTATATTCTGGGCCCAGGATTACTTCCACTAGAAGACTGTCCCTTTCATTCATGACAGTATCAGCCTGTTAGCAAGACATATGATAGTAAAAAATACCTTAGGATGCCTATTAGCCCTCAGAGTGAAGGCACAAAGTTGACATGTGTTAATTTTGCCTGCCAGTTTGCATCAGTTTGTAATGAATGGATGTGATACACTGTGGTGACGTGAAGACAAGCACTGGAGCTCTATATCAATAGACACTTAATCTGCTTTCTTAACAGTTTAACTGAACAGATCCTCCTTTGCTTTCCCCATCCAGAGTGTGATAACATGCATGTACACACTCACTAAAAAAAATGCCAGAAGAGCACAGACAATACAGGGTACAGGATGATGTCTCTCATTTCAGTTCACATGAGCCATTCCATCAGGGGCTTTCTAGAAAGAACAACAGTGCAAAACATGACCTTTTTATCATCTCTCCCACATTTTGGACCATGGTTGAGCTTTACAAATGTGTCCTTGCTTCTAAAGATATACACTGTCTTGAAATGTACTTTTAAAAATGCAGGTACAGCAGGTTACAGCTCCTCCTATATACATGACATCTAATTTCTTTGACATCTTTGCAACATTATTAAATACCTATAAATATAATTAAATTTATAAGTATCTTTTTAGACTTGGGTTACTGTAATACTTTGACAAAGAGGAGAGTGAGCAAGTTATGAGATCTAATATCCTTACAACAGGTAGACAAATCTTGTCATGGTTCTAACAATTCATGTAACTTCCATGGCTACAGACAGAGTTGTACCTTCAAAGGAGGCTGTTGTGGGACATGTATTTGGTCAGTAATAGCATATGTTTTGTTTTCTGTGCTGCATGCCTGGCATCTTCAAACTGATGTTTGCTGATCAAGAACGTCCATTAATTGTAGTGTAGTTTATTCTGTAAATGATATTGGACTAAAAAAAGTTGCTCTTTTTTTCTGACTTTTATTTTAATTAAGGTGAATGGATTGGGCTGTGTTTTTGTTTGTTTGTTTTCCACTGAATGGCTTTTCTAGCCTGGAATCCACAAAAAGCTAACATCATTTCGCCTTGAGCACAAAACTTTCATGAAGTCCAGCCAAACCCACTGTGTCATTGTCTCAGACCTCTGTCAGTTTAAGATATTGACTCTAGTCTTTTCCCCCTTGACGCAATTGTAAAAACCCAACATATTACCACTAAGGTCTGTGTGAATAATTTTATCTGTTTTATGACTTTATTTGTCTTTTGTTTGCAGGCTTTTAATGGACTTACAGTCTTGTTTTCTTGTCTCTTCTGATTTTTCATTTCCCACCTTGTTTATCTTCTGACATCTACTTCCTTCAATGCTTCCTTTTTTCTATTTATTACTTTTATTCTTCTGGAGACTATTCCCTCCCTTTTGTTCTGTATTGAAGTGTTTAATACTGAGACTGTGAGAATTCAGGAGACTTTCTGCATGCATTCCAGAAAACAGAGATTAATTATTATCAGTTACATATTTTCCATGCCTCAGTTTCCTTACAGTAAAGAATTGGGGATTCAATGATCAAAAATTCCCATCCACTGCTGACTGTTCAGTTGGGGCTGGACTTGTAGGCATGGCTGAAGTTGAACAGTGTGTGAACCTCCCTAAGATTAATTCTGTGAGCAACAATGATGGCATAACGTAGCCAATATTTCTCCACTGTCCAAGAAATGGTTCCCTGAATTCTAATGATCTACAGATCAACATCTGTATTTAACAAGAGAGGCATTTGAGCTATGTGGCAATTACTGAAATATTCACTGAAATATAAATTGACTTGTGTATTTCCTCAGAGTGAATGTATTTGCATTCCTGTATTACCATCTGTATAGCACTGACTATATTAAATAGTGCATAATTCTGAAAATTAGGCTATTTTTAGTGTCTAAATATGTGCAAGGGATTGTAAAGGAAATGTCTATAAAACAGAGTATAAGTACTTAATTTTGACTACCTTAAAAAAGTTAGCACATGTTTTCCAAATGACTTTTAGGTCTCCTGAGCTGAGCAGAACACAATGGACAAGAAATGCTCTTCTTCTGAACCCATCTTCCTTATTGAATATACATATGCAAGATGTCTCCATTCTAGTTGAAATATTTGTTACCAGGTCATAAAGGTCAGCTCTGCAGTGTCATTAGCTACACTCGTGAGGGAATATGACTGTTTAGCTCTTTTAGTTGCCAGACATATCTGTGACTAGCTATATTCTTCCAGGAAGGATCAGTCCTAAGAGCTGCTCCTGGGTGTTCTTTTTCTCAGTACTCACCAGGTTAGACTCTATAACAGAGGAGACCCTTTTTTTTGTTGTGGTCAAATTGTAGAACAGTATAACTGACATGAATATAAGAGAATAATGCCCTATGATTGCAAAAATCATGAGTGAATGGAAAAATTGGAGGAGCATTATTCATAATTTTTTAGATCATGTCAGCCAAATATTTCTAAACTGATTTCTTCTAATATTGGCAACATATTCAAATTTTCCAAAATTTTTATGCATGGATTGCAGTTTGGATTCAACCAATAAATATCTGGAGATCCCAAACCCACCCCAGTTTTTTGGGACCAGTATTTTGGTTACCTTTGCGAAAATCTTGCTAGGCTCCTGCCACTCCTCCCCTCTCCTCCCTTCTCATGTAAACTATTTTTTTCCACAGAACCTTGATGGCTCTTTCCAGGTAAAGAAGGCCAGAAAGGACTGCAGGTTGCTTTCTGCTGGAAGTCCTAGGCTGTCAGTAAAGAACTGGATCCTGGAGTCCTGGAAGGAGTCTCAAATGATTGTCTTGCTCATCCCACTGTCTCAAGGCATGAACAACTGCAAACCAGTGAATCCTGACAGATCTTTGTGTACCCTGTTTTTACTGCTCAGAAGATTTTCCAGATGTCTAACCTAAATACTCCCTCTGCACATCTGCCATCCCCAATGCATACAGAGAAAATATTCTTGCAGATCTTAAAATATTCTCATTCTCTCAATCCCTCAACTTTTGGCTATCTTTTTCAGTCTTCTGGGTAAACCAACCACATTTTCTATATTTCTTTTTATTCTTTCTATTTGCTGTCCACTGGACTTTCTAGTGTGTTGTTCAACTTTCTAGCAATAGCATGACTCTTGTTTAGTTTGAGATCCACTGTAGCTCCTGGCTTCTACCTAACTAGCTGATCTTCCTTCTATATTTATGCAGCTGATTAATCCAACCAACATGTAGGTTTTTGTACTTTTCCCTCTTGAATTGCAGCTTAGGATTTTCAGTCCATTGCTTTAATTTGTCAAAATAATTTTGAATTCCATTCTTGTCCTTCAATAGACTTGCTGCCTCTCCTAGCTTGGTGTTGTTTGCGAATTTAATTAGCACACTCTCTATTGTCAGTTTCTCCTTATAGTCCCAGTCCTGTAGATTCCTCTCCGCATGTCTGAGAGCACAAAGTAAACACTAAAAATATTTCTAAAATATCTCCTGTGGCCAATTATGTTCTTACCATGATATTAATGCATATTGAGGTAAAAGATGAGTAATAGAAATGAAAAACTTCTGCACTTAAATTATGTTACAGCATTACACAGAGGGCATTTATAAATACTGGAGAATGCTGGATAGTGCAACCTTATAACAGTACTACAAGTAAGAACATTAAATTATATTACCTCTATCTCTGAACTTATTATGAATGAAGTTAGAACATTCTAAACAAACATTCATACATAATAATGTGCTTTTATAATTGTTTTAAACTGTTTGGTGTGAGTTTAAGGTGTAATTTACTATTAACTGATTCCAGGAGAACATTCAATGTTTATCATTGTGTCACATTCTCCTTAACACTTTGAAAGCAAAGTGAATAAAAAATCCTAAACTCCTAAATTGATGGAAATGGCAAAGAAACTTTAGAAATAAACAGATATTGTTAATTAAGCTATCTTGAAGGTATCTAATCGTTCAACTGTTTGTTTGTGTCATACACCATCATACTGATGCTCCAGTGCTATGGTTCGATTTACTCTTGTATTTTCTTTCTTTGTCACATAGTGGTTTTTTCAGTTCTTATGTGACTTCTGTACACATGTAAAATTGCCTGTATGTGTTCATCTTCTCTCTAAGACTAACCAGGGCCCCACCCCCAGAGAAATACAGAATTAGAATAGTGGTAAGTAATGGAGTCATCTGATCTCAAGGAGAGATTTTTTTCTTCCCCATCAATTAGAGCATGGTATTTCTTTGAAGCATAAGGGATTAGATCTCTTTCTAATTTTATCTAAAAGACCTGTGGATGTTCTCATCCATATAAATGTCTAATCCTTTTTTCAAATCCTAATAAGATCTTGGCTTCAGTGATAAGCAGTGATGATCCATTCCACAACATATTATGCATTTCTTATTTGCCGTATCTTATTGCAGAACACTTCTGACTGAAGTAAGTGTTATGTTACAGCCAAGGAAAAGATTCCTCTCTATTTTATCCTACCTGCTTAAAGCCTGTCTAATGGTCCTTGTTAGTTTTTATCCAAGAGCACTCTGTTGCTTAACTGAAGCATCACATAACCCAGATACTAAATGACAATCCAGCATGCCATCAAAACACAGCTGTCTTTCTTCTGACACCTTTCTAGTACAATTCAGTTCCTGGTCTGTGCCTAGGTTGCCATGCCATAAGAAGGACCTTTAGTATCAAATAAAATGATGCAGTAATAGTGACTGTCCTATCCAGTGGACACAACAATAAGGAATTTTACCCAATTTTATAACAACCCACACCCACACACTGCAAGAAAAACTTGCAAATGAGCTTCCTATATTGTCTCCACTCTTCCCTTCTTGTTATTTGCCAAGATAAAAATAGTCAGAAGAGCCTTTCCCATGTGTAAACACCTGTATTTAAACAACAACACAACTGGAAAAGTCAGAAGTCATGATAAAGAAAAAATTGTAGCTATATTTTTCTAAAGCTCAGAAAAATGGTTTTAGTAGAGATATACATAAATGTTTTTAAACATGTAACTACCTGTATTTACAAATGGACTGCTTTCATTTGAAGTCATGGAAACAAGATTGGATAGAGTCATAATGAATGTGTATGCACTTCAATTCATATCCGCGTCTGAACTACCACCTGAAAGAAACTAAAGAAACCGAGTACATTAAATGCAACATGGTGTCTGAACTGCTGCACTGATAAAATACAACAAACAGGCACAGCCTTCACAGGGGTATTACCAATGACCTAAGCAAACTAACAGACATGCCCTGGGAGGGGAGACAACATAATCAGTTGATTGCCACAGAATCTGGGTGAGTCATCTTTCTGTCTTCAATAAAGGAGAAGGACAAAATGAAGTACCCACTCAGTGGGTCTGATGGTTATGACAGGAAAATGACATTCTGATTAGCAAAAAACCCCAATCAGCTCTATCAAAGTAACTACCCAACACGTCTTTCAGAAAACACCAACAATAAAAAATCCTCCAAAATGGCAGCATTTGCTACGAGCATCCAGGAGGATACTTGGAAGGATAATTTTCCCTACTGTGTGATTTTTCCTCCACACCTCAAATCACTTTAAGTGATTAAGGTTTACCTTTTAGCCCAACATCAACAACAAAAAATCTTTCCATTATTTATTTATTTATTTATTCGATATACAAAGTGTTATTACACATACTTCCAATACGAGGTTATTTCACTATTTCTGCAGAAGGGATAATTTTCCCTGTACTTTTCCCCTTCAACAAAAACTCGACATGACTACTCTTATTTCCAAATAGTCATGCTCAGTAACAGATATTACTGCAATTGAAGTTCTGTACACTTACCTTTTTGAGGCTGCATTCCAAAACCACATCCATCCCATTTCTTTCCACCAGTATCTATCTTTAAAATTCTGCTGTATACTATAGTGTACTAACTGAATTGAAGCTCATTTCAAGATTAACTACTGTGTTTAAAACACTAGCAAGTCATGAAAAATTGAATGTAGCTTAAAATTTTGAATATATTTCTGTATACGTACATGGTTATAAGCTGCACTGCATTAAAGAGCTTCACAGAAATGTCTTCTGTTAATATTTGTAATGTCACCAGATTTTAAAAATTTATACTCTTTATATTTTAAAACTACCATTTTTCAGTTCTCTAAATTCAGCTTAACAGAATTTTGCAATTTTTTTCCAAGGAAATGAGATGGACTCCAGCTTTTTTTCTTTCCAGGCTTTCCTAAGCATTGTTTGAGTGACAATTTTACTGTTGTTATATAGTACACAGTTTCATAAAGTATGAGTATGTAAGCACGTACAGTCATGGGTATCTCCAAACAGAAGGGAATTAATAATTTCTGAGTTGTTTGGTTTTATATGATCTGCAGAGGTAGAATGCAAGGCCTGAACTGTTAGCAGAATGTAGAAGAAAAAGATAATAGTTACATTTTTAAAGTAAAATTAAAACTTCTAAAAGGCATGGTTAATATAGATGCATTTGCCACTCATTCTATACCCAAATAATCCCACCCACAAATATCCTATCTAGACATGTTGAAAGGTAACGAATGTACCAGCAACTGCAATAACACTCTGCTTCCCCAAATGTACCACATCTTTTAACCTGGAATAGAAAAATATAATTTTTCCCATGGACCAGGAGACTGAGGAGATACCTATTTTTTTCTGTACTTGGTGAACAGAGATGTTCTTTCTTGCTAAACTCTGTACCATGTTTTATCTTAACCTTCATATCTACATATTAAAAAAAAAAAAAGTAAACCATGTATGATAGATGTATGATGTCGGTTTTGCGTATTTCTTAGAACTGTTAAAGTAGCAGTTCAATAATAAACTCAGCTGGAAGCCAGGCTCTGAGACTCAAACAAACAAAAGCAGGAGAAAGAGGAATATTACAGCTCTCTTTAAAACTTACCACCTATTGCCGCACAGCTCTTACCTTAAATTGCTCTGGCTTAACTGCCTGTCATTGTGATGTGGATCCTCCAGAAACATCGAGACAGCTTTATCAGAGTACTAAGGGCCTCTAAAGACTGCTCAGCACAGGGAACTAGTGTGAACGTACACTTGGCAATAGCTGCTCTCCTACATCAACTTCTGCAAAGTGTAAACACTTGCCACCAAGTTTTCAAAATGACGATCTTTCATGAAAATTTCCTAACTTCTATCACAGTTCTACAAAATGTTCTGGACAGGAGTGCCCAGAAACTACTTTTTTTTAAGGTATTTTACACTGTTCAAGCAACAAGTCGCAGTTTTTTGTACTTTGGAAGAACAGAAGAGATGGGTAAGTATTGAAATATGACTTTATTTGTACATATTAATCACTTTGTGTGTCTTACAGTTGACAGTATGCTGTACTCTGTACCCTTATGTATGCTCTGCAACCAACTCCAAAGGAATCACAGATCTTTATTGGCCTCACATCACAGGAAATCTGTTCTCATTACTGTAAACTAACTAATGAAAAAAAACCAAAGTCTCAGAAGTCCCCTCTACAACACAAAGATGAAACATTACAGGAAGCAATCTGTAGTAAGTACTCATAGGATGTTATAAAGTGGCATAAAAACTAGGTTGTAAGTGCCAAGGAAAGGAAGAGGGCTGAAATACTTTGATAATTAAAAGGAATGGGGGAAGCAACAACAAACAGACAGTAAGCTATGATGTTATTTCAGGTTTTAAGCTCTGACTTTGATCTATTGCCTTGTCTGGAATAACTTATTTTAACATAAATCATGAACCAATTTATTTGTATGAACATGACTGTGGCTTGGGATAATAATTTCAGAAAAATTTGAATTTTGCAACAGCTATAGGAAATAAGAGAACAAATAACATCCATGCACATAGACCTTGAGTTTGCCTAGAAGATGCTGACCTAGGTCAAGTGAAAAACAGATCCACATCTTCCAGTCAGCTTATTCAAGGAGGTCCCTTCTTAAGGAGGCAGAAACCTCAAGAGAAGATGATGTAATGTTGGTGTAAATTCTTTCTCTTCACTTGCTGAAGAGTTTTCTCAAAAGTGCATGTGGGCTGGCATCTGCCCTGTTATCCGTCCTTATTTATTCAGAGCATTTTTACATGAGACTAAATCTATTAAAGGAGGCTTAAGCTCTGAATGCAAACTTTATGGCTACCATTTCTTATGGTGAGAGATGCATGACAGGGAAGTTAAGAGGATTTTCTCTTTTTCCTCCACAGCTACATGGTAACTACAGAGCATAAATGAATATAAGCTTAGTTCTGATTTTTCTCCCTTCTACAGATAAGCACATACAGTTCTCTCTCTGCATTCTAATGATACAGCAATTAAGCAAAATAGGCAGAGAATGTGAATTATTTTTCAGTTTAAGTCATCATCTTGGTGACATTTTTCTTATACACAGAATGAAATTCAACTGTCAAAGATCTCAGTGGGACCATGCATCTGTTACTAAACCTTTCACACCTCTTGCTACTTTCATTGACTAGATTTCAATCTTTTTTTTCCCCCTTTAATCAACTTTGACTGAAGTTATTGAGATAAAGTTAATTTTGTTGCATATATTTAAGAATATACTGTAGTTTAAAATGGAAATTATATATAGCCAATTGATTATAAAACTTTTTCTAAGCATAAAAGGCTCTTTTAAATGGAAAAGTTGATTAACACCGATTTTATGTAGCTATATTTCAGCATACAACTACTGAGACATGTATTTCTTACTGCTTGTCTGGGCTCTGTTGCTGGGCTAAGAATAAAGTGTAGGGGCTTTACAGAAAGCCTGAATCATCAGATGCAGAATCGATCCTTAACATAACTGCTTTTACAGCTCAAGTAAAATGCCATTGACAGTGATATGTGATCCCAAACTGAGCAGCCTAGATTTGTCTGATGATACCCTTTTTGCATACCTTTTTAATATGGAGCACAGAGATTCACAGCCCAGTTAAGCTGCACACCTTCTTCCTCCATCACTAAACCTCCATTTTGAGACCTTCATGTCCTCTACCTCCCCAGTGCTCACACTATAAATTTTATTTTGAGACCTAAGGGCGCTTAGTCTAACCTTCCCCTTGAAGCACTCATCTCTCCAGGTATCTTTGTCTAACTCCCATACCACTGCCAACCCTTGTCTGATAAGCCTTCATAATGTGTATTGGATTGGTTATGCCGCATAGTAATCTTGCACTGGAAAGGACATTTTTAAATGGCTGCCCTAAAAGTCTGACCGCCTCTTTTTGTCATGTGTGTTTCCATACCCTCTTACAGAATTATTCTTCTTTCCTCACACCCCTTCCTTTTCCATCAGCATAGGGTTGTTTTGTTTTTTTTAGTGCAATGCACTGTCTTTAAGCCCCCTCATTTTCATTAAAATACTCCTGCTCTCAAGATCCCTTCCTCCCGTGCATACTACTTACCCTCTTTTGCTTGCTTGAGGGGACCTAAAGTCTTTCTTGATATTGCCAAGTATTTGTAAGTGCAGCGTCAGTAATTGTGAATCTCTGCTGTCTCTCAGTTGTCTAACGAGTGCGTACTGGCTTACTCCATCACATTCTCACAGCTGAAAAGTCAAAACAGAATGAGCCTTATTCTCCTAGCTCTCTAAGCGATCTACAGATAACCGATCTTTTTTGAAGTAAAAGTCAGGCAGTCTGAAGAAATAGCTTAAACTATTGTTGAAAGCATGTGGATTGTATGTTTCACATCACGTAAGTCTGATGCAGAGGCTAGTGCTCCCCTCTGATGGCACTTATTGTCCCCCAAAATATTTTTATGTTGTACATAGACCAATTCATTTTTTTTTCCACTTAACTATTCTTCATATTTATTTCACTTGTCCATTGGGCAGCATGAGGGAGACAGGAGCAGATCTAAGACAGTGTTTAGTATCTCTCAATGCTGAACTGCAAGGCTAACACAGGAACCTAAATAAAATCCTAAACTTAGATTAGGTATAAAAAGTCCCTATACACTGTTTAAGAAAAGTTAAACTTTGAAACATGAAGTACAACAGCCAGCATGTTGAGTAGGAAGCAGTTATATGCTAAGGCAATTCAAGGACAGGAATATATCTTAAATTTATCCCTCCCACAACTTAGATTAGCACTTTTCTCTGTAAAGCCAAGTAAATCCTTTGTTTCAAAGACCATAACACTGGGGGAAAAAAAATAGTTATTGAACCTTTTCTGAAATATGAAAAAGAAATGAAGCAACTGGCCATTATAGTAATACTATAATTCCTTTCCTTGCTTTGCAGTCAAGTGCTTCAATTTACCTAGGATGGCTTGGGGAAGAAATCATTCTTCATCTGCCAATGTACAAAATCTATTCTTGCATGGAGTTTCTTAGCCTTACCTTTTCCACACCTATATTCTCAACTGGCAAGACATACTTCATCTAATGGTTAAAGCTGTGCTATAATGCTGTGTTAAGTTTATGCATGTGTGTATGAAATGAGAAGGTGAGGATTCATTAGAAGACAGCGAGAGTGGGAGTAATCAGCTCTTCAGCCTAGTGATTAAGGTGCTCCTGTGGGAGGCAAAAAGGGGAGGCTGGTTCCAGACCCAGCTCCGACTACGCCCAGTAAATTAGACCCACCTGGAACTCCTTGACACTGAGATAAACTGGTAAGGTATGCACTGTATTCATAGTACTGAATGCTCCCAAACTGTGCCTTGGAAGTGGGGGTTGTCTTGGGTCAAGCCTTGGCTAGGGATTGTTCTATCAATATATCAGAACAGATGACAGACTCCAGTGCCCAGGAGTATTTCCTGGTGCTCTCTGATTTATTACTACTAATTAAGATGTAGTATTTATGTATTTTATGTAATGATTGTTTCGGATAAAATTCATAAAACAGTCTTTGGACTAAATCAGGTCCAGATAACTCTTCGGGATTTTATTCTAAAGGGGAAACAAGTGAATATACGCTTAAATACAAATACCACTAATATAAGAGAGAAAATGGTGATGACTAAATTAAGGCTGCAATTAAGATTAAATCAATAGTTTCAAATCATTCCTACACCTAAAGTACTACAACAGGTAATCAAAACAAGTTACAACACTAAAATAGATGTAGATTGTAGCCTCAATTTGGGAAATTTAAAGAGGAGCCCTACTTCTTTCAGTTTATATCCAAGCCAGTGTTATAACTAATGCAACATACTGGTTTAGGTAAGGACAAGCAAAATTATCTACAGATTAAAAGTGTCACTTCTTTTTTTGGGGGTTTACACAATTCTAGTTTGCTCAAGGCAGCAATAATTGTATTTTCCTTATTTTGTAAGAACCCAGGCTGCCATTTCCCACATTGGAGTACCTTATGTTTGCTTATTTTCCTTCCATTCATACAGGTATACAGAATATTATCTCACACTGAACCCAAGTGCGTCTGTTAATTTTATGTGATAGCAACCTTTTAAAAAACAATATTTTTAACCCAGAAAGAGCTACTGACATTGTAGTGACTGACACTTAGGTACTCATCTTGCAACTGCTGGATGGCCCACATCTATACACTCACATATCCTGCGTAATAAGAGAAAGATCAGAGTAACAGCAGATTAAATCAAAGAACAAATAATTTGTTTTTCAGGCTCACAAGGTTGTTATTTACCAGACGCTGAAGGCTTAAAATACAGGTGAGTTCTTCCATCAGTGTTTGGATGGGTGAGACAGCCGATTGAAGTGTTTTACTTCCTGCCCCAACACCTATCTAGCGAAGAAAGAGCGCATAGGTTCAGCATTTGTTATGACAGGAAAAAAAGGAGAAAAAAAAAATCCCCCAGCTTTTGCCGTCTTTCTTTTATGGGGATTATTCCCAGTTTATTCTGCCTCAGAAATAATCTTTCATGATTTTATGACAAATTAGATTAATTGAAATGTTAAATTAGAAACTAGTCATTCTCTTAACATATCACCTAGATTTGTAACAAGCCATCACCTTGTGATGCCACTGTAAAATATCTCTCTGCTCAGAGTTCCCTGCTGCCAATTTCTTTCTTGGATACGTCAGCTGGCTACCTCATATACCATACTAAATTCTAGAGATGTGCTTCTTGTTTCATGGTGTTTTATTTTTGGCTTAATTAGCATATTAAGCTGTGCAAAGTCATGTATCTTAAAAAGCTCATTTATTGCATCTGATCAGTTTCTTTTATAATCCAAACGTCCAAAGTCAAAGCAGAAAATCCAGCTGGACAGGACTTGTTTAGCACGACATTAAAAGTCCGTAAGTAATTAAATTTTTATAATTTTTTTTTTAAGAGATTCCAGAATCAGCTTTTTTTTTTTTTACTGTTCTACATGGGATTTATGTCAGACAGCCAGGATAACTGAACTTTCTTTTTCTTTGTTTCCTTTCAAGTGCCCTTAAATGTCTCACAAACTTTTTTTATCATCACTAATTCTAAAGTATCAATGGTCCCAATGAGGATGTTTACCATATAATTTAATAACCTTGTCCAATCATAGATGCATCTATATTTTATCGTTTTATTTCAAAAAGACAGGAGACTATTCTGTTCTACCTTCTCAATAGTTCAACCTACTTTGAAAATATGAAATTACTGAAGATGATTTCTTAATAATTTTCTTAGGATTATTAAATAACTTTTCATGGTAGCTGCTTTCTTTCATGCTTCAAAATTATCAAATGCATCCTTTCTAGCTTTCCCTTCTGTATAAGAGAAGCTCAATTGTGACTGATTTGCTATGTTTCTTTTTTTCTGACTTCCATATCTGGAAAAAAAAAAGCAAAAAAGTACAAGCAACATGAAAGGCTTATGTAGACGGTACTGAAAAGACCATTTTGTTTTTTTAAATATAGTTACTCTTCTACAAATAATCCTTGTATCCATGTAGCTTTTTTTTTTTTTTTCTTGCTAGGATCAAGCATTCAGAAGACAGCTTTGGTTTTTCATGGACAGTTTTATTTTTAGTAGTATACTCCTACAGGTTTCAAGAGCATTATCTCTTGAGTGCAGGGACTTTCAGCTGCAACAGTTCTTATAGTAGAAGCTGACTTAGGTAATTTTACAACCTGCGCTTACTTTTGGTGTGAAAAAGCTGAAAAGTAAATTAATTTTATTTGTGCTGAAAATGGATAGGTTTATGATACAGAGATAGCCTTCTCCATGTTCAGATGAGCCTGAGAAATATGACTATTGCCTTGTTAAAAATTGTAGTTGCCAATGGATTTCTGCTTGAAACATATCCACATCATCCCTGATAAGAAGTGATTTAAAATAACCCATATCCCTTTTTGCCAGAAATATTTCACTATGAATAATAGTTAACTTTGCCCTCTTGAAATTCCTCCTACATTTTCATTTGGGGGAAAAAAAAAAGTGTTTATACACGAGTATACACACTCTTTTTTAAGAGTCTTTAAATACAGGCTGCATTTTAGTGTTGTGAAAAGTGATAGTCTGTGTAATGTACAATAAAGGACAATTTTTAATCACTATTATTATTAAATCGAGTTAATGTTTAACACGATGAAGTATCCTACATATATATACACAATAATTCAAAATTTCATCCACTATCCAAAATATACATAAAGTCTATATTTATATAAAGTAGCAATCAAATCAAGGTTTTTCATAAGTGTGCTTTCATATCCTTCAGGATGGAGAACATATGAAAAATTTCAAGTTACATGAATATATTATTTAAATTTCTCTCTTATTAAAAGACAATAATTAATTTATTGTGTTCATAATACCCTACATTTATAAAAAGTTTCACTTTTAAAACTAAAGAAAAAATAATAGGTAATCATGAATCACTAATGTTATAGAATACTGTAATCTCTGGTTTAAGGGGGTTGATCCTTTAAAACATTTTTATCTAGACCTATATATCTATAGGTCTAGATATATCTATATTAGGTTTATCTATATATATCTATATATATCTATATTAGGTTTATCTAGAATTTGATCACAGACATATCACCTTCATCATACTATATGTATGTCATCAAACTAGTAGTTCTATAAACAGAGAGTTCACTTTAAATAAATCAAAGGACTTGGAAAAAAGTTGTTATGCAAATATGTGACAATATGAAATGTAAATGAGTAACAAAATAAGGCAGTGAGGAAAATAGTAAAAGTAAACTAGAAAGCTATTTGGAAAGCTTTATAAAAAGAAAAAAAGAAGTGATACAAGGAGGTATATTTAACTTAAACTCTGGTTGAAGTCTCACTGGATCACTTTTTTTTCATTATTCAAGCCTATGTCCTACTTTTGTTTGATCATTTAATTGAATACAGTGAGCTACAGCGCTCAGCTTGATTTGGTCCATTTAACTATGGCAACATGTGCTACACCAGGATTTAAAGGACCTGTTACAGAAAAATACAAGTGAGGCTTTGTTTCCTGCCAAGAGGTTCAGAATTCCAAAAAGGGAGACGTTCAGCAAATACTGATTTCAAGTTAAAGGAACAGACTATTCATCAGTTCTTGACCTGAACATTTTTATAAACATACATATTTTATAAAATCCAGTAGTTAGGCATGGGCAGCATCACTGTACAGAAGTCATATGCATTTTTTTAATCAAGGAATTACTTATATTCCTCATTTTTTTTTAAATCAGAAAGTGTTTTCTAAGTTTTATTTGGAAATACATTGCTAGATACAATGGTGGTTTTTTTCTTTCCTTTTAAACTATAAAAAGATATTCAGGGAGACAGACAAACAAAGAAGAAAATGACAAGGGATTACCTATTTCTATGACAGGGTAATGAAAGCACTTCATTTTCAACAGGTGCTTTGTGCTAAAGAGGAAACGTATGTGTGATTTATGAAGGTGTGAGCAGAACTTGTATATGGAGCTTAAGAAGTTATTTGCCTCACTTAGTGTACAAAGCAATATAGATTACACTTAATAAGGCAGAGGTTTGACAGAAAACTGACAAGTAATAAAAATCAATGCAAGTGCTTAGGCTCCACAAAAAACAATGTTACTTAAAGCCAGATCTCAGAAGGCAGTAAGTACCTTTTCAGAGCAATGAACATGACATATGAACATGCACATACACAAGCACACATTCAGAAACTACTATACTCCTGTAGTTGCTGGTACTGAGCATTTCACAGAAGCGGCTCAGTACCTTGCTGGAATGAAGCCCTGATAGCAGTGCTGCAGCCACCAAATGCAAGAGAATTAGATGACTCCTGCTATTCTATGGCAAATGGCATCACCTGACCTGAAATCATGTGCCAACAGCTGCAGTTGCAGACTCCTTTCATACAACCCTGGGTAAGAAAAAAAAAACATAAAGAGATGAACACATTATTCATGAAGCAATAACAGCTTTCCACTTAAAATCACATTAGAGCCAATTTACCTTTCCCTTCTCTAAAAAAAAAATCACAAGCCACTTATTCATTAAGTGCACAAATGAACTTTCAAACACTAGAATTTGGTCTCAAAAACAAACACAAGAAGTACAAACTACTTCATTGCCTTTTTTTTTATCCAACAGCATAAGGCAAATTTGAGCACTGGTAGATCGATGGAGTCTCAGCAAAGGAGTGAAAGTGTGCAGTCCTCTCATTTGATGCAGTGCTGTTGAGCTATCACCAAAGCTTTTCATCCACTTAAAGAGTCTACCAGGAGCAGGAATATGGGAGGCCAAGAGATCAGCAAGGCAGTGATCTGAGAGGAGAATGGGAGACACCTGAAACAGTGAAAATTTAGGATAGAAAAATGGGTAACTCCTGCTCTCCAGTCATGATGGGATCTGAGAGCTCATGACAATGTGTAAGCAAAAAAAGTTAAAGGCATCCAAAGAATGAGGCCAGAAGAAAAGAGTAAGAAAACAGGTATCCTGAGTATTCAGGAAAAGAGGGGTGAAACCACCAATGGATATTCCTGGTGATTATTCAAAAATGTAGGAGAATCAAGAGACTTCAGACTTGCAAATACTCTTATAAAATTATGGGTGTCTAGGAGAAGACAACTTTCATTGCTGATGAAATAAATCAATAGAAAGGCTTCAGGTCATGTGGTGGAATACAGACTAGAACATCTAGCCAGAAATAAGTGTTAGAAGGTGTCATAAAAGGATGGAGTGGAAAGTGAAGCAGTATGATCTGTAGATGGAAAAAAAAAAAAAAGCAAGCAATTTATTTAATCCATCCATTTAGAAATGGAAGGACTGTGTATTGTTGTTTGTGGAGGGGAACAAAGAGGGTCAGCAGTCAGCGGAGAAATGTCTTGAAATGACTGACTGAGGAAGCCTCTGTTTATAAAATTAGTTGCCTGTGCTTATATGTACAGTCACATAGTCTGAAGTTCTAAGCAACTTCCTACTTTGTGAACACATTATTATCAATATTACAGATGAATGTAATGCAGTCATAATGCACTCTAGGCTTTTAAAATCAAGTCGTAATGGTTTTCCTCCTAAATATGCTATTGTAGTTTATTTCCAGTCAATATTACACTTATTTCTTTTTAACTTGAGTATTCCTAGAGGCTTCTTTTAGACTAAAATGACAATGTGGTATACAAATTCTTGAACACCCTAGCAAGGTGCTGCTTGCTTTAGTTGAATTAATCAGCCGAATATCTTTTCTCAGCTCTGCCTCAAAGAAGCAAAAATTTCTCTGTGTGATCTACAAATGATTTGACTCAGTGAGCTGATGAAACCTTACTGGTGATTTACTTTTAGAATACTGTATTTTTCCAGCGTGAGTATTTAAAAAAGCTTCAAAAAGCATACAAATAGTAGTCAATATTTTAAAGGCAAAAATTATAGAAATAGCTACCAAATACTTACATAGTAAATGCCAAGCATTCTATGGAGAGAACATGTAGTGGAGTTATTCCATGGTAGGTTTACTCAATCCCTTATTCTATTTTTATCACTTTTTTTTTTCAGTATTTATTTTCTGTATTGACTTCAGGAGCATCCTCTTAATTTGGCTTGCAAATTAATTTTTCAATAAAATCATCACCATCAAACCATTTAGTCTGGTAAGAAACTCGACTATATTGTGTTGTTTGTTAAATTATCAATATTAACTGTACTTAATGGTGCTTTCCATTTCATTTTATTTATCAGGCAAGCATGAAGGGCCACATAATGTGTTACTTTCTCTATTCAATATTTCTGTCCTTCCGTCAAGACATCCACCTTCTTCAAGGAAGTTGTTATTTCTACCCACTGATGTAGCTTTTGCCCTATACACAATGTTGGAAGTTCCATAGCAGTAGCAATTATTCTTATTTTATTTATTAGACAAACTCCAATGTACATTTCAAATGCCTTCACCTCCTGGCAGCATTATACCCCGTAATGTTACACAACAGATTGGAAACCAAGAGTCTGAATCTCAGCCGTTGCACTGCCTGGTCATAACAACTTGAGTGACTTTATGTACCTGCTAGGTAGCCAGGGCACAAGGCACTTCACTACGTAACCACGTGGCCCAATAATACAGTACCAACACTGCTCATAGCAGGCCATAAGCTTTGTATTGAGATCCTAAGTCTTGTCAGACCTGCTCTGTCTGAACTTTGCTTGATCTGCCGGTAGCTTTGTTTTACTCCTTTTAGCTGTGACAGCAATTTCTTTAATTCACCACATGTCTGTGGCCAATTAGCATTACTTACATTTATCTTCGCATGCTGCAGTTGAAGCAGGTTGCAGTTAGAAGCAGGTGTTCTATCTAGAATGAGATATTTACGACTCTAACATAATGATGTCGTATAGAGAAACACAGGCCTGGTACAGTAACAGAGACCTTGAGAAACAGAGGCACAAGATGGGGCGTAGAGGAGTCCCACTGGATGAGAACAGAGGGGACACAGGCTTGGCACCGGCTATCCCAAAGCTACCAACAACTCTCCAGTGGTCAGTAAAAGCAATGCAGACCCAGGGCTGGGCACACTTGGTTTTAGGGGTAACAAAGAGGACACAGAAATAGTATCTGACATATAAAAGCCACTATACATGGTAAATTTTGTAGTAACATCGAACTGTAAACTAAAAAGAGAGAGAAAGGTATAAAATCATGTTAGCAAGCATCTGAAAATGGCCCTAAGCAGAGGAAAGGAGGAAAAAAAAAAAAAAAGACTGACGAAATAGAGAGGAAGAGAAGAAATGATCAACATGAACATCCTAATCCCCCCAACAAAGGACCCCAGGTGCTAGCCACTCACAGTAGCAAACTCCACCGCAAACCCTAGCCTGAAACCACTGACTTCAGGACCTAAAGGACCAGAGAAAGGGCAACCACACCACCTGGAAAAGTGCTAGAAACTAAGTGAATTACACTTTTAATTGTACTATTGCAAATATTGTGACTTTTTCTGTATGTAAGTAGTCTACCTGGATTATTATTCTTTTTTTTCTGTAATAATTGTATCTAGACTATTAAGTTTATACTAATGGTAAATTGTTGGCTTTAATTATATGTTTATAAAGTGTGCCTCCTTTTTGCTCTTAAACAATATTTTGAATGCAACAACATCTTTGCATTGCAGTTTGTAAATTTCATATGGGAAAAAAAACCCTTGTTATATACTTTATGCTTACTGGAGGGCTATAAAATCCTATTCTGAACGGAATATTGGTAATGATGGCATTGTTTGCATTAAAAGGTGTAGGATTCAAAAATGTCTACAAAGTTCAAACTGATCCCATAACACATGCATGAGAGACTTGCAAGAGAATGTTGAGATGTGTACTTGTGGCTGCTTATATTTTCTCTGTATTTTTTTTTCTCTCAACAAGTTGTAGTTCCCCCTTATTCACAGCATCCCTGACAAAGCAATCTAGATGTCTATTCAAATGGAGTTCCTGGATATATTTTACAGTTGGCTGTCAATTCAACCTCTGTAATACACTTCAAATACAAAAGCAAAAAAAGCAAAATTCTAAACTGACAAAGCTAGGGTTAATGAATATTTCTCTCTGCTGTAGTTATTCTTATGTCTAGCCTAATTTAGAGGTTATTTATCAGATTCACATCCTCAATACATGTCCCTTATTTTCAGTGCTATGCTTCTGCGTATGGCCAAAAGCCTCTGTAAACAATTTCAAATATTTTTATAAAACACAGATGTACTGTTAGCATTTTTCAGTTTTTATCTTTAAGATTATTAGGATGTTAGTCAATCTGTTTAACACCTTTGTGAACTTTGTTCTAGTTTCTAAACCAAATCAAACTACATAGATGATTTTTCCAAAGAAACTGTGAGAAATGGTGTGAGATAATATTTGCATTCCAAAGTTTCTTGATCTTGCCAGATGAATAGCATCCCACACAGAAAAAAGAAAATGGGCATAACAGTTTTACAATTTCCTATGAAAGTTATTTCTTCCTGTGCAAAACAAGGACAAAAAAAAAATAAAAAATGCAGCATTATGTTAATAATAGTACATAAAGATACACACAAGAAGGAGGGGATAAATTAAGGTCAGTCACACTGTAAATGTAGCATTTCTTAATGTATGAGTAGTTGCTTTCAGAAGAGGACTACTGGATGCTTTTCAAATTCACCAGAATTTTAAAATAGAAAAATACAATAAACAATCCATCTTTACCTTGTTTTTAATACATCAGTAGGATATGAATTAGCATGAATCTTTAATAAGCAAGCTACCAGAGTAAAAATTATATCTGGCAGTACAGGGACTTGCTAGCCCAGGGAGAGAATGAGCAATGTTGTGTCTGTGAAACAGTATGGGCTTAGTCTATAGTGGCACACTCTCATTATTCTTCACCAGTTAGGAGCCAGAGCAGCACATCTTGCATCCTCAAACTGTAAGCTAGCGGAGCGCACTCCTGCATATGCGTAAGTCTGCACATATATGGGTTACTCCAGGATGAAAGTTCCTTTTCCTCTAAGACTGCTCCATCGTGAGTTTTTGTGCCTGGGCCTGAATCTTCATGGGTATTTAATATAGCAGGCTAACAGATCCCTTACAACTAGACAGATGAGAAAGAAAACCCCACAGAAATGTGAACAATATTCAACAATATTTCATGAGGAAAATATGCATTCTCTGGAGGTCTTTTCCTACCTGTTAAATTTCAGGTTTCTGTAGCAATTTACAAATATTATGACTGTTCATTAAAAAAGACCAAAAAAAAAGAAAAAAAATGGTAATTTACTGTGATACGTGTTAGTCACACAACACAAGTGTAATCAGCTTGCCATTTTACATAACATATCCACACAGCTCTATCTCACAAAGGCACCACAGATGTTCTCTAGGTTAGTTAAGGCTGATTTAGATACGCAGTTAAGCAGTCATCTCTAATTCCTCTAAAATATCTGGATTTAATCCCTGCTTACATATGGATGCTACTTTTTTTTTTTCAAAATATATTTTTACAGTCTTCAATAGAGACCATTTTTTTGGTTTATTTTCTTTTGAATTGAGATGATACGTTCAGGTTGCCACAGTTGCAGCTACACATCCATGTCTCCGCCACTTTTTTTTTTTTGCCTCTGCTTAATAGTTTGCTTGATATTATTTTATTTATTTTCTGATATGTTACAACTTTCCTACCCAGGCTTGGACAGTTCAGCAAAGAAATCCACATCAGAAAGAATTATTCAGGGTTGCAGAGAAACATGAATGTTGCCACAAGTAAATGACAAGAGTGTAGGGAAGACTCTCTTAGGGGAAAGATCACAAAAGAAACTCCGTTCTTATCTTGTTTCCATAACCATATACAACATCACATAATTTACTGTTCTCATGTTTGCAGGTGGTACAATGTACCCAGGCTGTTATAGGAGCTACAACTTTGCACGTGTATGTTATTTTTCAGGTTTTGGATACAGACTTTTTTTTTTCTGTATTGTAAAGGAAGGTATTATAAAAAAATGGAAAAAATGGACTATTTCAGCATATGATATCTGAACACAAATTCTTTTTAGACTACTGGTTTGTTGATTTTTACAGTTTACATGCATAAAGCCTGAACTTGTTTTGAGTGCTTTTTATACAACTATGTTCATGTTCTATATACGTCATATAAATGAGCAGATACATCTCTTGATCTGTACTGTTACCATAATGTTATCATAAAGACAGTAATTATGTGAGGTTTTGAAGAATAGATTACTAATTTATCTCAAGAAACACTAGCAATCTGAAGTATCAATATTGTCCCCAAACTAGAAAACATAAAGTAGTGATATTGATATGCTTTTGATACTGTGTTAAATGTTCTTTGACTAAATGTTTATAGTTGAGGAATACACAAGATAATATAAATACAGCATTTCTTTTTGGCTGATTTTGTCATGCAGTGGTGACCCCTGAAGTTTGTATCATAAATACCCCAGAGTGGCTATTATTACCCATGCATGCTGTGCAAGGGGAAAAATGTTACTGTGTGATGTCTTGAGGATATTTTTAAGGAAGGTTAATTCCTTTCAGTGCTGTCTGAACCTGGTAGCACATGAAGAACAATCTGAATAGATGAAAATGACAGTGGATGTAGCTGACGATACAGTACCAGTCATGATGGAAAGCACACCAATTAGATAATATTTAAATGAACACCTAAAATTGTTCTTTTTAGTATCTAAAACAAAGTATTAATTTTCCTTTCTAATCAGACTCTAATCATGCTTTGTTATAAAGTCTAATCAATAATAAGATAGGTAAATATGAATTTATTTAATGGGTTTCCAGGTGAGTTGATACTGGTCAAGAATCATATAAATTCACATGCACTTAATAATATCCTATATTCCATGCTGTATTAACAATTTGAAACCCCATTTGCCTGAAATATTCTTACATACAATGGGGTTTACTATTGTGGTTTGGAGAAAATGATATTATGTGATTGTGGAACTATCAATTCTTTCCCCACTTTTTTCCCCCCTTTCCCACTGTGACACATAAAAGCTATAGAGCTAAACACAGAATTTCAGAGGAACAGTCAGCAGTGGAGACATGAAAATTTAGTCATTTTGGACTTCTTCCTGAAATTCCAAATACCTATTTAATTTCACTGCAGTTCTCTACAGTGATTCCCCTTCCTCTGTCGTACCAAAACTTGTGACATATGAAATGACTGTACCTGAGTTTTCAATGGAAAAGAATCAGAAAAAGATGAGGGAAAGGTAAAGTGCATGAGTGGAAATTTGGTCTAGTTCTGGGTTCTCCACTACAAGACAGATATGGACATACTGTAGTGAGTCCAGCAAAGGGCCATAAAGATCATTAAGAACCTGGAGCATGCGTCACATGAGGGGAGGCTGAGAGAGATGGGATTGTTTAGCCTGGAGAAGATAAAGCTCAGGGGGATCTTATCGATGTGTATATAATATGTCCTGGGATGGAGTAAAGAAGATGGAGCCAGGCACTTCTCAGTCATGTCTAGTGACAGGACAGGAGGCAATGCTCACAAACTGAAACATGGGAAATTATATTTAAACATGAGAAAAAGCTTTTTTACTGTGAGTGCTGGACTAGATGATCTCCACAGGTCTCTTCCAACACAAATAATTCTGTGAATTTGTGGTTCTGAGATGAAAATAAACCCAAATCCAGCAACAATCATGGATAACTACTGGAATATTCAGAATTTCATTCAGAACCAAATCTTTTCATCTCCAAATAAAATGAGAGAGCTATATATCAGTTCTGTATATTACAAGTCAATCCCAAGCTCATGCAGAATAAATATTTACTGTAAATCTTTGAGAGTTTTTTCATAATGTGATGTAATTATAGTAAGAAATGCACATGCAAAATTGGCCAGTTAGTATACTGTAACTGAAATGCCATTCTTGCCCGTTACTGAAATGTCATTCTTGGAGACAAGTTTGAGTCATATAGTAAAAACACGTTTTGTGACTTTGTGTTATTGGTATGTATAAGTAGGTATAAGAAATTGATAGGTTTTTATCTGGAAAATAAATATAACACTTGCAGTTCTAAATTACTATAGTTCAAGTAATATTGAAGTACAAGATGGAGAGCTGAGAAAAATCAAATTGGTGAAAAAATTATTCCATCCCACCAAAAAATATGTTCTTAATAAAAGGCTTGTATTTTGCAAGATTGCTTTTCATCTCAGGTTTTATTTTTAGAACCCTTTAAATTATAGATTCCATATTTTTTTTTAATACTTAACAAATTGAAAACCTTCTCTTAAGTGTGTTCATTAAAAAAGCATATTAGTTAGCCACTCAGTGAACATAAAGCTGTTTTGTAACTGATTTTTTCTTTTTTTTTTTAACTTGGGCAAGGTGCATTGTTAGTCAAGAATCATTTTGGTTTTAAGGTATGTTCTTTTAATGATAATAGGGTGAGCTAAACTGCAGCATCTAGTGGGATTGCTTGACAAGGAAGCTAGATACACATAGATAAAAAAAAAGAAAAAAACAAGTCCTTCTTCAGCACTCTTCTTCCAAGTGGAATAGACAAGGTTTCTCCAAAAATTAGCCTCCAAATTATACTGACTTCTTTAATTCTCCAGTTTGGTAAGTCAATCTTTTTCAGGCTCATATATAGCAGAATCATAGCATTTCCACAATCAAATGATCCTTCGTATCTTGCAAGAACAGCCAACTTGCTAAATATGTTCATTGCCAGCAAGTTCTAGCTGATTTCTTAGTACTACTTCATAATTCATGGATTTTCAACCATTGAAAGGTTTGGAAGATCACTGGGCAGGAGGTGTTTGAAGGTGTTTCAGATGCTAACTACACCACACTGTTTTGTTTTCTTAAATATTATTTACTGCATAGTGTTCTAGTTATTTTGTAATGAGAAACCACACTGTGGTAAGTGACTATTTTTGCTTTTGCCCCTCACCAAGAAAAGTAGAAACAGTGCAAACTCAAAGGGCAAACAATTCAATAAGCTCTAAAGAAAAAAGAAAAAAACCCATCTATTCTGAACTCTGAACTGAAGGTAGGTCACCTGAATGGAAGTTAGGGAACCCAAATAAGAGGGAACTTGAGAGACAAAAGGCCACTGATCAATCCTTCAAGATCTATGTAGGTTTCAAGATTTTGAAAGGTGGAATTACTAAAGCTTCATTCATCCTTTATGAAAGAAAATCACCAGGAGATGTGACCAGCAAGATAATGTGACCATTATCTTTATTGCATTTAATTTTGTTCATACGCCAGTGTCATCCACTCAGTCCCACCTACTGGCCCCCTAGATCCAGAGGTGGGGGATGAAGAATGAAGACAAGGCAGTACTGGAGATAGTAAAATGATGACTTCCTTTGACACAGATGTGCCCTGCCATGGATGTCCTGTATCTGCACTCCCTTAATTACCACAAAAGCATCATCAAACATGAGCTGCCTTTTGCAGCACTTTAAAGTGGTCCCTGGAACAGTCTAACTCCTTGCCTAAGCTAGGAAATTCTTCAGCAGAGAAGTAATTAACACATACCAAAACTGTGCCAAGGCCTGAATTACCATTTTAATATAGTTGCCAGTTTAATTACATCCTAGTATCTGGCAATGTTTAATTTACTAGTATAGACACAGCCTTAGAGGTTAGTTTTAGAGCGTAGGGGGGACACAAATTGCGAGAAGACACAAATTTGTCAACAAGTGGCTGAACATCAGAAAAAAGAATTCAGGGACATTAGAGTAAGATGTAAGGAGCATTAAAGGCTACATGCAGGGTTTATAAATCACACAAAGCTCAATTAAATTAAAATAATCAAGTTTTTGAACATGGAAATATAATTAGTTCACCACAGTAATCTGAACTCCTCCCTAGGCTTCCTCCACAAATAACTTCTTTTGGTTACTCTTTGGAATTTCAATTACAACCAGATTTTAAACAGATATTAGAAAGAGCAGATCAAATATGTCACATGCTGTTCATTTCAATGCAAGAGGCAAATAACTCCTTCCTCAAACTACCAACAGTGTGCAGTGGCATTAAGGCAAATTTTAAAACCTACCCATTTTAGTCATTACATTTAGTCACAAATAAAACTATAGTGTCCAAGATGTACCTTGTAAGTAATAATTTTAGCTTAACTAACTGATCAAATTATGAAATCATAGGCCAGGTGAGATGACCTCACTGAAAATGAAAATTGATTCTGTTATTTATAACGCAAGTACTTAAACTGTTGTTTATATACTGTCTTGCTTCCAATGGACTATACTTACAAATTCGATATCTCAGGAAAAGAACGTGCATTGTCAACAGTTCTGTTTAGCTCTGTTAAAATGATTAGTAAAACTACACCGTCCTATAGTAATTATACCAAAGAACATTGCATTCTGAAAATCAGCATCTGCATGATTGAAGCCTGATTGTGTCAAAAATACATGTCAGCACTTAAAAATACATCAGTTTAACAGCTGGCTGATATCTTTTTTTAAAAAAAAACAAAGCAAGTTCATATCTGAGTAGGACATTGATCCCAGAAGACAACATATTTCAAACAAAAATGCTCAAAATTATGGTCACTATGGGGGATTAAAACAATACAATGACCATATAGGGACTTCTGTGACCACATGGTGAGTGTATACTTTTTCTTATGTTTTTATATATATGTGCATGCAAGAGAGAAGACTCTATACATTCAGACACAGCATGCATTTTAAAGGTGTTAAGAAACCTTATTTTCCCATGATTTCAGATTCCATTTTGGAGTAGCCTGACTTATACAAGAAAAAAAAGTTTAGTATTGCCCCTAGGATGCATTTTTAGAGCTACGTATATAAAAATTATTCTTAAATTTACTAACACACTCTGGGAATGTAATGCATGCACAAAAAATCTTTTTATGCACACCATAATGTAGAAGATAATAGGTGAATAAAGAAAGTCCTATGGAGTGCATAGCCTTCTAAAAAGTAAGGGCCTTAAGTTGGATTTTTAGTAACAAATTGTCAAAAAACACGTAGAAAAACAAAAATAAAACAAATTAGTCCAAATACATAGGTAATTTTGCTTTTAATAGACTTTAACATATGCTACATGTCAGCTAAAATACAAAGGAAAATACCAGATTTCTATACAGTCCAAATGACTGGGTAATAATCAATGAATCCATCAACCAATCAATCAATCATTTAAGGCAAGGTATGTAAGTATTGAGAGAGGTCATATACATATAGGGCTGCTTTTACATTGCCGCCAAATACATTGGTGCTCCAGTCAAAATCAGTCAACATGTACAAATCATGATCTATTTCAGTTAATGTGACAATAGTATTAATTTCTTTTTGTTCCAGTGTGCATATAAACAAACCCACCTGTTTTTTACTTTGTACCTATTGTAATTTTTTACATCATAGAAAACTTCTGGTTGTTCCTCCCTAAAGAGCATTTAGTTAGATGGTTTATGTGAGCAAGGTATAGTTAATGGTATTTTTTTTCCCTATGTGTGCATAGAGTTGTGTTCAAGGAAATTTTTAGACTAAATTAATCCAATGGGAAATCTCACCTTCAGGTTCAGGTTTATTTCTAATTCTTGATATGTTTAGAAAATAATAAACAGCTTCTATTCTTTCCTACTGTGAACCACATTAGTTGCCAGAGCTACTGCAAAAGTAGAGCAAGAGAGGTGTGAAAAAAGCATCAGTTTCCTCAATTGTTTCTGCTGACCTCAGAGAAGAGCTGCAGGTTTGTAATGGTAAGATGAATGTCAACAATAGCTGAAACAAGCTTTAAAAGAAAGAGTCAAGGAGCAATTTATGGCCCAAATGGCTGGCAATTACTTCTGCTAGCCAACGTGTACAGAAAGGTTGCTTGTCAGCTCCCTAGGAATTGCTTCCGAGCTATTAATTTCATTTTTCCACCTCTGTAACCCATTTTCTGTTCTTTTCTTTACCTGACACTGACAGGACATTAGAAGAGCTAACAAACAACCTCCCCCCACAGATCTTCTTGTTTCTGCCTCTGGAGTAAGAAACCAAAATGCCATTACGATTATTTTCTGTGTTAGAAAGTAGAATGATAAAGTATTGAAAGGGAAGAATCAGGTTTCTCATCTGTGAGCTGTGGTGGACATATTGTGGTGGTCAATATAGTGTTATAATATTCTAAAATTAAAGAAAGCCAAGAGCGAATGCGCAGAAGAAGGACTATAAAAAAAGAGAGTAGTAGGTCCAACGTGAAGAACAGATGCTACCAGAGTGCAAAACAAAGCACTGGAGACATCAATGATGGATAAAACTCAGAGGTTTTTTTCCTTCTCAAAGAGGAATAGTGGCTAATAGTGGCTAATACAAACATAGCTTAAGTTAAGGGATAGAAAAATGGAGGAAAAGAAGAAATAACGGCAATGTGATAAAAGGCAACGAGGTAGAGAAAAGAAGCAAAAAAAAGGGTGCTCGTGTTTCAGACAGAAGGTAGAGTCAAGGTAGGCCAGTTTTGGACTGTGACCAAGCCTTTGCTCTAACTGGAAGTAAGCTTATTAGAGCTTTAACATTATGCAAGACAAAGAATTGGAACAAACTACTTAATGTCCTGTAAGAAAGCTGAGCTTAAAATCTTAGGCAGCGTCCCTTACAGTGCATCTAAGTAGTAGAACTGGATGAAAGTCAGTTTTAGGCTTGGGTTGAAAACTTCTAATTTAAGACTAAATCTAGTTCTCCCACAATTTGAAACAGGGCGTGATCAATGTCTTTGAGTATTCTTTGGGGCTTTTGGTTTAGTTCTACTGCAGGTAGCATTAATCTGCTGTAAATTTCAAAATGAAAAGTATTCCATTGCCAGTCCCAACTTTGGGTTTAACACTGGGCTGTACACAGAAATGTTGTTGCTGACAGAACAGTCCTAGAAGACACATTACGTAAAAGTCATTTCACAGTAAGGTTAGACTTACTCTTCTGATCTACTGCAAACTAGTCTGACACCAAGCACAGTTGCCAGTGGGAAGGAAAAGCACTGAGAAAATGGAAACAGGGAAACATTCATACTGTGTTTTACAGGGAAACTTCAAACAGCTATCAGGTAACACCGGGGCTGTATTAGCTCCAAACTCAGAGGTTTTGTGCTTTAACTAGTACTGAAGATTGGTATCTTGTACCAAAGAAGGTGAAAAGTGATGTGATTGGGCAAAGACAGATAATTCCTGAAATTCAGCAGCTGGTTCCTGCTGTGGCAGTTGAGCGTCAAGAGCAAGGAAATGCAGTTAGCGCAATTGGATTGAGCCATTACTAACAAGTAACCTCATCTACAGGAGTCTGCATGGTTAGCTAAAACCAAACAGTCCCTGGATTAGCATTTCACTAGGCAGCATTTATCCTGCTAGCAGCAGCCAGTGGTCTCAGGTGAATTCTTTTTTTGTCACTATCATTTCTGTCTTTGCCATCCCATAACATATCTCTTTAAGCGGTTGCCATACCCATTTTTTATTCACTTAAGCTTCTATTTTTGCTGAGAGGTAATATAGCGCTGTCTGCCTATGCCTCACCCTGACACAGAGCTCATTTCTACCTCTGATAGATGTCACTTCCCAGGAAAAAAGAAACCTCATGTTCAGCTCCATCTTTGCAGAACTCTGTATGTGACAAGTTAGAGGACAGGGTGCAGCCAGAAATAGATGTATAATGTAAATCAGCTTTTGGCTTTGTGGCTGGTGCCGTTGTGAGGGTTTTGGCTTTTCTGACAAGACATTCTTCAATGACTGTAGCCTGCTAGGGAGGAATGGGATACACCTGTCTAGGAGAGGCAAGGGAATCTTTGGCAGCAGGTTGGCCAGCTTGGTGAGACAGGCTTTAAACTGAAGGACTCAGGCAGCAGGGTCCAAAGTGGCAATGCTCACACCACTGCAGCCAAATGGGGAATAAACCAGACCAACCAGACCAGTGACAAATGTTCCTCAGCTGCCTCCTAAATGTGAACCAGAAGACCAACCACCTCAAGAGTATGTATGCCAATGGACACAGCCCAGGGAACAAACAGCAGGAACTGGAGCTCCACACCCAGTCAGAAAGTTATGATATCAGGAATAACTAAAACATGGTGGGACAACTCACATGACTGGAGGATAGTGATGGATGGCTATAGGCTGTTTCGTAAAGATAAGCAGGGAAGAAGAAGAGGAGGAGTCACACTCTATGTTAAGGAGAAACTTGAGTATATGTAAGTCAACTACAACAACCCTGGACGCCCTATCGAATGCCTCTGGGTCAGGATCAGAGGGGTCATCTCCAAGGGGGATCTTACAGTAGGCATCTGCAACTAACCTCCAACCCAAAACTTAAGCAAGCTTCATGTCAATAGAACCTGGTTCTTATGGGTGACTTCAACTACCCAGACATTTGTTGGAAGAACAATTCTGGTTTTGGTGATGAAGAACAGAGATTCAATTCCCAGGAACAATTTCTAGAAAATTAATATGACATCTTTATGGTAAATACTACCTCCAAATACTGATCACTAGCTATAATCTCTATTTCACACTGTAAATTGGTTTTATTAAAGAGTTCATTCTAAACAAGGAGAAATCTCCCATAGGTAGACTATATAAACAAAGATCAAGTCACTATCTGGTAGGTAAGACTTGGATTAAACTCTTAGGTGACTTATCTTTGCCAAGGGTAGTTATTAAAAACAAGCACAAAGAAATGAGCATTAACTAGAATAAGGTATGGTAGCATGTAACAGGTCATTGCCAACAATATAATTCTTTTAAAATCAGCATTTTCTGTGGGTGCAAAGCCTATTTCTTTAAAGAATACCAACAATAAACAATGGAAACACGGTATACATATAAAAATATTCTAAAATAATTGAAACTCATATGTACTTCCTTGCACAAAAATTTAATGTGAATGTCTGAAGTAATGACTGCCATTTTGAAAATTGACATGAACCACCTCAAAAGAAAGCCAGCCTCAAGGGTGCAATGAAATAAATGTGAGCTGCCTCAGATATCTTCATGGTGATAGCTGTAAAGCTTATGTACTACTCCTAGGCAGTTAGTTGCATTTGTTAATATAAGTAACACAAATTACTAGATGTTTGGAATTTGTGAAATCAACCCCTTGAGTGAATTGTTCCAGAGACTTCATTCACAAGATAATTAATTAGCAATTACGTTTGGCTTTAGTGTCATTTAGCAATCCCAGCATTACTCATTATTTATACAAGTATCATGATTGACTATTTTCTCCATAAATGAGACGACATTATGGGAAATAATATCGTAAAAACAGTTACTTTACGGAGAATGATTTATCCTTCTTAGTGGCAGAGATTAAACACTTCTTTCAGGACCCCACTCTTCCTTTTGGGCAGTCTCTAATGTTGTCACCAGGCTCTTGCCTTCCTCCCCCTAAGCCTAATGCCTTCCTTCCCCTAAGCCTAAGTGATACACATGTACAAATGGAGGCATATTTCTAACCACAAATGATTAAAGCATTAGAGGCTAACCTAAGATGAAATTGGTGAGTGTGAACTGTGCTGCCCGATGGAAAGAGATTGAGATCACCAGTTAGGACACTTCAGTAAATTCTGGATTCTCTTGTAAATTTAAATCAACTGGCAAAGCTCTGGTTATTTTAAAGACAAGATGGGGTTCTCAAACTTTTTTTGAGAATAATAAAATCCTTATGCCTGTTAAAGTCTAACCCCAAAGGTTGCTCAGTATTTGGCTTCTCATTTTATTAACATTCAGCAATAAATGTCCAAGGAAGTATTTATATTTGCCTAAGGTTCACTTTATTTGGAATCCTCTCTCATACCGGATTTGACCTTCACAAATTCTGTTCCATAAGGGGTGACCTTTAGATTAGCCTCCTGTGTAAAGAAGTGACTATGTTTTCTGATGCTTTCCATTCTGCAAGTTACTAAACCAAAAATAAATGAATAATTTTAAATATCTGTTATAAATATCCTATTTTGTTAATGTTTTTCAAACAAAATAACATCTTTTCTAATATGTTCAAGGTCCCAAGAGTATTTTTCATTGTTTATTTCTTAATAACCTCAAAAATTTAAAACTTTTTGTTACATGCAGTTTTTTTTCTGTGCTTACCAGGAATATGAGCACATTTGGAGTGAAAAGAAGTTTCATGAACATAAATTCAACTTAAGTATTTTTCTGTTCTGTTAAAATGTTAATCACTTAATAGCATTTCATTATAAACATATTCAGATGCCAAAGAAACTGGAAAAAAAATATTAGCCTGAGAAATATGCACATGTTGCTGTTGAGTCAAATGCTGGCAATAAAAGCACAATGACATATTTAGAGTGTGTTCTTAAAAAAATATCACTTTAGAAATGTTACAGTTCTGAAATCTGAAAAATTAACAGAAATAAGTTGAACAAAAGTGGTTCTGAGCTGATACGGGGGGGGGAAAAAATCACCCTGTGGACAAAGACGCATTGGAGGTGGTTGCCTGCACAGGCCATGCAGTCTCCATCCTTTTCAAGATTTTCAAGACCCAGCTGGACAAAGCCCCAGGCAACCCTATCTGACCCCATAGCTGACCCTGCTTTGAGCAGAAGGCTGCATGAGAGACCTCCTGAGGTCCCTTCCAGGCTGAGTTACCCTTTGGTTCTAAGAAAATTGTTCCTATTACCCAGTTTTTTCTACCGGTGAAAAACCATCATCAAGTATAAAGATTCAGTTTATATCTCTACTCAGATGAGCTCCACTCAGTGATTAAATATCATTTATTAGGAAAAATTATGGAATCTGCATTGTGGTGTGCGTGTATCTCTGTGAGTACGAGTATGTAAGTTTTTCAGAATGCGTACACTTGAGACTGAAATACCATGAACCAATATTTTGAAGTTGTCATTAAAGTACTGTAACCAAAGAGCAGAGAACTAGAAACACAAAGAAAAAGAAGTAATTATATTGGGTGAACCATAAAGGTTATTATTCTGTAGTTGGACTCAGTGCACAATAGTTCACTCTGGTCTTTATTTTATATATATTTTGTTAATTTATGTTACAGTCGTGGATCGTGGCCACTGTATGAACTAAAAATAAATATTATTCATTGATTCTTAAGTATATACAGGTACTATGTAGTACCCTTGTTTCATACATATGCTTAAAGAGGAGATGAATGTATCACAATGAATCTCAAGAGTTGTGTCTATGTATAACATCATTTCAGTCTTATCACTGCAATATGAACATTAACTTCTCTAACTTATTTTCATATATATAGTAAGTGTAATATACCTAAACTTTTCTGTTCAAGAATCTTAAGATGATAAGAACAAGTTTACCACTGTAAATGCTTACTCACCCTACGATGTCTTTATACCTCAGCCACCTGAAGTCATCAATTCTAGGACAGTGCCGCTCTCTGAGGGGCTAAAGGAAGAGGAAGCAATCTCGTTCCTTTTGTTAGATACATCCAAAACAATTGCTATGTAATACTGTGTTACTGTCTCTTTCATACTGTACTTATGGTCTGATTTTTTTTTCCTTTGTTGTCTTTTTCTTTCTTTCTTGTTTTCCTGTCCTTTTTCCTTTGTATCATTTCTAGTATCTCCTTTGTCTCATTACAAGCTGAACACAATATCCAAGACATTTCACTCAAAGGACAAAAATATTCAAGTGTCAACCCCTTGAAAACATGTCACTCACAGAGAACAAGATGACAAAGTTTGTGTCCAGATTTTTTGTGTATAGAAAGTCTTTACCCTTTAATATCATCTTAAAGTCACTGAGAATACCTGATACCAATGACATACGATATGCAAAAGACTATAGCAAGTGTAGTTGTTCCCAATGAAGCTTGACAGATACAAGAATTTTTACTGTTTACCTTTTTGGCACAGATTGTAATGTCTCCTCGAATTTTTTCCATCTTTTGGCTCTGTAAAACTTTGTTCATTGTATTGAAGAGATCAACGGTCACTGGAAAACAACAACTTTTGGATTCAAATAAATCATTACTCTAATTGTGCTGTCAGAATTCTACAAATCAGCTTCAAAGACTGCACGTGAAGACGCTTATGATTCAGTGTACATTACATTAAAAAATATATATTGGATTTTTATTTATTATAAATAAAAATTTATATTAGGTACATTAGAATTAATAACTAAAAAAGTACAAAATTATTTATCTATTTGGTTCCTTGATAATGTTACTAATATACAATTTAATTAGCTTTTAGCAATCTCTAAAATATACTTTCTTGTCCACAAACTACTACTACAGAAACAATTGTCTTAAATTTTGTTTGAAAACATGTTTTGGGCAGCAGTTCTATGCTGAGAATCTCTCAATCTGAGGTTTGTTTTTTTTTTACCAATAAGAAAAGTATCAAATGTTTAGTTCTGTTTAAGGAAGAGAAAGTATGAACTTTTGTTATCATTCTTTTTCTCCACCACCCGCCCCCTGCCCTTTCATAGACTTAGTAATTCAACCACTGTGGGAACTTTTTGCTTTTGAGAATAACCAGTTGCAACTAAATTAATCTTCCTATTCAGCTGCTGCATCTGATGTCCCATCACACCTTTAATTAAAAATTGCAGAAAGAATGTTAAGTGTCATTAATATACTGTCCAGAATATTAAGCAAATCTATAAAGCAATTTTTAAAACATATGAGTTTCTTTGTTTAATACAAATAACTGTAACTATTCCTGTATGGATAGACTGTGGTACTAAGGCTGACAAAGACACTTAACAAATACAAAAGCAGAATTTTTTTTATTATATTTGTACTGAATTATAATGAGAAAGTGTAGTACAACCAGCTTTTATGTAAAAATAGCAGGAAAAGGATTTTTCTTTCTTGGTATATGCATATGGATAAACATCAGTGCTATGGGTGTTGATGTGCAGGGAACAGTTCTGTTTCTCACAGTGCTTTGAGAGGATACTAAGCCTTTCAGAACTTTGTATCATTTTTCAGAGCAGAATGAGTTAATGAAGCTCTAGGACCATTGTATTCTAGAGATTTTTAAATGGTGGTCCTGGATATTCTACAAAACACTTACGTACAGCTAGAGAGCTTCCTAGCCTTGCTGCTTCTCCTTCCTTTAAGGTACATTATAGGCAAAGAAAATGAAATGTACCAAAAATGTTTTGAGTATAAGCTTTTCATGCATCAGTTGCCATGATTGCCAGAGGACACTGTGAGATGGTAAAATGACCAGAAAAGGTAGCTAAGCCAAGAGAATCTCTCTCTTAAGACATGGTTTTAACATCCTGAGAGCTCAGAAAACTCTATTTTGAAATAGCACCTCTGCCTACTCCCACATTAATGAAGAGCTTCTGCTTTGCAATTGTCAAAAACAATTAGATCATAAAAAAGTCAGCAACTTTAAAACTATAAGATAATAATATCATATTTCTCTAAAATTATGTCAAACCTCTAATGCTACTTTGAGACACTTTATCATGTTCCTTTACTATATTGTATAAAGGTAAATGATGATTGTTGCTCAGTGTACGAACTTTCTGCCTTGCTATGATCTTTCAGTAAGACAACCCTCTGGGCTTGTTTTAAATTCCAAAGAGAATTCCCCAGACAGGTGAAATCAACTGAAGAAAATAAATTGAAACCTACATTGTAGAGATACCTTGGGGTTTGACTTGGGTAATGAAGTGAAATATAAAGCTGCTGTGTTCTGCTTGCAAGTGTACCTGAACTGTAAAGAAGGGTGTGATGTGTATCTGGAACACTAATCTAGATAGAAATCTAGGTAGAAATGCTAATGACAGCACTTAAGTCAGGCTTCTTTCTCTACCAATATTGCACTGGCTTGTACAACAGACACTGAAGTCAATGCCACAGCTTCTTAACTTATATTTCACAGCCAAACATTAACTTGATGAGGCACACCACAGCCTCATTAGAAACGTACAAATAATCCTTGAATCACATGGATTTAGATTTAATTTCTGCAGGCACAGTTTCAAGCTGGGCACATAGGAATTTTGAGTTTTTACATTCATTAAGAAATAATAATGATTAAAAAAACGTGAAGCAATGTGAGGTGTGGTGAAGTGAATCAGTTTCTTCGGTCTAATTTTTGGTTTAGGCTTTCAAGTAACATGTAAAAGTCCGTCCAAATACAGCAAACTCTGTAGATTCAGTATATGCTTCTACTTAGGTTACTTGCTCTTGTAAACATTTCCAAAGACTTTAGCACTTATTCCCCCCAAGTTTATCATAGATGTGTACCAGTGACCATCTGTTTACAAAGAAATGAAAGAATGTGAACTATTATTTTGATAAATGGAATAAAGAAGAAACTGAAACAAGTATTGCATCTCTGGATATATTTTTGAAACTAACAGAATATTTAAGAATATTTTTTATGATACATGTATGGACTAGGTTATGTGTAACTTGCCAAACGAAGAAATCAAAAACCGCTTTGACTCTAGCCCGATCCAGTTTCAACTCATTCATTAGAATTATGTTAGCAGTGACAACAGAAACCAGTAAAGAGTAGCAAAACATTTCAACACCATCTATAATTTGTGCAGCAAAATACTGAACTCCCAAATGTGTGTCAAATACACTGCTTTTTATCATGGGAAGCAGCCTCAATTAGAGCTGAGCAATGAAAAAGTAAATCTATTTCATGGAAGGTTTTGATATTTCAAAACTTTGTTTCATTCCCATACAAACCAAACTATTATCATTTTGAAATTCTTCATGAAAGGTAACACAGTATTGGCTGGGTGGATGTCACCTGGATAACTTTAGAAGCCCTGGGATCCTTGATCCTGGCTGTGTGTTTTAAAACATGGACTTTTTAGCCACTGACTAAGTAAATCAGTTTGCAGGTAACTCCAAACGCTGCTTGATATTCATGCAAATTTTATTGAAACAGAACAAACTTTGACAAATTCTTGAATTTTGGCAGTGTACGCCCAGGCCTATTCGTAAAGCAAGTGATTGCTACTGACTGAGACTGTATTCTATCAGGGTATACTGAGAAAATGTGTGATCATCTGCAAGGCAGAGTCACTAGTCTGTGGCAGCATGACCTGTATCATTTACCTTTAAATGAAAAAGAGTCTCAGGGGTCTTCAGCTCTGTGTGCAATTCAAGGACTAGTGCTAACTTTGAAAGTAAAACAAGCCTGTACAATGTCCATTCATTGCTTGCTTGGGATACCACATAAGTAAAACTACAAGAGCACAGAAGAAAGAATGTTCTAGATCTCATAACCTAAAATATTCAGGCCATATTTACTCTTAAAGTGTGGGGTCCTTAAGCTTTCGAAGGCAAGAATTTACTGACAATTCTAATAAACTTACATTTTTTTTGTGTAAGAGGAGATTGTAAGTATTGACAATAATGACTAAAAAAGCAGGATTTATTTATTGACATACCCAAAAAGAAAATAGCTTTCAAAATGGCAAAGAATATTTTTTACACCAATATAGTCCAAAGGAAACATCTTAAAAAGAAAAAAACAAACCTAGTAATTTCATATAGCTATTTCTATGCTATTTGTTCTTCTTGTCCCAACTAGGGAGTCCCCATGCATGGCCTTGGAGACTAAGATATAGTTCTGCTTCCCTGAGTGTAAAAAATGTTTTCAAACTCTGTAAAAATAAATAACATTTCAGAGAAAGACTGATGGAAGATCAAACTGTTAGGAGGTTTTTCCTTTGTTCAGTATTTTCTTTAACGTTTCTTCCTCCTAGCAAAAATTGTGTGTGTGTGTGTGCATTAGGGGGTGTATCAAATAGGTATTATGAACAGTAGCTTCATAAATAGTTACTGATTTCCTCTTTAAAGTGTAGTGTTGCCAACCACATTTACTGTACTATCTGACACACATAGTTTCTTGCTGATACTGAATGCCTTCTTACCGTATGAGTAGATACCGCTGCCTTTTTGCCTGTGCTGTTTTCTCTTTTGCTCTGATGTAAACAAGTGAATGTCATAACAGTTTTGAAAGCTGAAATTTAATAAAATAAACCTCATGTTTCTTTTCACTATGACATCCAGTTCAGAAGAAATGCATTCCTGTTTTGAAATGCCAATGTTTTACTAACAGCATCTGTGCAGACATAGTAAAAAACTGCGTCACAACTAGATCCCATGATGATATTGCTCTAAGTTAAGAAATCTCACTACACCGTGTATGGTTGGTTTTTACACCACTATTAAAATTACGAACTTTGGCTTGATTGTTCAAAGATTATTTTTTTTACCCTTTTTTTACTGTAAAAGTCTGTTTGACAGAATTCATTATTGGTGGTCTTTGTTGATTATAATTAATCCATCAATCTGTAAGATACAGTTTTTGTCTTTGACAGACATTTTTATCACCAACATGTGATCAGCTACGACTTAGTGTGCTGAAAACTGATGATGTAAGATACAGAGCTCTGTATCAAACCAACTACTTCTGTTCCAGCTGTGAGATCTACTTACTATCACTTTAGATACCAGTTGAAAGACATCTGGATTTCAGGCTTTTCTGTTCTAAAGTTTTGCTTGTACTACTCATTTAAATGGTATTTACTGTACTGGTTTGTGGTATTTTTATCCTCAGATGTAAGGTCAATTTATTTTTCATTCTCCATTCCCCACCATCCCCTACCTGAAAAAGAAAGAAGTATAATCTTACAATTAGAGTTATACCTTATTGCCTAGAACAGTGAATTATCTAAGCCTAAATTTGAGATGGAAATATAAAATAATATTTCTCAAAGAGCAGCAAGTTACAATTAATGCAAATACTTGTACTATAGCCATCAGAAAAATCAGATGGCTCTCCAGAGGTCCAGCCACCTGATTCAAACCTACACAAGTTCAAATGTGGAAAACAAGGAAAATTTTCTGAGGGTGGTCAATAATTGGAACAGGTTGTGGAATCTCCATCTTTGAGATGATAAAGAGTCAACTGCACATTGCCCTGAGAAACTTGATTGGATGAGACATGCTTTGAGCACTCGGCTGTGCTAGATGACCTCTGGGGGTCCCTTCCAACCTACATTATTCTTGATTCTTTGATTCCATAATGCAAAAAGCATTTATTATCATAAATAAGCAGACCAGAAATATATCATCATTGCAAATAAGAAAAAAGTTGTTGTTAAAAAATGAAAGAAAATAATTTTATTCTTGTGCATTACATATCATGAGCACTATGACAGTCAGGCCCAAAAATCATCTTGTGGAAAAATAAAAGAATATTAACATCTTTCTTCCAAATTACGTTTTTCCAGTACCAAACTCAGAGAGTTCAGACATTACGTACCTCTATCTTCCTTTTAGTCTCTGAGCTTTAAGAGTTGTCAGCCTCTCTTGTAGAGCTGTCAAGAATCAAAAATTTGTTTTTCAACAGCAGTTTAAAACTTTCATATACTCAGCCATTGGTAGGGGATCTTTTTTATCAGCTTGAGTTCTTCCACCCTCACATAAGTCTCATTTCTCCTTCTGCAACTTGTGACCATTGCTTCTCATTTTCTGCTGCACACTCCTGAAAGTCTAACTGTGTCTTCTTTATTATGCCCTGTTCTATCTGAGTAGTGGAAAAACTACAGTCAGGTTCTCCTAAAGGTTTTTCATCTGCCAGCTAAACAAGTACAGCTCCCTCAGACTTTCCTCATAACCTGTGTCCTTCTGCTCCTGCACAATGCCCTCTGATGGACTTGCTCCAGTAAGGGGCCCAAAACTGAGCATCTTGTGTCAGATATGGTTTCATATATGCTAGGTATAGGGGAACAATCATTTCCATCCAGTTGGCTATGTGCTTCCTAGTACAGCCCAGCATGCACTCACCATTCATCACCACAACAGCACACTTCTCGCTCAGTCCCCTGTCCCCTGAGACCGTATCTTTTTCTGCAGAGCTGCTATCTAGCACATGGATGTCCAGCTTCTATTGCTTCTTTATGTCATTCTGAGCCACATGCAATATTTTACCTTTGTCCCTGTCGGTCTTCGTGAGGTTCCTGTTGGCCTGTTGCTCCAACTTTTCGTTTTTATCCTTCATTAACACACTGTTGAAAACCCCTGTAGCATGTTCAACAGAAAAAAGGCATTTTACATTAGTTTTCAAAACTTGATCAAAGGTTTACTGTGAAGCTGGAAAAAGGCTATTTTTGTGTAACTTATGATATCTAGGTTATGATTTCTAGGTGTTTGGTTATATTTTGGTTTGGGTTTGTATTTTTTTTTCCTGCAAGAATAGTGTTTTGTTTTGTTTTGTTAAAAATGTGTGCTTAGTTTAGGACATCAAAGCAATGTAACATTGTAACATTTTTTGGTTTTCCTACCAAATAATGGCAGGCTTACAGCATTCACAAATTTGGAATGTTAATTAACTCCCATGGAGATGGAATATAGGCCTCTGTGTTGATGCTAATCGAAAGTATATATAAGAAATTCAGTTAATCACATGTTATAACATGATTCCATAAGTTATCAATTTTGTGTTTGTTATTAATATCTAATAATTATGCTGAAGGTGAAGAGAAAGTTTTCCTATAACATCTTGAGTATAGCAGACAGCTTTTTCCATTATCCCTGAAATCTCTTTTGAGAGTTTTTGAAGAAGTTCAAAATGTATACTTCTAGATATATTGTTTTCCTAAATGTACAGATTCAGCTATGACTTTGGAAAATTTACCAGCATCAAGAAAAATTGCTTCATTTATAAACAATAGTTTAGTATTGCTGTAGAAATCAGAAGGCAGTTTCTGAACAGAGAATCTCAAAATAGATACAGTAGGGAAAATAGTATGAGGAGGGACAGAATGGACCACTAGCTTACCCACACTGAGAAAAAGGAAGAAAAAGCTTGGGGTTATATTGGTACTCTGGTAATGTAATGTTGGACAGACATTTAATTAAGACACAGGTTTCTTGTCAGCATAAGTAATTTCTGTTACTTATATCCTCCTTTACTACAACCATAAAGTGACCAAAGCTGACATGGGTATAGAAAGCAAGAGCCACCTTAAGGTTGGTTGCCTCCTCAAGGCGCTCTACCTATAATTGGAGGTTATAGCAGCTTTGAAGCTACAATTTTATAAAGAATTCATCACCCATCATCATGCCAAGCTGGCAGATGTGTCCATAATGGGCTTTTTTTGGAACCTAAAATAGTGTAATTTCACAGTTTTGGTGAACAGGATGAAATGTTATATTGTCTAAATGAGAGGTGAGTCTTCCCTTCTATTCATTCCGTATCAAGTTGTTGAGTTTATCCAAGTTTACTGCTGTTTAAGTCATAAGGTTCCAGCTCTTTGTTCACTGTGAAATAAACAGCAGATTCTGTTTTTTACATTAAATATCTCCCTTTTAAACCACTTGAAACAACAAAATACTATGCAAGTCACTGGGTTCCCCTGTGCTTTTTCTTTGTTGTGAGGCTGCATTTTCTCCTTCTTTTTTTAAGATATGATTCAGAACACATCTTAAATCTTCACATATTATCTTCAACCTGCAAGTAGCATTTTATGGATTTAGACATTGTGGTGTGCTTTTTGCTACAGGGCTCTTAGGCACAGTTTACTGCTGCACTGTGCACAATAAATATATAAATAATTTACTTGCTTTATTCTATATAAATGATTTGTTTGCTTAATGTCTTGGAAATAATTTGATGTATTATAGTTGCTGTTGTTGTTGTCACCACATTACTACAATAAGCAAGATCTAGATCTCATTTGGTCTTCTGGAAATAATTTTTAAGTAAATGCAGATGTTTGCCTCTTTATTTTAATGTTATTTTTACAAGTTGTCTGTTAATAAATACTCAGTTGCATTATGCCATCAGAAACAAAGACTTCACAAGGAAGTATTTTTGATTAATCAGTCTCATTCTCATTTAAACCATTATTTTCAGTGCAGTATCATTCATACTCTCAGTAACATACAGCATACATGAAAAAAAGTCATCCATGCAAAACAAGTAAAAAATGATAGCTCAGAACCTCAGAACAATATAACAGAATTTTTACACAATCTGTCCATTCTCGTCTTCATGCACCCAAGGCAGAAACTCTAAAATGTCAGGAGAGTTTGCCTATCTTGCTTCCTATGAGCAAATGACAGAATTTACTTTCTTTCCTGCTACGAATCCTAGACTCATTTCCATATTAAAAGTATGGAGACACGGAGATTTCTCTCATAATTATGAATAGTCTATTGACCTAACACTTGTTAAATCAGGAAGATCAGAGAGCACCTTTTGTGTGCACAACAGCTATTTCAGATAAAAATAACTTTCAAGGCTACTAGAAAGTGGACTATATAAAATCTATAATTCACCACTACTATTCTTTACCCTCTTGTAAGACAAGGTTTAACTCTTTGATTTCTCCCTTCCGGTGTGTGCCTAGAATTGCTCATTTCTGCATGGCTTTTCTGTGTAATCATCAACAGAATAAAGTGGTAAGAACCATTTTCATGTTTTCATACCCTATGAGAGGTCAGTGTGGTGTTATCTCCCCTCTCTGTGGGAAGCTAAGAATCAGAGAGACAAATGATTTTCACAACTGGTGGTAACGGAATTTCTCACACCAACAAGCACGATGGGTTTGGAAGCTCATGTCCCGATTTTTCACCTCTTCATCATTTGTCAGAAAGTAACTTCTTAACTGACAGTCAAGCAAGCAGATTATTTTTACCCATATATTTCTTCAAGAAGGTAACTGATAGTGAAATTCTGGAATGTATTTAGACTTTATTCTTGGTCTTGTAGTCACGAGCACCTCTACTGCAAGCTCTCTGGTACGATTTTATTTCCTATTTTCGAAATCACAAACTACACCAAATAGACACTATGTCCAAATTTCTGAGTTTCCACGATGTTTGGAAATAAGCAGAAAAAGGAAAAGAAAAAAAATGTTACCATGTTTCCTGAAGAATCAGAAAGCATTTTGTTCATTTGTTCATCTCTGACGTGTCTGCATTTTATTTGGAAAGATGTCAAAATAAAGGACTTATTCTGAGGCTATTGCTGAAGCATATTTGTTTTTAAATTTATTTTCTCTCTTTCCCTAGCATATTGTTTCCTACGAAAACAAGCAATATTAGCAATATTTAGGCTCACTCAGCTGTTTTCTTGGTGGAAAACCTTAGCACATGTCTTATTACACTACACAAATTTCCACCATAACCTAAACTTACTAGATGAATGCAATTCATGTATTTAAAGGCATGTCAGAAGATTCTTCCTGTCTTTGTCTCAACCCATGAGCTTTTCCATCTTATTTCCTCTCCTGTCCTGCTGAGGAAGGGGGATTGAGAGAGCAGCTGGGTGAGCACCTAGCAGCCAGCCAAGGTCAGCCCACCACATCACTTCTCTCCGAACAGTATCCATTAATTTTATGTAATCATTTTGAAACTACTTGTACACCAGAGTACAGAGTCTCTCTTGTCACCTTTTTTTGTTCAAATCATAGCTGCTGTTCCGTTCAGTAGCCATTGCAAGTTTTCAGAACTTAAGCAAGAATGAAGAATGACTCTAGGATCTCACGGTAGTCATCCATAAAAAAAAGAGGAACATTCAACCATGATCACCTATTAAAAAGTAAGTCTGAGTGAATTTTTCTCTGTGGCAATGCAATTTTCCAAAGATATATTCTGATGTGTTTAACATAACACACGTTTTCTTTTCCTGCAATTCTGCGCCTCATTAAGGACCCAGCTTTCAAACTGTATAACAGCTAAAGTATTAATGACAGACAATCTACAGCTTCCCAGGTAAACAATTGTCTGTGGGTGTGTACATAAATTAATCTGTCAGGAAGAGGAAAAGTAAGCAAAGGACAATTGAAGCTCTGAAATTAAAATTAAAAGAAATTTTTGACCAACTGTAAAACCTCTGGTATTGAACTTTTCTAAGGTATGACATAAAGGTTTAGCATTGGTAAAAGATCCAGAAGAGATTCAGAGCATCAGATATGAAGTCAATTCATGTAAACACTACTGCTTAATTAAAATCCACTAGCAAAGAACAAAAGGGAGTAGCATCTTGCAAGTCCATTTTCTATTTGTTACAGTTTCCCTGACTCAAAATTTTGTATTAGAATTTCTTTTATGGTTCCTGATTCACAAAGTTCAACATGTCAGAAGTATGTGAAGCCACATACATACTATTAACAGTTACAAGCATTGTTTGGAGCAAAGACTCATCTTTTTTTCCTTCTTAACAGACGTTTAAGTTGAGACATAATTCCTTTTTACTTGTTCTAGGAGAACATGACTAACACTGGCCTATAGTAACTTATTTAATCAAACCTGTAGCCTTACTATTTCATTGTTATATTATATGAGTCTTAGAACAAAAATTTATCTTCTGTCACATCCTCTTTCAGTTTGTCTGTATTTTTGACAGTAAATAGCTTGAATTTTCAATACGAAGCCTGCATGCTAACTGTATTTTAGAAAGCTTTATTAAATATCAGTCAATTCTGAGGACAGACCACATGAGCAGAGAGACAGCGAGCCTGAACAGATTTCCTTCCACTCCACAGAAGTGGACAGTTCTATGTCTCAGCAAGTTAAGTGCAGATAACAGCACTGGAGAAATAAATTCTAGATGAGTTCAACAGGAGTGCAAAGATAGCTAGGAGGCAGTATGGGAGTGAATCATCCCCAAAGGGACTCTTTATCTGTGTTTCCAGCTGCTGAGTTCAGTGAGCACCCCTACTTTTTTCTCCATGCCCACCCTTCTCTTTTCATGACTGGTCCTTGAAATCTGTGTTCTCATGCAGAGCTCAGTGGTCAGCAGTAGAAAAGGGTAGAGACAGAAAAGAGGAGTAGGAAGTGACTGCTGAGTTCAAGAAGCAGAAGCACAGGGCACCGGTTACTAGTGGCTCAGTGATCAGCTACCACTCTAAACACTTATTCTCCCCAATGATGCTGAGCTGCCTTCAGCCTTGCCTGTCACCCTTCTCAAACGACTTCAAGGCAGAATGCATTTCAAGACAACTTTCACTTTGTGTGGATTTTGAAGCATCTGGAACATTTCTTAACTTTAAACAAAACTATCTCAGTTAAAAAAAAAAAAAAAAATAGTGCTCTACTATGGGAAACTAAACCAGCCATGTCTAATTCAAATAATTTTCACATAATGTCCTCCTACTTCATAATAACAGCATAAGAACAGCCATACAGGGACAGAATAAAGGTTTGCGTTGCTCAGTATTCTGTGGAGTACTATCCCTCCAGTGGAGGAAAAAACAGTGCCTGAATAGGTATAAAAAAAGGGAAATCATAAAAGGATAATGTCCCTACCCCCTCCTTAGTACACCTAACTCCAGCTGTTTTCAGCTCAGGGGACTTTCTGAGCAGAACATGGTTCCATATATGTCATTGCTTCTATAGATTTCTCTTCCATTTACTTGACCTGTCTCTGCTTGAATCCTAATGGGCCATGAACTGGTGTCTGCTTGCGTATTAAAAATAGATTTTGGCCTATTATTTTCTTCTGGGTACACACACACTTCAGCAGCATTATAAGTGCATCTTATCTCTCTTAGCAGAACTCAAAGTGAAAATGCTCTTGTGTTCAAGCACGTAGCATTGGGAGTGTGACGCTCATAAAAATACAGATTTTAAGACCATGTACTGTTGAAATGTTGATACATCTGCACCTGTTCTGTAGAGTTAGGTTAATATCTGTAAGGAACTATTCCTGTGGACTTTCAAACAGAAGTGTAAACAGTACGGGCAATTGCAAAAATAGATCCCTGTTGGCTATAGTCAGAAAATATCTACTGTTTCTCTCTTACTCAGTCAAAAATTCAGAAGTATAGAAAGTATTCATTGATTGAAGGTGTATTCTACAAAAAGGAGTCTTCATCTGAAATAAATGGAGAAATATTGTAAACCTATTTTTCTTATGGTCCCTACTTAAACATTCACTACTAGACAGAATACTGAAGCAAATTAATCTGAATGTATTAACATTTTCTGATATTGTTTCAACTATCTTCATTACCTAGGGAAGGTTTTAGCAGAAGACAGGGCAAGACGACTTCCAGATATCCCTTTAAACTGGAATTATTCTATAATTCTGTACGGCTAAGTAGAAAAAAAACAACCAAATGAACAAAAAAAAAGCCCAAACCCAAACCCCAACCAACTTACAAAGAGTTCTAAAAATGCTGATAACTGTTAAGACACTGTCTCATATTCTAAGTTGCCAGATTTTATTCTGACTAGTTAGTCTTGACATTAGGCTATGAAATTGAATATGTAGACATTGTAGAAGAAAAGCTTTATTTTGAAGCCCTTATTACTCTAATTAAATGAGACATGTAAGTTGTGGTAGTGTAAGCAGGGCAGAGAGTGACGAACTGAATTAATCAAATGTTCAAAAGTAGAATCCATAAACAGAATACCAGACAGTACTTCAAACAATGTTTCAAGTTGAATTTCTCAGAAGACAAGAGCATGCAGATAGTAATGGAACTTCTAATAGATTGTGTGAATTTCCAGTTTAGGGACTACTGATTTTTAGAATACAGGGTTATTTATTTTCTTCTCCATAGAAGAGAAAATATTTGAAATTTTAAATGGTTGGTTGCAAGAAAAAGCCACAACAAAATAAACAAAGACAGACAGAAAAGTGAACCAATGTAAAATGCAAAAATCTAGGATAGGTCTATCAGCTGTATTTGCAGTGTTATTTGCAAATTTCTCCTGGTTTGTGAAAACACACTCAATATAACATTCAACAACTAGCCTTCATGAACACTGCAGTTATTCAGCATCACTTTTTATCAAAATATGTGTGTAGTTTGTTACAGGACATTCTCTTGGTTCCCCCAAACTGGCTGAGCATTTCGGAAAAGAATAATGGATGAATAAACAGTAAAAGTGGTACTAACTAACACGCAGGAAAGTACCTGTGGTACACATTTTAAGTATTCCAGACTTGTAAGTATTTTGTGAATGCTATTAGTTGTCCAAATACTATTTTTCAGAAGGAAACTGACCCAGCTCCATTATGTGTCACTGGTCTCCAAGCTAAACCTTTTTTTTGAAGGATTATATGCAATTTAAATGGTGCACAAACTTCATGTTTGCTGTTGATAAAGGTGTGAATTACACGCGTAGCAAATACTGTTCTTAAACACTGTTACCTCATTCAGTTACCAGTTAAATTAATTAGCTTGCTCTTCTCCCTTTTCACTCATTTCCTTACTACTTTTGTACCACTACTTCTGAAGTAATGGGTTCTTAAGTAAGAAACACAGGTTCCTTGCTGGAGTTTTGTTTGTCTAAAACCCCTTCTCTGCCATTTACAGTTTTCTTCAACTTCGGTTTACCTCAAAACCTCAATTTCATTTAGTAGGGTTAATTTATACAATTGATCAGCTTACTACTATATATCTCCAGAGTCCTTTAACAGTTTTACTCCTTTATTCAGTTATTTACTGTAGTGAACCTCACTGTGAGTGACAGGTTTTTGGATGTTACTTGTTAAATATAGAAAAACAGCTATTTATGTAAGTTTTTGCAAAGATTTGTTGATTTTTCTTGCTTGCCACCTGAAGGACTATGTCTGCAGGGCTCTCTTCCCATAGACTACTTTGGTGTACACGCATAAGTCAAAAAAACACTCAAGGAATTTTACATGGTATTTACTTATGTAAATATGCATGTAATAAATAAACAATAAGTATTTTTTTATAGTGTTAATCACAGATAAATAGCATAAAAAAAACCTGGAGTAATTCTCACATCTGGTTATAGTATGTAGGTTTGTTTTTGTGTTCATGCTTTTTCCATAATATCTGCAAGGAAAGATGGGATGAATACTGAGATTTATAATTCAGAATGAATGAAATTTTGGCAAAGGGATGAATAACCAAACAAAATTTACAAAAAAAACAAACAGAGTATCTCTAAGCCCATTTACTTTTTTCAAAAATTGTTTTTGCCAGGTAAAAGACAGCATTTTTATTTTAACTGCAAAAGTAAATGAGCTCTGCTTGTTCTACAGTATTTACCTTGTAAATTTCTGTCATTATGAGCTCAGTTCGTAATTCTCTTATTTGATTTATGCTATACTCATTGCAAGCAACTCTTATTCAAATTATATTTGATGGATTTTTATAAAGATATTTCACATTGCCTTTTTATTAGTTATTAGAACTTACAAAACAGTTTCTCCTAGAGCAGCTGATCTGTAGCTTAGAGTAGCAAGTTCTTGTAATGTCTTATGCAACATTTTATGAAAGTGAGTCAACTACAGCTAATAGAGATGGCACCTACTGTCATATTTCGCTTTCCAGCTATCCTAGAACAAAATAAGTACATACGAGCTGTGAAAAACCAAATCAAAGCTATTACTGAATAAAGCTTAAAACTTAGATCTCTTTTTGCATAAAATTTAATGAAACAACCCTCCGACTTAAAAGAACCAAGGGAAGTTGTGCTATTGTTTATGCAATATAAGATTTCAAGAATACGCTTACTGCAAAATTTGGTCATAAAAATTCATTACATTTTACACCCACCTCCAATGGTAAAGCAGCATGTTGTAAGCTTACTGCTTGTATGCTGTGATTTATTTTACATACATAGGACTTTTTGACTAAATGCAGTGTCATGGCCCTGAGGGCACTGCTAGCCCTGACTGTCCCTGTCCAGCCCTCTGGGCCTCCCCCCACCCTGCCCACAGCCCAGGACCCCATTTATGGCCACTGGAGGCTGTCAAGCCCCTGCCCCAGTATGCCCTAGCTGGGCCAGTATCCAGCTGCCACAGCCCTGCACTGCTGGGTCCTGCCAAGCTGGGCCCACCTGCAGGTCCACATCGCAGCCTGGCCTGGGCCCAACCCCATCCCCAGGGAGGTGCCTGATGCCGGGGGCTGCCCTGGTGTTGATGGAGGGTGGTGGGAGAGGCCCTGGCTGTCAGGCCCTGCCCTGACCTAGACATTCCCCGTGCCTCCTCCTCTCAGTACCCTGACATGCAGTTCTACCTGAAATTTCTGTTTTCTGGTTACAATACACAATTAGACACAAGTTGTCATATGTATTCTCAGAGAGGGGTGACATGAGACAGTTGTTTCAGGGTGTGCAAAACTGAATCTCTGATACCTTCTGAATTGATCCCCACAGTTGTGCTCTTTGAAGGACTCCAGATGAAAGAAACAGCAGGCTCCTTTAATGTGAACTGCTGGACTGGATCAATGAGTTGCTGGGGGGGGGAAAAAAAAAAGAAAAACAAATTAAAAGTATTTAAGCACATAAATTAGTTAAGGCCAACAACAGTCAAATGTAAACATACAATTGATAATTTAAGAAAAGCTAGCAATTTTTTTATCATCTCTGCCAAATTTATTTAGTGGGCTGACAAAATATATTAGTGTCATAAGATTCTTTTAACAAGTTTAAATAATTTGGGAAAGTGTGTAACAATACATTGTGTTTTAAGAACATATTTCCAGCTTCCACAAATGCCAGTGGAAATGGTATCAGTCTTCCTTACAAAATTCTATGAAATACATAGAGTAGACATCAGAGACTGTTTTTCCACAGGCATTTGGGAAAGATGGTGCTATGCTGAAAGCCAGGAGTTGGGTGTACAGTTCCTTGAAACTGACCAAGTTCTTTGAGATTTATGTCTGAAGTACCAAGAAAAAACATTCTAACCATCTGTCAATGGTGCTATCTCTCTTTAAGCTTAGCTTCCATTCATGGAAGCACCGACTACATTTCTTACCAAGTCTCTCAGAAAAAGTCTTACATGACTCACCCCTTTATATCAGTGTGAAAAGGATCCCTTGAACATAAACCCTAACTTAGTGCACCCAAGTGGAAGTCATGTAATTTCAGTGCAATTCATTATTTTGAATTAATTTAGGGAGAAAAAAAAAAACAAAACAACAAAATCCTTAATGCTCAAGTAGTCTATTTTTCTATCTGTCTGCATTGAAACATCTATGAAGACATTTTTTAAAAGTCTGTATTTTCATTAGTACAGGAATTTTGACTGGCTTATCACTTAAAATATTATTCCTGAAATCACAATCCAGGTACCTTGAATGTGTAGAATTAGTATGAAGATTATAAGTTATGTTTACACAAACATGTACGTTATTTTTTTAAAAGCCTTCTTAACAAGCACAGCTCAAGACAGCATGAACTTTCTTTGAGTTCTACAGGCTGATCCTTTTTTTATGCATAATATTTCATTCAGAACACTAATTTTGCTTCTACATTTTGCACTTTAATATAATTAAAAAGGAAGAGCAATCCTTCCTGATTTATAAGTTTTGTTGTTGTTGTTTGCTTTTTTTAAAGTTATCCTGGCAACTGCCATTAATACTTTATTCATTATATAACAACTTACAGTTGTTATAAAGAATATTGTCAGCTGGGGATATTTTGATGAAAGGTTTTTGCTTAGAAAATCTAGATTCATCAAAATTTATGAGTATGACAAATCAGGGAACTAGTGTTTTTTGTGAGAAAAGACTGAAGATTCAGAATGTGATTCTGTTCAAACTACACGGAAGGAAGTGATTCAAGATGGTGGAAGATGTATTAATCTCAAAATATTCAAGAACTTATTCTTTAGAGCATTTTATGCATATGAAACCCACGGCTTAGGTGTCTATCAGCTGGAACTAAGTACTGGATTATACATAATAAAAATCAAATTCATTGGTAGTGTGTAAAGCAATACAAAAAAAAACTTTTTGGTCTTGCAGAGGTGAAAAAGTAAACATTTTCTTATGTTTCTGTTGCTACAGGATCAAAATAAGTGAACTTAGAATATAAAATTATCATAAAGGTAATGCAACAAGAAAGATTCTCACTGAAACATAAAATTATCAAAACTGTAAGAAAACATTAGGAGTGTGAATACGGAACATCAAACAATAAATAAAAATTATACACTATAAATATTTTGAAACACAAGGTATTGTCAATGCATGTAATAAAAGAGAAAAGGAACAACATTAAAAAAGCGAAACTTGATAATTAATTTAAAATAAGAGTAGACAAGACAATAAAGAAAAGTGCTGGAAACTTTACTAATTCCACATCTCTCTGTTGCAGGGTAATTCCACAAATGGATATTAATGGCTATATTTTCAAAGTTAATCCCAAAACTCTGACAGTTATGCAGTGTAAGTGCAATAGTTTTATTCACACGAATATGGAAAGTATATTACATGTAATTTTATTTGTAAAGGTTGCAGCTGTATTGACATTTTAGTTTGGCTTAGGGGTGTGCTTTCAAAGTGATTATTACCTTTACTGGGCTTTGGTCATATCACAGACAAATTGGCGCATACGAACTGGATCCTCTTGAAATAAATTAATGCAGAAGATGAATCAGGAACACGCCTAATGCACACCAAACACTCACAGACATTCAGTCTGTTCATCCAGACTGGATCTGGTCCAGATGATAACCCTCCAAAATGATCATAGGGGGGATGCTGGGTCCTCAGTACCAATGGTCCAGTCAATAGCTCCACTCCCATTGCCCTGCAATACCTTCAAGTGTACACACCCACAAAGGGGGGCAGACGGCTGGTTGCTCACTTAATAAAATTAGATTCCTGCTTGGATGTTCTAATATAAGTTATCATGCTCAGAACTTGAAATACAGCAGGCTGCCTTTGCAATCTTGTAACTCTTCAGCACTCAGAGGAAAACCTATAAAAGGTGAGTTACAATGCACTTGAATAATATTTAATAAAAAATATTTTAAATAAGAAATTATATTATTATATTATAATTAATAATACTTGAAATTAATAACATATGTATAGAAAAAGTGGTTATTCTGCTTCATGCGGAAAATTATATTCATTCTTTCAAGTACATTTCAGTGTCTGCTTTAAACTTGGAAGAATAAAACTTCATAGAAATAAAGTTTAGAGCAAAATATTGTTACCAACAGTGATGGAAACAGAGCAAATATTGCAAATAGTGAGAAAATGTTGCAGGTTTTGGATATATGATCTTCCAGATAACAACATTAACACATACTTAAAAATAAAATGAATAAGATCAATGTAGGGGGAAAAGATAAAGCAAAAAGACAGAAGAGGAAAATAATGAGGAAAATACAATATTGGTGTCATGACGTTTTATAAGTTTTGCATTAGTGATGATGCAAGATGCTACAAATGCTGTAGGGAAACTTTTCCTTCACATTTTGCAAATGAAATACCTCAAAAACCAAAACAGTTATTGCTTTTGAAAGCCATACAATATTTTCCTTAGCAATATTTAGCAATTCATAAATTACAAGGTGGCCACCATTACAGCTATGATAATCAGAAAAAATGTAGGAAGTGGTCATCAGTAACTAATGAAACAGTCACATTTCATAAGTATGTTTTTTCTGATAATGGTGACTGTTGTCCCACTCATATTAAAATTACAATAAAACCACTCTGAATACCTGTGAGAACTTGAATACATTCAATGTATTGAGTAAAATGTTATGATTCCAGAAAGGATTGCAATGAAAGTAAATTATTAAAAACTATACAATTGGACAAACTAAACAACGAATTAGCTTGAAAAACCTTCTACTAAATGAAGTTCTTACCATTCTACTGCTTACAGAGTAGCTGTTTTATCTGTATTTTTATGAGCTCTTCTGCTTCAGTGGTATCCTTTTACTAAGTTTAGGTGATGGGATTTGCCAACACTGTATTTTTGGCTGCTTTTAATGTATAAATCCCCATGGAAAGTTTAAATAGCCCAAATCCATGAAGATTGACCTGTTTTCCTCGTGCCCTACTATGGAATGGCCCAGAGATCCAGACCCAAATTCTCCCTGGAAGGCATGAATATACGATGCAATCCAGCTCTGGATGCACACATGATATCATGATTGATTCCAAGTGAGGTGTAAAATTCTGTGCCTCCAAGCTCTGACACTCATTACTATTACCAAGTAGACAGGCTACTTGAGGTGACAAGGATCAGCAATTCTAGCAATCTTCTAGCTGAATAATTACAATAATATATTAATATATCATCAAGCACAATATTACTCATTTGGGAATTCAGGAATCAGAGGGGTTTACCACGTGCCTGAGGTTCCACAAATGGCCATTAGTTATTACTGTAGTTGGGAAATTTGTCCTCTGACAGTGGACTGGGCTATGATCTTAAGGGATAAATTGTACCTGACAGTTAAAACAAAGTACAAATTCTTCAAAATATTTTTATTTTTAACACAGCTAATGTAACATTACCTTCCTGAAATAGGTATGTTTCGTAATGCCCAGGGAGCTAGTACCACAGGTGCCTGGCTTCTCACTAGGATTATTTTGACAATAGCTTCCAAAACTTCCACCTTTGAGACCGGTCAGCAAAGTGTTTATTCTGAACTCAGATAGCACACATAGTATGTTAGTGTCTCTCCTACCTTAGCCTCCTACAGAACTTAGTACAGTAACCTAATGCTTAAAAAGAAGGTAACTAAGAAAAAAATAAATATAAACTAAGCCTAATCAGTTTCCCCTAAAATACACGTATACACATTTTGCAGTGAGCTCAAAATTCTGATTGCTGTTCTGGGTTAATATCACTGTATTCTCAATATTTGTAACCAAGATAAAAGAATTGTATTTCTTCGTGAGACAGAGTTGAAAAAAACCCCACCCTTTTTGTTACTTAGGTAATATCAAATTAAATATCAATCAAATGTAAATCAAATATCAAATATGAAAGGTAATATTAAGCAATAGAGAGAAGTCTGCAAAGATTCAAGGTGTTAAGACATGAACTGATCCCATGTATCAAAGGAACCTGTACAGAAACAGGAAGAAAACCAATCTACAGGAGTAATTATTGTATTGCCAAGATTCTTCATCTTTCTTTGTTTTAATACCAAATCTTTTTTTCAAACAGCCAGACGTGAAGGAAATAAATTTATGTGAGTTCACTTAATAACACTGTAATAATAATAATAATAATAACTTTACTACATGTGATTAAAATACTAATAAATAATTAACATCTTGGTTATTAAAATCACCTGCATGAACAGGTTATTACATCTACAGTTTGCTATTGTTCTGGTCAGATGGGTGTAAAAATGGCCTCAAGGGATGGAAAACCCTGCATTCTGTCCCCGTTTTGAGTCCCACATTTATTTGTTGGCTCCCTCCAGAGCATTACCTGTTGCCCACTTGTACACGCCTAATGGCATATCACACTTCAACGAGCAGTGTCCCATTTCTTCTGGAGGCCAGATTCTGCTCATTTCAGCCTAAATATTTAATACCTGTGTGTTTAGTACATTCATGAACTTTGAGACTAGACATAAAGGAGGCTTTAAAAAGCATTATAGTTATCTGTCTGGTATGTAGCAGCTGAGTGGATGATAACATGTTATGTTGAGGTACGTCTACCAATACACATAATTATAAGTAACTTTTGTGCTGAGAACTTCCTGGAGTTTAAAAATAAAAATCAAGACATAATCAGATACATGAAAAAGTTGATCATACAAAGCCTTACTGGCTTTCTCATACTGAATGACTGGAAACAAGACAAGAACAGCACGTGATCAATTGCAAGATGTTGAGGATTTATCTTTCTAATAGAAGTGGAACACCACATGACTATGAGCTGCTAGTACCTGAACATTCTCATGAAAATACTGAAACTTCAGGTGACTGAAAACACAAGCATCCACATTTGTGTTCCATCGCAAAGCTAGATAAAAATATTAGAGTGGATGATATTTCTGTTATTGTGTCATGGCTCCAAAGGGACTATTCCTGAGACATCACGAAATATAAAACATTCTTCTAAACATCTGAAAATGCATCTTAACTTTAGCTAGATGAAAATCTGATAACTTACTACTTCAAAATGTTCAACCAATGCAGGCTTTCTTTATAGAGCTAAAGAACGGAAATAAAAAGACTTTTTTTCAACTGTTTTAGCCTTTGAAGGTAAGAGATCAGCTTCAGTGTCTGTATTAACAAAATTAGAACAGAACAGAATAGAATAGAATAGTTCAGTTGTAAGGGACCTACAGTGATCACCTAGTCCCACTGCCTGACCAATTCAGGGTTGACCAAGTGTTTAAGCATTAAAGGGCATTATCCGAACACTGACAGGCTTGGGGCATCAGCCACCTCTCTAGGAAGCCTGTTCCAGTGCTTGACCACCCTCTTGGTAAAGAAATGTTTCCTAATGTCCTGGCACAGCTTTCAACCCTTCCCACATGTCCTATCACTGGATACTAGGGAGAAAAAGATCAGCACCTCCCTCTCTGCTTCCCCTCCTCAGGAAGCTGTAGAGAGCAATGTGGTCAACTCTCAGCCTCCTTTTCTCCAAACTAGACAAACCCAAAGCAGCTTCTCATGTTCAGCCCTTTCACCAGCTTTGTTGCCCTCCTCTGGATGCATTCAAGGACCTTCACATCATTCTTAAACTGTGGGGCCCAGAACCGCACACAATACTCACCGTGAGGCAGCACCAGTGCTGAATACAGCGGGATAATCACCTCTTTTGAACAGCTGGTTACACTGTGTTTGATGCATCCCAGGATGCAGTTTGCCCTCTTGGCTGCCAGGGCACACTGCTGACTCACATTGAGCCTGCTGTCGACCAGCACCCTGAGCTCCCATCCTGCAGGGCTGCTCTTCAGCCACCCCAATTTATACTCGTGCCCAGCGTTACTCTGTCCTAGGTGCAGAATCTGGCATTTTGAACTTGTTAAATTTCATCCCATTAATCATAGCTCAATGCTCCAAACTATCTAGAACTCTCTGCAAGGCCTCCCGTCCCTCAAAAGAGTCAACAGCACCTCCCAGTTTGGTATCATCAGCAAACTTGTTAATGGTGCATTCAACTCCTGCATCCAGGTTGTTGATAAATATATTGAACAGAACTGGCTCTACAATTACACCCTGGTGACTGATCATCAGCCACATGTAGCCCCATTCACTACTACACTTTGAGCTCTGCCCTTCAGCTAGTTCTTCACCCAGCGCACTGTGAAACCCCTTATCCCACAGTCGGACAACTTGTCCGGAAGGATGCTATGAGGGACAGTATGAAAAGCCTTGCTAAAATAAAGGAAAACTACATCCACCACCTTCCCTGCATCCACAAGGCAGGTGACTTTATCACAGAAGGATATCAAATTAGTTAAACATAATTTTCCCATCATGAGCCTATGTTGACTGTGCTTGATGATGAGATTATTCTTTAAATGCCTTTCAATAGTAGCCAGTATAATCTTCCCCATAAGTTTTTCCAAGAACTGAGGTTAGACTAACAGGTCCGTAGTTCCCTCAGTCTTCCCTCATGCCTTTTTTGTAGATTGGAATAACAATTGGATTGTTATTAAAAAAGTCACTGCTCCCACACTCATAGTCCTCTGACTCAGATGACCAGTCAACCCAAGGTCTACAAGTATTATTAAAGACTGAGGCAAAAAAAAAGGCTGAATTTTTTTTGAATGAAGAAAAACCTGAATGCCTCCACTTCTTCTTCATCCATATTAGTCAGATAACGACCTTCAACAAGTATCAGTCCAATGTTTTCTTTAGACCTTTTCTTGCTATTAACATACTTTTAAAAGCTGCTCTTGTAATCTGAAACAACACTGGCCAGTTTTTACTCTAATTGCGCTGTGGCCTTTCGTGTCTTCTCCCTGCATAAATGAACCACAGCTCTGTACTCTTCCTGCAAAGCCTGACCTCACTCCCAGAGACCATAGTTTCTTTTTCCTCTTGAGCTCCACAAGGAGTTCCCTGTTCAGCCAAGCTGATCTTCTGTCCTGCTGGCTTGACTTACATCACAGTGGAATTGCCTGCTCCTGTGTTTCTCAAGGGTGATTCCTAAAGACTGAGCAGAATCACAGAATGTTAGGGGTTGGAAGGGACGTCTAGAGATCATCTAGTCCAACCCCCCTGATAAAGCAGGTTCACCTAGAGCAGGTTGCACAGGATCACATCCAGGTGGGTTTTGAATATCTCCAGAGAAGGAGGCTCCACAACCTCTCTGGACAGCCTGTTCCAGTGTTCCGCCATGCTCAAAGTAAAGAAACTTCTTTACTCCTCCTCATGTTCAGATGGAACTTCCTGTTTGTGCCCATTGCCCCCTGTCGTGTTGCTGGGCATCAGTGAAAAGAGTCTGGCCCCATGCTCTTGATGCCCATCCTTTAAATATTTATAAGCATTGATGAGATCCCCTCTCAGTTTTCTCTTCTCCAGGCTATATAGAGACCCAGGTCTCTCAGCCTTTCTTCATGAGAGAGATGTTTCAGTTCCTTGATCATGTTTGTAGCCCTCCACTGGACTCTCTCCAGTAATTCCTTGTCTCTCTTGAACCGGGGAGCCCAGAACTGGACACAATACTCCAGATGCAGCCTCACCAGGGCAGAGTAGAGGGGGAGGATGACCTCCCTCAACCCGCTGGCCACAGTCTTTTTAACGCACCCCAGGATGCCATTGGTATTCTTGGCCACAAGGGCACATTGCTGGCTCATGGCCATCCTGTTGTCCACCAGGACTCCCAGGTCCCTATCTGCAGAGCTGCTTTCCAGCAGGTCAGTCCCTAACCTGTACCGGTGCATGGGGTTATTCCTCCCGAAATGCAGTACCCTACCCTTGCCTTTGTTGAACTTCATTAGGTTCCTCTCCGCCCAACTGTCTAGCCTGTCCAGGTCACACTGTATGGCAGCACAGCCTTCTGGCATGTCAGCCACCCCTCCCACTTTTGTGTCATGAGCAAACTTGCTAAGGGTACACTCTGTGCCCTCATCCAGATCATTGATGAATATGTTGGACAAGACTGGGCCCAGTACTGACCCCTGGGGAACACTGCTAGATACAGTCCTCCAACTAGACTGCACCGCTGATCAAAACTCTCTGAGCTCTGCCATTCAGCCAGTTCTCAATCCACCCCACTGTCCCATTCATTCAAATTCAATTTCATTGAATTTCTCCGCCCAACTCTCCAGCCTGTCCAGGTCACACTGTAAGGCAGCACAGCCTTCCGGTGTGTCAGCCACCCCTCCCAGTGTTGTGTCATCAGCAAACTTGCTGATGGTACACTCTATCCCTTCATCCAGGTCATTGATGAATATATTGAACAGGACTGGACCCAGTACTGAGCCCTGGGGAACACCACTTGTTACTGACCTCCAACTCAACTCTGCACCACTAACCACAACCCTCTCAGCTCTACCTGTCAGCCACTGTTCAATCCCCCGCACTCTCCATTCATCTAATCCACACTTCCTAAGCTTGTCTGTGAGGATGATGTGGGAGATAGTGTCAAAAGCCTTGCTGAAGTCGAGGTAAACAACATCCACTGCCTTTCCCTCATCCACCCATCCAGTCACGCCATTGTAGAAGGCTATCAGATTAGTCAGACGCGACTTCCCCTTAGTGAATCCATGTTGACTACTTCTGATAACCTTCTTTTCCTCCAGATGCTTGGAGATGATGCCCAGATGATGTTCCATCATCTTTCCAGGGATGGAGGTGAGGCTGACCGGCCTGTAGTTTCCTGGGTCATCCTTGCCCTTTTTGAAGACTGGAGTGACATTGGCTTTCCTCCAGTCCTCAGGCACCTCACCTGTTCTCCAGGACATTTCAAAGGTGATGGAGGGCAGCCCAGTAATGAATTCTGCTAGCTCCCTCACCTCTCACAGGTGCATCCCATCAGGCCCCATGGACTTGTGGGTATCCAGTTTACTGATGATCACTGTGGCCAAGACAGTCACCTACCATCACATCTCCTACGAGTCCATAGACAGCAGGTCTAGGAGGGCATCCTTCCTAGTTGGCGCACTGTGTACCTGTGACAAGAAGTTATCTCCTACAAACTTCAAGAATTTCCAAGACCTGCTCGTCTCAGCAGTATGATATATCCCAGTTAATGTCTGGGACATTGAAATCTCCCATAAGGACAAGGATTACCAGTCCCAAAATTTCTCCTAGTTGCCTATAGAGTAACTCATCAGTGCTTACATCCTGGTTGGGTGATCAGTAGTACACACCCACTACAGCATCTTTTTGTTTTCCCCTAATCCTTTCCCAGAGGCTCTCAACCGCATCATCAGTGCTGTGCTATCAAACCTCTCCCGTATGTATAGTGCAACACCTCCACCTTGCCCACCCTGCCTAGTCCTCCTGAACAGCCTGTGGCCCTCCATCCTAGCACTCCAATTGTGGGAGTCATTCCACCAAGTCTCACTAATACCAACGATACTGTAGCTCTGGCAGCTGACCAAAGCTCCCACTTCATCCTGTTTGCTTCTCATACTGCGTGCATTGGTGTAAAAGCATTTCAGACACACTCCTGATCCCTCTCTGCTCCCAGGAGCATTGTAAATGTTCCCACTAGGATTGTCACCCTCTAGTGATGCCACGCTAACCCCTGGCTTACCTACCACAATTCTGTTGGTATCCCTTTCCCCTAACAATTCTAGTTTAAAGCTCTCTTTATTTAGTCATATTTTTGTCACACTCCCTCCCAAAATATCTGTTATCAAGTTATCAAAAATCTTCATAACATTAGCCCACTATGGGGAGAAATCTCATATAGAGAAACAATTATCAGATACCAAGTAATAGATATATCGGCATCATAATTATGATCATTATTCTCATGTGATTTTTTTACTCTTGCCATATTAAAAAAATGAAAAAGAAAAAAGAGAAAGGCAGGTTCCAAGACAGGTCATCAATATATGTACATCATTACATTTATACAGTAAAAAGAAATTGATACACTGTTCAGCTCTACCCAGAGATATTTGCATGCCCCCAGCTTGCAAGCAGGTGATCATGTGTGTAAACTGAGAAAAACTTCAAGGACCACTAAATTTATAGCGATTTCTGAGGCTTCAGATCAGTGTTTCACTGTTCTGATTCTACAACCTCTAAGAGATTCATACAAACTTCTATTATAAACAAAATATGACCATAGCAAAGCTAGGAAGATTGGGAGACCAATGGGGATAAGGGATAAGTTTAGATTTATTTCTGAATAATATTTCATGAAGGTTAACAATGTTACTATCAAGCCAGTGCACTTCATTTTTTTCTAGTAAATATTTGTACAAGGGTCAACATCCACCACCATAAGTATTAAATACCTCACTACTGAATTATATAGATGCTAATAGAAAATTCACAATGTAAAAGGAAGAGCTAGAATTCCAACCTCGAATGCATACATAAAATACATTCACTGAACTCATTTGAACTCTAAATTGATTTTTACCAAACATCACTCAAGGCTAAGTGAATTTTAGTTAAAAAGTTACAGTGGCATCATCTGTCCCTCTTAACAAGGATGTCAGAAACAGCCTCTGGTCTACTTCCAACTGAGCTCTTCTTATCTTTTGCAGAAACCCATCTGCTGTAACATCAATGAGGATGGATTTTTTCCTGAGCATTTTTCAAATGCATTGACATTTATTCTAGGTAGTCTAATATGTATGCATATTAAATTTACTTATATTTTACATTTGTAAGCGAACTATAGACAACAAAAAGAATCTTCTTTGTTACAGTCCATGGAATTAATTTAAGGAAGATTTGTAAAACAAAGTAATTCTAAGCATTTCTTTCCTTTGATATCTGAATCTCTTAATAGAGTGACTAGAGTCAATGTAGATTATAAGGGAGAAAAAGGATTCTCCTGGAGATACTAGATCAAATTTAGACACGCTGTAAGAAAATACTTACTCATCGGGCATTATATGCACTTTCATTGTAGCTGAAATTAATTAATACTTGTGATATTTATTCTATAGTTTGTAAACACAAGAAGAAAGTTCTGCTCACCATCAGGACCAGAGGCAATGGGCACAAACTGAAACACAGGGGTTCCTTCTGAACATAAGGGAAAACTTTTTTACTGTGAGGGTGACTGAGCACGGACATAGGTTGCCCAGAGAGGTTGTGGAGATATTCAAAAGCAATATGGACATGGTCCCAGGCAACTGGCTCTAGGTGGCCTTACTCGCGCAGAGGGCGTTAAACAAAATGACCTTGAGAGGTCCCTTCCAGCCTCAACCATTTTATGATTCTGTGAATGAAGGGATGAGTTAAAGGTTCAGGTAAAGTAAGGTAAACTAAAAATGGAAGTAGATTACAGCATACCCATCAGCTGCTTTGTTGGACTAGAAGATCAGCAATGTAGGGATTAATTTAACTTTTTTCCCAGCTTCATGAGTATTTTTTTAATGAAATCTGTACCTCTGCTACTCAGAATTCTCATCTATAAAATAGAAAGACTATTTGTCTGTCTTACTGGCACATTGATTAATTCATACACCTGGAGGTATTTTACAGAAGCGGCTAGAGAACCACTAAATTTATTAATAATAAAATGAATATGATGTAGTGGTAGTAAAACTGAAATAGAAGTAAAAACAAGGGAGCAGCAGTGGGAGCAAAAGATTGTTTTGAAGATTTGGCTGCACAGCTGAAGATTTGTTTTTTTCTGCACTGCTAATCTGCAATATAATATAAACATTCCTTTTTCTGTCATTGTACACACATCATAAATGAAAACAGAATTGGTAAGAGAAGTTTTATTTCAGAATGAAGCACATGTACATATAGCCATAGTATTAAAAATAATAATGCATCATGTCTGCTGTTACTATTAGTTAGGAAGCTAGGAGTAATCATTTCACCTTCAAGAAAGACCTGACTACCAGGTTGTCTGTCTGTCTGGGCAATAGAATACTTAATTAAATAACAATTATTCAGTTGCAGATCACCAAATTAGGTGTCTGATCCATCCTTAGTAACCTCCTTTGTACAATTCAGGCAAATCCAAAGATCCCACCTTGTATTTATTTATAATCCTTACTGCATAATGGAGACATATGGTTAATTTTTAATTTTGTTAACAATATGTTTAGGCCTAAGCTGTAGATATTTGATCAGAAAATTAGAGGAACTCAAACTCCCCCTTCTCATTATAAATATCTTATTTCATATTCGGGGAAAAAAAAACAATGTCTATACAACTTCTCCAACATAATTTTTGTGCAAGCTTTTTCAACATCAGAAGTTCAATAGCTAAAACAGACATTAGAGATCAAGATTTGTACCTAAAGTGATCCATGGCAGCTGCCTATTAGTCACAGAAAACATTATGTAATTCAAATTAGGTTAGCCTGTCTCTCACTGAGGGAACCTTGAGCAGTGATTGAGGAAAATGGGACTACACAGCCAAGAAAACAGACCAGAAATGATAAATGAAGGGAAAGAAAGCCATTCTAAAGGAGCAACAGCATTACAGAAAAAAATAGTTTCTCAGTTTAAGATGAGAAGCCCCAGGGGTGGGACACTTCATTGGGGTGAGGAACAGGAATGTAGGTGGGGCTGAATGCTTAGAAGCAAAAGGAGTCTGTGACGCAGCAGCTGCAGACTTTTACTTAAGCCACTGGTATCAAGAAAAAGAATAGTTCTGGCAAGTCACTTAACCTTCCTGTTTGTAAAATGTGGATGATTAGTTCTCCATTTGTTGCTATCAAAATAGTAAGTGTTCATCTAAGAACAATCCATCTGCACTTATCTCTGGAACTGTCACCCTGCTCCATTCCTCTGCAAACAACCTACCTTTGAATCTGGGAGAAACGTGGCAAAACAAGATTGCTATAGTGCAGTGAATTTTCCCTCATAAAGAGTCATAAAAAGCCGATAATTTCTCTGCATATTTTACAAGCATGCACTTATTATTTTAACTTTATGAATTACTCAAAAAACACAGAAGGTGGATCCTGTCCTAAGCTTCAAATGAAACAATTCAGGAAGTATTTCTAGCAGCAACCTGCCTGTCAATATGCTTTAATCACTTCAGCATTCAAAAATGTAATGTTAACTGTATGCTTAATGTAATACAGCAGGGCCAGACTGCTAGGGACAAAGATTCAACATGACACTGAAAATCTGAACAATTTGTCCTTGATTTTTATTGCTGTGTAAATTTTCTAGATACTTACCACAGTCTGTTCTATCCAGTTGAGCCTCACACTCTAAGGAAACACTTCTCTTCTCTTCCAGTGCCCAGTCGTCTGTTTCGGAATGGAAAAAGGCAATCTTGAATAGTGGATTACTCCGGCTGCATAGGTATTGATGAGCCATGTTCGCTTTATGTTCATACACACAGATTTCCTCGTATGACATCAGTAAGTTTGGCTTTAGATCATTGAAATTGCAATTGTGTACAGGAATATAAAGTAAAACTCATGAACCAGGGATAAGGGAATCATAATGATGAATTTCAACACTTCTGTGCATGTAAACTCACAAACCTCAGAAACTACAGATACACAAAAAAACCTTCAGAACACTCCTATCGTATTTTTAATAACTCAAGAGACTGAATGATACAAGGTTTTGCTGCCTCGGTTTGTGGGAACTATATAATATAGTGGAAAAAAGTAGAAAAGACATAAAACATAAACTTCTAAGTGATGGGTTTTATATTGTAAGAGAAAATACTTTTTTTTGAGGGCTGTAATCTGTATATCTCTCTAGTAGCTGCTGTTTTCAGTAACTACATTTGTGAATGACCCTCTCTGTCACTATTACTACAGGAAGAAATAGAATCACAGTAAGCACAAAACTTCTGTGGTGGAACAATGAAAAAGGTGTAATAAAAGATGGATTTTAAGACTTGCATCTAGTAAGATTATGGAGATTTTGTGAAGAGGTTGAGTGGTACTTTTTCATTAGTATATTGCAGAGAATACTTGTATTTCTGTGGATAGGAATAGTAAATATACAAATTTACAAAAGCAATGAAAGAGGAGAATTTCTGTGATGTTGGAAGTTGGATTTTATTTGCCCAATGCAACAAAGCTTTCCAAATGTCTTTGTAGAAACCAGAATTGTGCTCTTATATCCCTTTCTGCTCAAAGTTTAACCGTACTGCTTGCACTTCTTTAATGTAAATGCTATTAAGAAAAATTCATTAACTGTTGGCTGTATCACACTTTTTCTCAGGTAATTACCAAATTTTCAGGCTACAAAACTGTAAAGACCCGCCATCATGCAATTGTATTGCACTAGTTAGGGTGATATTAATGTGTTCCATAAAAAAAAAATTAAGTAATAGAGAGAATATTTAAAAATATTTTGGAACTACTCATAAGTTTGCATTTTGGTTTTTTTTTTTCAAAAAAGTATTTTTTTCATCTGTCAGTCTGATAGAAAGTACTTAAGCATACACAGGTAATTATGAAAATTCTTTAAAAAAACATGAGCAAACATCTGTCATGTACAGCATTTTCTGACATTGATATTAGGGGCTACTTAGTACTCACAAGTGGAAGATTTGTAACAGCTGGAATGATTGATTACAAGAGAAAATGCATCACTAACGCCACATACAACTCTTCCTCTGACTTCTTTTCAGTTATAGCCTTTTTATGCTTTTTTTTTTTAATTTTAAAAAGTCCACGTTGCTGTATTTTCACAAGACACTTCAAATAGAAATAATTGTGATCACTACAGTTCCCTAAATTTTATAAGCTCCCCCATGAATTAGGACTATCATCTTAGTTATCTGAATACAGAGAAAGTTGCGCTCGGTCCTTCAGGATGCTCTTAAAATTGGGCTAGTCAGTGTTTCTGTTACTGTGTGTTGACCTTCTGTCTGTCCTAGTAGTCTGTCCTTTTGTCAGCTCTTTAAATAATTATTACACATTCTGTTGTTGATGTTGAAGTTATCTAAACATTTTTCTAAACTAGATAAAAGGATTCCAGTGCTGTTTTTTTTTAAGCTGACACAATTTGATTGTTAAGCAATATATGACTGCAAGTTGTCACGCAGTTCCTTCTGTGTGCTTAGTCATTAAAAACAGAAAATAAATATTAACTGTTAGAACTTATATTTGTTAGAAGTGTTTTGTTTTGTTTTGTTTTTTTTCCAAAACTGTCAAGACAAAAATACACAGGTCCCCCTTTTTTCAAGGGAACCTGAAAATGTCAGGTTATCTTATTAACAAAGAATTCTTAAGCAGCAAATCTCTCTTTGTATTTCATTCCCCCCCTGCTCTTTCTAAATAAAGCTGCCTGCAATAGCTTCCTCTTTAAGAACATGCACTTGACTTGACAATGACAAACCATGAAACTTAAAGAAGGAATAATAATATTCTTTGTAGTTCTATTTACTGTCCCTATGGTTAGGTTTTCACAGGAAATACTCACCTCTCCATTAAAACTCCAGAAAAGCAAAATTGGGTTCCTCATTCATACAATCATAGAATCATAGAATTGTTAAGGTTGGAAGGGACCTTTAAGATCATCAAGTCCAACCATGAACCTACCCTGACAAAACCACTTCTAAACCATATCCCCAGTTACCACGTCTACCCTTTTTTAAACACCTCCAGGGATGGCAAATCCACCACCTCCCTGGGCAGCCTATGCCAATGCTGGATAACCCTTTCAGTGAGAAAAATTTTCCTAATATCCAACCTAAACCTCGCCTGGCTTAACTTGAACCCATTTCCTAGGGCGAAGAGGTCAGCCCCCATCTCTCTACAACCTCCTTTCAGGTAGTTGTAGAGAGTGATAAGGTCTCCCCTCAGCTTCCTCTTCTCCACCCTAAACAGCCCCAGTTCCCACAGTCATTCCTCATAAGACTTGTCCCCCAGACCCCTTACCAGCTTTGTTGCCCTTCTCTGGACACGCTCCAGCACCGCAATGTCTTTCCTGTAGTGAAGGGCCCAAAACTGAACACAGTACTCGAGGTGGGGTCTCACCAGTGCTGAGTACAGGGGGATGATCACTTCCCGAGTCCTGCTCACCACACTATTCCTGATACAGGCCAGGATGCCATTGGCCTTCTTGACCACCTGGGCACACTGATGGCTCCTATTCAGCCGGCTGTCCACCAACACCCCCAGGTCCTTCTCCACTGGGCAGCTTTTGAGCCACTCTGCCCCAAGCCTGTAGCGCTGCATGGGGTTGTTGCAACCCAAGTGCAGGACCCGGCACTTGGCCTTGTTGAAACTCATACCATCGGCCTCGGCCCATCGCTCCAGCCCGTCCAGATCCCTCTGTAGAGCCATCCTACCCTCAAGCAGATCAACACACCCGCCTAGCTTAGTGTCATCTGCAAACTTACTGAGGGTGCACTCGATGCCCTCATCCAGGTCATGGATAAAGATGTTCAAGAGAACCGGTCCCAACACCGAGCCCTGAGAAACACCACTTGTGACCGGACACCAACTGGATTTAACTCCATTCACCAACAGTCTCTGGGCACGGCCATCCAGCCACTTTTTTACCCAGCAAAGAGTACACCTGTCCAGGCCATGAGCAGCCAGTTTCTCCAGAAGAATGCTGTGGGAAATGGTGTCAAAATCTTTGCTAAAATCCAGGTAGATCACATCCACAGCTTTTCCCTCATCCACTAAGCGGGTCACCTTATCGTAGTACCCTAGTGACTTCTGAATTCAATTCAACTGGTTGTTGAAGCTAAAAGCAGAATTTTTCAATGTTCTAATGCCAAATCGGGAATGTTAGTACTTTTTTCTTATTCCCAGAGGTATGGATTTCCATCTGTTCTTGTAGCATTGCAGCTGCAACAGCTGTCTGCAATTAAGATACAAGTCTAACATCACAGTGTAATTCCTCCCCTCGTATTCTCTCTCTCAAGTTGTGTTTTTTGTGGAATGCTTAGCACAGATAGACTTTACTCCTGATTGTGCTATCAGAATTATTGATAGGAAAGAAAATACCACTACATTACGTAGCACTCCATACTAATAACTAATATGTTAATGTAAATAAATGCAGTAAAGATTGTACCCTACCACGATTAATCTCTTGGACATTAACTACTACTGACAGACGAATTACAAGGATTGTATGTAGGGTATAAAAATTTAAGACATCTCTTTTGTTTTGTTTTTAAATAATTATCTTCCAAACCTTCATAGTCTATATTCTCAAAGTAATTCAGGCTGGACTAGCTCATATAGGTGTTCAGATGTAGAGATTTTAAATATTTCATGATGTGGATAGATGACAGCTATATAATATATTAACATTTTAAATTTCTGACATTTTCCATTGCTTGAATATAGCTTTGCATGGTGTTGTATATTCTTTACCTTTTACAAAACAGATTCTAAATGAAAGAAGGCTTTCTCCTTTCTGTGTCTCAGAATTTTAAATCTATTCTTGTCCAGTACACAGCCAACATGAGGAAAGATTTCAGCTGCCACTCATCTCAATAGAAGCATCCTGTCTTTTTTAGCCTTATTTTTAGTCTGAGGACAAAATCCTTTAAGTTTTTCTTGAAAGTTACACCTTCTAGACTTCTGAAGATTCTCACTGCTCTTCTCTGGATTTTCTTCACAAGATGGACATTCTTGAACAGTTGTAGGCATTATACACTAATATCTGTGCTTAACAGTATCTGTATCTGATATCACAGACCTCTCCTATAAGATCAGTTATATGTTCAGGTTACTTTTCTAGCAGATTCTTCTATTCTGGAAGTCTTAAATACAGTAACACTGATGGAAAAGATGATGCCACGGATCAGAACTAGTATAGAGGCAATCTCCGGAAAGACAGTCATTCTCCCACAGGTGTACTTATATGTTTCCTTTAGACAATTGCTCTGAAGGCTTATCATGTTTGCTACACATCAGTTCATTTTATGCATGACATATTTTGTGCATATATTTCAGTTTACCTTCTAAGCAGTGGTAGGCAGCTGAATGCCTACTTACTGTTGTTATACTGATATTTGCTTATATGGAAGGGCCACAGTGGCAAATCGAGTGTAAACTGACTTCTCAGGAACAGATAATGCAGCTTCTGAAGAACAGGAGATTGCACAGAAAATTGGATACAGAGGTTTGTAGGTACAGCCAGCTGCTGGCTGAGAATAGAGGAAGCCTGTGAGGAGTTAACAGGTCTTTCAGTTGTCACTGCTGCTTTTATCTCCAACTCCTTATAAACCTTTCTTCTGTAGGGAACCAAAACAAGAGGTCTCCTCTGAGGTACACTATTGTCAAACTGCCAGTGAAATTCTTGTTAAACACCTTTCAGTTACACAAAACTGCATCAGAAAGCCCAGCAATCAAGATATTCTGGCTGAGCTTTGGCTTTACAGACAAATCCTTTTGCATAACATGGTATTTGTGATACTTGACAGCCCCATATCTAGCTATTTGGTCATCAATAAATTAGACTTTAAAGCCCCTTTTCATGTAGTCTTTGAATGTAACTTTCTAAGTGTTCTTGTCTAAGTAGATGGAATATTATTGCAAGGACAAGAAAAAGATATAAATTAAAGCATCTTGGATGATCCTCTGGACATCACTGGGGCTGTGTAATTTTTATGTATCTTTAATTCTATTTCAAGCTAAATGTTATAGCATGTCTTTGTAAAAATGCTTAGTTTAATTTTGAATATTATTTTCTATTTGGTCAGCATTGTGTTCCTTTCTGGGATTTAACATAAAAGCATCTCAAAAAATAATGAAGCCTTTTCGCAAATCTCTGGAATTGTAACAATGCTGACCAAAGTGGGACAGTGATACAATTAGTGTTCTTTTACTTTACACAATGACAAGGAGGTTTGAAAAAGCAAAACAGTAAACCTGAGTACTGCTAAGTGGAAAAGCTTATTTGTTGATAACATAAAGATATGCATTTAAGCCTGGGCATACTGCAAGCCACAAAGCAAAAATCTAGTTTTACATCCCTCCAACTATTCACCATGAAATTTAGTATGAAACTGTAGGGAACAAAGTGACAATTTTGAACAAAAAATTCCAGACATTATAAACTTAAAAGTTGCAAGACTCCAAGGGCAAATTTTGAAAGGACAGTGCTATCCTATACAGAAAAATTGAAACACTAGCTAACACTGGCAAATAGTGTCATTTTCATCTCTGCAGAGAGGCAGAATGAAAATGTTTTGTTTTGTTACAAACACAATTTCCTGTCAAAATAGATTTAGTGGAAAATTTTCATCCCATTTTACTTGCAGCTAGTGCTCAGTCTCACTCATGCAGGTACAGAATTATAGACATTGTGTTTCTAAACACTGCAAAGGCAGATGTGAAGAAGGAATGAGTTTTCATGTTCAAAGGGGAATAGAGAGCGGCATTTGGAAAACAGCAGCAATATGCTTTAGCTCTTATCCCAAAAGAACTGAAATAGTTCAACTCTCCAGACCATGACCATTTTCCTGTCCTTAAATTTGATCAGTTCAGAAATACCGCTAATATTTCTGAACTTTGTGAGACCCTATTGTCCTAGGCTTCACCAGAGAAACCTACATCACGCTGTTCAAAAGGTAACTTCCTGCTTTATTATTAAACATAACTTTACCTCTTATGGAAAACTAGTTTGTGGGTTCTTTAATACAGAAAAAACATTCAGTTAAGGGAACTGTGACTCTACCAGCCTCTATTACTTAACCTGGAAGGCTTATTAAAACTTCCTTCTTTTTATTAATAGATTTTAAGTTTCAATATTTCATTTAGAACTGTCAGTGTTTGTATGAAAATAATAAAAGTAATTCTGTGTATTAGGGATAACTAATAACATGGAAGATGAAAGACAGCAGTATTTTCAGTTGAGAAGCATTGTATTAAAAAATTTGCATATTGTGTTGTACATTATATTACTGGCATAATACGTTATCTTCATTTCTCAGGTTCCTTTCTGCCTTAAAAATAAGTGTAAATTGCTGCCTCAAAAATGTTGAGGCATTTAGTATTAGTAATTTTTGTAGGGAAAATCTTTTCCATTTATGATTATTTAGTATTATAAAGTTATCCTGATTTTGGTTTCATATAATTGTTAACAGCATTTACTCACAGATATGGATAACAACAGCAACACAGTATGGATAATAATGACGGGAAGCTTTAGCCATGTAATCTTTCTGATCTTTTCATTTTTAATATTTTTAATATTAATAAAGTTGGAATAGGCCAATCAAATTTTCTTCCCATTTTGCTTGGCATACTTTTCAAATGGAATAATTGAATGTCAAATGAAAAAGACAATTCCTGCCTGAATTTTGGCTTAATACTGTTTCACACTAAGTTTTGGATCTCATGTTTGTATGTGTAATATTTTTACCAAATCCAGAGCACTGAACGGTACAGATCTGAACGACAGCATCTAGTCAGTTCATAACAGAAACACAGAAACCTTGAGAATGAAGAACAATCAGACTACCTAACTACTGTCTTAATATCATCCAGACCTCCTATGAAGCAGTTACAAATTTACAAATTTTCTGATCCAATATTCTTCACAGGCTATAGAAGATCACATATCATGACACCCATCATATTTCTAACAAAACATATCTTAAAGGTGATATTTTTTTTTGTCTATACTTTTCTTATTGATGATTATTATAGAACTCATTAGTTTAGTGATTCTTATACTAAATTTAATAATAGATTTTTATTTTTTTTTGTTCCTGTATTACACTTTGGCTTTCTCCATTTGGACTCCGTATGTTCCTTTCTATACTGTTATACTCCAAACAGCTCTGTGTCTGCTTCAATTTCAAAACATCTTTCTAGAAATAAGTAGCCAGAATTGTATTAAATACTCGGGACAGGATTTCATTAGGCTTTTGTACAGTCACTGATACTACCTGTTTCAGCTGGAAATACCCATATTGATGCATTGCCTTTTTCACAGCTGAACCAAATTTTTATTTTTTAATTTTCCAATGGTCAGTTCATCCATCTAGGCTCTTTTCCAAGCATATAGCCAAATTTTTACTTTAGTCTCCAAACACATGATCTTGATTTTTTCTTTACACGGTTTCCACTATTACTCTTGTTAATAGGCTACTTTTGTAACCTCTGTCTAGGATTTTTTTTTACTTTCAGTAATACTAATTGCCATCTCCTTACTTAGCTTAAAATTCACTGTTAATCATTCTTTTCCTCTGTTAAAATAATAACTTCTTGTGTAGTACCATATCAAGAACCATCCTGGTTTTGTTTTCTCAGAAAGTAGATTATCCTGTTAAGTTTTTCTAACATAAACTTTACCTTTAGTGATGAATTTTACCCCATTTTCTATTCACTTCCACCACCTCTATTTTATACTTTCCTATAAAATCTCTTAATTGAGGTGAAACAAATGTCTATTGTTGAACAGATCTGTTCTTCCTAGTCTTTTTAAATGCAGGTACTATATTTGTTATTAATCATTCCCATGGCTCGATGTTTGACTTGATAGATGTATGAATATTCTCAAGAGACCTGCAATTTCATGTGCCAGTTCCTTCTGGCACAGAGATGATATAATCATCCCAATTTGAGTGCATTAAGGCAAAGGCAGGCACATCCTCAGGGTGAATTAATGTCCTTGAATGCTTCCCCACCACATCCCTATCCTTCATATTCTTCCCTTGTTAGGTTACGTGATAAAGACAGACTTACCGCGCTTGACCCTGGTTAGGCAGCAGTGCACAAGCTGTGGGGCATAGTTGTACACGGGCTGAAACTGTATCTGAAGTTCCCTGAATGTTTCATCCACTTCAAACATGGAAATTTCCACGTTCATGCTTTCATTTCAATTCTCCACTTTGCCTTTGCTCACACAGAAAGTTTCAGGGCCCTTAACAAAGACTCACATAAAGTACTTATCTTGCTTTGGACACAAAACTAGATTCTTACTTCTGTTTCTACTAGCATAACCCCTCCTTCTCTTACCTTGTTTGTTTGGTCGTTTTTTTTCAATATTATTTTTGTAGTTAATGAATTCTTGAAAATTTTTAATATGTTTTCCAGATTTTAATTCATTATAACTTTGGCAATTCCTATTTCACCTGTATCTTTGACTTTAAAGATTTAGGTGTTTGTTTTCTTCATTCCTTGGGGCCTATATTCAGCTTATATGGCAAGAGACTTTCACAGAAATACCCTACAACTGCTCAGTTTTTGCTCTATAAAAGATTCCAACCTGCATGAAAACTTTCCTATATACAAAGTCCACAAAATGATAGGTGACTCTGTGAAACAATTCACACATTACCAACACTTACGTTTTGTTGCAAAGTTTTCTGTATATTAAGAATGTTGTGGGCTACACTTGTTTTCTGGATCTGGAAATGCAGAATTTATGTATCTAACATAAAATTCTTATGGGCATCTCACAATCTTGTAAGGTTCTCATCTTACAGTTATCAAGAACTTTATCTGTGAGAACAACAGCAAATATTTGAAATGGCTACCAAAGGACTACCAATAGTCACTGCGGTTCTTCAGGGAACTGCCATCAGTTCCAAATTCCCAACAAGTTTTGAAATCCTCAACTAATAATACAAATTTCTATTATGAGGTATGTGTAAGAGATCCTGGCTATGCAACTTCTTGTCTCTTATGCCCATCCTTAACCTCCTGCAAATGAGAGGCGCACACATACAGATGAATACACAGGGAAAGTAACATGTTCAATAAATACTTTTCTTTCATAAACAACTGTTGTTTAAGGATTTTCAAAGCATCACTCTGAAATTTGAAAACCATTGTTATGGTTTAGCTTAGGGGATCTGGACAGGCCGGAGCGATGGGCCGAGGCCGATGGTATGAGTTTCAACAAGGCCAAGTGCCGGGTCCTGCACTTGGGTTGCAACAACCCCATGCAGTGCTACAGGCTTGGGGCAGAGTGGCTCAAAAGCTGCCCAGTGGAGAAGGACCTGGGGGTGTTGGTGGACAGCCGGCTGAATAGGAGCCATCAGTGTGCCCAGGTGGTCAAGAAGGCCAATGGCATCCTGGCCTGTATCAGGAATAGTGTGGTGAGCAGGACTCGGGAAGTGATCATCCCCCTGTACTCAGCACTGGTGAGACCCCACCTC